>QODF01000079.1:425633-632913 GCA_024372805.1 Oostethus manadensis | reverse complement strand
CCCCCCCCCCTCATATTCACAGACTTCTTCTTGCAAGCACTTGTTCTATTCTTTTCCTGGTATCTTCGTCGCTTCCTTTCCTTTTTTAGTTGGCCCAGATCGTCCTCTAAATCACTCTTATCACCCCACTCACACGCACACACGCACACACATACATATTTTGGGCCGCCACCCACGACAAGCGCCCACCCTTTCATCTCTTGTTATTGTCAGCTGCGGCCCAGCGGACGGCCCCGGCAGATCTCATCCGCAGACTCATTAATCTGTCATCTGTCGGGGTGTTGCCTTCGCTGCCGCGGCCCTCCTTCCGCTCGCTCTTTTCCCCCCGTCGCGGCTCATCCCGCCAGTCTGCTGCCCCCCCTTCCACACACATCCCTCCTCCTTCTTCCTCCTCCGTCCTTTTTCGTGAAAATGGCGAGAGAGCGAGATAAACACTTGGAGCAGCTGGAGGGCGAGAATTAGCATAGAAATGGAAGTTTGGAGTCATTCCCCAGGTTCAGAGGAGGGAGGTCTCAGCGGTGGGCTGTTAGGGGGACGCTGCCTTGGCATGTTAGCGTTTTATGTTCACGCACGCACACACATTTTATATAATATATATATACTATATATATATGACTATACATTTTACACTGTTGGATTTTAAGGAGTTTCTAAGTAGAGCTTAAAAATGCAGAAATAACAAGAGTGAGATAAAAAATTGGATTGGCATTTAATTGCAAACAACCATCAAACTGAAATAGGTGGAGTAGCTGCGCCATTCACCTCAAAAATTTGTTTTGGCATGCTTGATGCCAGTGTTTCCACGAGACTAGTGGGAACGTTGATGCAGATGGTGAAGATGGCTTCATGGAGAGTATCCTCTGTCTTGAACTGATGTCCATTTTTGTTGACTTCCCTTGCCATCCATTCCAAAATGTGCTCATTTGGATTTAGACAGGGGAACACGCTGGATGGTCCAAAAGAGTGAGCTTAATCCTCTAGAAGAAGTCCTTTGTCAGGCGGGCATTGTAAACTGCAGCCTTGTCCTTCTGAAAAAGCCAGGCTTTACCACACAGATGAGGGCCGTCAGTCATGAGGGATGCCCCTGCAACATTTCCACATAGTTAACCACCGTTTGACGCCCCTGCGCAACCAGAAGCTCAATGGTTCTACTGAAAGAAAAAGCACCCCAGATCATGTTGACACCCCTCTCCCATGTCCATTGTGTGGAAAACATTTTAGGTGGGATCTCCTTGTCATGAAAGTAACATTGGAAGTCATCAGGACTGTCTAGGTTACATTTTTTATCCAATCAGAGAGTAAAACTTTCTTCCACCTTTCAATGTCCCATGTTTGATGCTCTCGTGCAAATTCCAGACAAGCAATTTTGTGGCTTTAAAGGTGACAAAGTTTTTAAAGGCATTTTTTGTTCTTAAAAGCCTTCTCTTGCAGATGCTGTTTGATGGCTATTGGACTGCGCTTGGCACTAGTAACAACCTATATTTGGGCTGAGAATCTTAACAGACAGCCTTTTTTTTGGGTCTACCACTTGACTGTTTTGTTCTATAAACCCCAGGATCTTTTAAGGAGTTTGAAATGACTGTTTTACTCCGTCCAACCTCAGCAGCAATGGCACTCTGCGAGAGGCCTTACTTATTTGCTGCTCAACAATCTGACCGTGTTCAAATACGTTTTTTTTGCCTTTACCATCAAGAGATCATGACAGTTTAAATACCTCACAGAAAATGACATTCAGTCCATATTTATGGCTTTTAAAGTCTGGCCTTAACCTTTTCTTCAACTGATGAACAACCTATTTTACTTTAACGCTTGTTTGCGATAAATTGCTTACTCAAAACTTTAGAACCTCTGTTCAGTCCATCATGATGATATTTTTTGCAATTTTTCCAATTGTTCTTGAAGAAAAATGTAATGAGGAGTGTATATATTTAGTGGAACTTTGGTTTGCGTACACCTCGGTTTGCATGTTATTTGGTTAAAGTCAAACATTTTTGCCAACATTTTGCCTCTGTGTGCATACATTTCCGTTTAGCATACAATATGGCACGTTATTACACTGCATGTGTGCAACTATGGTAATGTATTTGATAAAAAGGTTCTGTGACACGTGCGGCACCTTCGTGTTTTGCCATGGGTTATTTCTTGAATTCAGTAGTTTCCCATCTTCTTTATGACATGCTGACACTTGTAGCTTTATTTTGACCCATTTTGGGTTATTTTATTTTATTAGATTACCATTTCGGCTTTCTGGAACGGATTAATTGGATTTCCGTTATTTATATGAGGAAAATTTTACAATTTGTAGGCTACACAAACAGTTAGGTTGCATGTTTTGACAAATTGTCACCCTTATGTGTGCAGGGGTTCAGAAGTATAAGTTATCTTACACAAACACATATAGAGCGGTGTTTTAATTTTGCCAGATGACTGTATGCATATGTTTATATGTAAGGATCCGCAGTTGTGAATTTTTTTTGTTTTTTGAAATAAAAGTTTTTAGTTTTATTTTTTCAAAAATCTGATTTTATCACAACATAATGTCAGTATCAGCACACATATCCTCCGTTTAGTAGCAGCAGACGCCGCGGCGGTCCAATAAAAACCAGCCCTGTCTATTTTCCTGCTGGATGCCGGCCGTCGCCGCCCGGAGACTCAGAGAAAACATTTCCAGCTCTTGAGTGCGTCTATCAAATCTCTTTGTTCCGCTTCCATTACGCCGCGCTCGCTGCCCGGGCCCGCCGTGACTGTCTGCCACAGCGGCATCCGCATGCACACACACACACACACACGCACACACAGAAATCTGGCAGGCGGCGCGCCGGTTGAGTCATAACTCGGTCTCCTGGACGCGTCCGCCGCCAGCTGCAGCATTATGTGGCGCTCTTGTGTGTGACTTTTTATGTTAGTCCGGTGCAGGAACACGCTCATTTCCCCTCCCTCCTTCTCCTCCTCCCTCCTGCTTCTCCTCCTCTTCCTCCCTTAATTTGCCTGACATAGGAACTTTGCATGCAAGAAGCTGTCTGTCGTTGTACGACTTTGTGCAGAACCAAAGAATTTGTGTTGGGTCTTTGCAGGAGGTGGTGCTGTACTGCCTGGAGAACAGAGTGTGCGAGGTGAATCATCGAGACTACGCCGGCTACTGCGCCCTCCATGAGGCCTGTGCCCGCGGCTGGCTTAGCATCGTCCAACACCTTCTGGACTATGGCGCCGACATCAACTGCAGCGCGCAGGACGGCACCAGGTACGTCAACCTAAAACCCTTGCACGAACAAATGTGCAGTCGGGGTTGAGTCACATGTCTCATCAGTTGCCAAGGGTGTCAGCGTGACACACGAGCTGCGCAGGTTGAAACAGGATGCTTGAGACGTGCCTGAAGATAAGGAGCTCCTGTGGGGCAAAGCATGTAACACTACAATAATAATCCTGTGATGCATCTGAGCCTCACTTGGCTACATTGTATTTTTTGTTTGTCGTCTTGTGCTCAGAACACAGGTCACAGTTTTACTGTAGGTTCATATTATTGTTGTCACATGTTTATATTTTATAATAATTATAGAAAAAATTAAATCAATAAAATGACATTTTTAATAATAACTGTAGATTGTTGCTCTTAAATGAATGATTGAGAAACCATATATTTTTCCCAAGTTACACGATACATGTTTTTATTTGATAGGAATATGAAAGGTGAAATTCCTGAGTATGCAGAAGATGTCTGGTGGGATACGTTGTTGTCATTTGGTGTACTAGACTACACATACTGTATGTTATTAAAAATAATTCCTATATCATTCTTTGTAGGCCCATTCATGACGCAGTGGAGAACGACCACCTTGACGTGGTTCGCGTCCTGCTGTCCTACGGGGCCGACCCAACCCTGGCCACGTACTCCGGCCGAGGCCTCCTCAAGATGACCCACAGTGAAGTCATGGAGCACTTCCTCATTGGTAAACTATGCTACGTTACTTTTCTTTATTGTTACCCTTACGCCTTACAGTACAGTTCACCAAGTAACAGTTTGGAATAAATGCCTTGATTGGACTTGTGATCCATATAAAGTGTTACATCATGGCAGCACTGTCAAAAGTGCATCCAATCAGTCGCTATGTGTCTAGCTACTCCCTAAAAGAAGGGTGCCTAAAAGCGACAGATCAATTATTGCATCGTCATTAACGAGACAAAATTGCAGACTAAATTGAGCCATGTAAACCAGTGAAGACGGACATGGGCAGGGTGGTGCCCTCACATTTGTAACACAGCTGGAATGTTTCTAGCTGTCGACGACACAGCACCAAGCATCACAAAAATACCACAAGGCTGATAAGACATTTAAAAGTATAAGGGAGTAGAAAGGCTGGTGTTTTAGCAGGTGACGAGGGTTCAAATGTTAAAGCAGCCACTCAGTCCCCAGACATCCCCGATCCCATTGGCTCGTCTTTTTAGCACCATGACCTCTGCACAACCTGATGCTCCGATTCGCTTGTTCTGATTCCCTTTTGCAAATCCTCAACCCCCCTTCGCCGCACCCTTCCCCCACCCGTCATGTCAGCCGTTGTCATCCCGTCTCTCTCACTCCGGCAGGCAGCCCCCCTCTTCGGCCCCCCTTCGACCACCTGTTAGACAGGGAGTTTGCGCTTGCAGGAGTGCGTGCTTGTTGCCTCTGAGCTCCTTTCGCTGGTTACTTAGCAACGCCGACTGTGTTTGCTCAGCCTACGTGAGGAAATGGGCTCTATCTAGTTTGCCTTTTCTGACTGGGCCTGACATGGTCTTGGTAACTTCAGACCTGGAAGACTTGAGATTTCAGTGAAATGAAGGTAAAAACAGAAGAGAATGCTAAACATAGAAAGTGGACAGTCGAAATTAATTTTTCACATATATATTTGTGTAAGCCAGGGATAACCAACAAGTAACCTGCCTCGTGTTTCTGAGTAGCTCGCCCAAGGATCAGAGAATTATGTACATTAAGTACTTTGGTATTTGCATATGGGATGATGCCTGTCAATATAAGAGTTGCAACAGTTCAGTTTTTCAATGGGCAATGTTATCAGAAATGCAGAGACCATTTTAAAAAGTTCAACCAATTTTAGTTAAAAATGTTAGTGGATTTTTCGAGTTTTTCTCATATTGGAGACCCCCTGATCCAGCGACACCTGTACTCTTGAACCACTGCCAATGAAAGGGTGTACATTTGTCAGAGAATGCACTCCACTGCATTGCCTGTGCTATTATTTTTCTGACAAATACACCAGATGGTGGCGCTGTTAATAAACCCCATATATGGGATTTACCATATTTGTATTACATGAATGATAGCATGTCTTCCAAAGCATTTTGACCATGACATTTAAGGGGCACCACAAATGTAATTTACATTACAAATATGAATGCATTTTGACAAGAACATACACGACCAGCTAGCCAGAGAAAGCGCAGAGCGAGCGATGGTCGCCCTCCCTCCCTCCACCTGGTCCCACTCATCTGGAGGCCGTTAATCCCTCCAAACACACGCCAGACGCCCCACGCCTCAGTGCTGGCACAAAGCCCAGCTCTGATTCGCTGTGTGTGTGTGTGTGTGTGTGCGCGTGTGTGCGTGTATGCGGCGCGCATGTGCTGAGCGCACACTTTGCTCTCGCCGCTGCTTATCCAGCTTCCCTCTCCTCTGTTTCCAGCTTTGTGCATGTGTGCGTGCGTGCGTGCGTGTGTGTGTGTGCGCGACAGCAAAAAAAACTGTGTGTGGTTCTTGTTCCTGGCAGCCGTCTGCAGCCTCGCTCTGAACTCAGCCAGCTTTAACCCAGTAGAGACAGTCACTCCCTCCCCTGTGGTGAAACCGCTGGCCCCTGACCATTAGCACCCCCCACCCCCAACACCCCCACCCCTCCTCCTCTTTTACTGCCGTTTATCCATTCGCCGCTCTTGTCTCCAAGGGCAATTGTTTGCCTCGTTGCCTGTCCCTCGGGCTCCAGCTTGTGAGTCATGCGCTCCTCTCCTCTCTCCATAGATTATTTCGCTGACCTTCAGGGCCGCTCGGATGACGACCCAGGGCTTTATTGGGAATTCTACGGCAGCGCGGTGTGCGGTAAGTACCCATCACTACCCTCCTTCTTAGACTTTACCTGCCAACGTCAGTTCACATTTGTTTTTTGTTTTTTTTACATTAATTAATTTTTATTTTTTTTAAGATTCCGCAGAGGAGGGCGGCACCGCTAACGACATCCTGGCCAATCCGCCTGGCCCAGATGAAGAGGACGAAGACGACAAGAGGGAGGTGTTTGAGTTTGAGTTCTCTGACCGACCTCTGCTGCCTTGCTACAACATCCAGGTGTCCGTCTCTCAGGGGTGAGCGTCCTACTGTCAAGTGTAAATCTTCCTGTCTTCTATAGCTGTGTAATGTAAAGCATGTCCACTTTTTAGGACTAGCACAAAGTGTTTAACTAGGATTTTTAAAACGACAACGGTGTGTATCCTTCCTTCCACTGGGACTTGCATTGCTGCTTAAGTCCCGCCTCCATGAATGTGCCAAGTCTGAAGTTATTGTGCGACCTTTCAGTCACAGTTTTTGCAGTCATTGGTCCATCCGTCAATCATTACGCAGCACTTTAAATAGTTTACTTGTTTACAGTTACCCATGCCACTTAGTGAGTAACTGATATTCCATTTATTTGGGGTTTTTTTTAGTGTGCAGAAAGAAATAATATCAAAAATTAAGCGTGAAATGTGCAAATGTATTGTGTTTTTGAGGCAAAGGTAATTAATGCGATTAATTTCAAAATGAAAAGACTTAAAATAGTTTTAACACTGAAAAAGTGAATTTTAAAAATTTATTTTAAATTGAAATTACTTTTTGATTAATTTGAAGTACTTTAAGATATTAAAATATGAGTAATTTACAATTTCTAAATAAAATATATAAAAACAATATGAAATTAATGTTAAAAAACGTAATATTAGATAAAAATTTGATTTAATTTTTTTAAAGCATTTTAAAATATAAATCCTAATTCTATTACAAACTGAAAGTAAGTTAATTTAAAATGTACCCTAACAAGGATAAGCGGTATAGAAAATGGATGGATGCTTTCAAATGCTCAATACATAACCCAGACTTTTAGTTGGTATGCACATTTCTCATCCATGGTTATTTGCCCCCTCAGGCCCAGGAACTGGCTCCTCTTGTCCGATGTCCTGCGCCGGCTGCGCATGTCGGCCCGCGGCTTCCGCCAGGCCTTCCCGCACATGGAGGTGGTGACGGTGGCCGAGGCAGAGTTCTACCGGCAGGCGTCTCTGTCTCAGCTCTTTTCTTGCCCAGAGGAGCTGGAGGGCTTCCACCCGGACAGCAAGGAGCTGCTGGACCTGGTGGAGGACAGCGCCGAGCTGGCCGCCCTGCTAGGCTCCACACTGGAGTGCCTGGACGACCGCTGGGACCACGCTAGGGACAAACTGAAAGAGAAGATCAAGGCCGCTGGACAGGTGGGCCTCATCCTGAACCCGGGCCCAAATAAGCACTGATCCTCTTGCAAGACTGTCAACGTGGCTTTCCGGTGCTGTGGTGCACTGTATATAATACCTACTTTTGGACCTGCTGGCTGACCTGTCAGCTTAGCCATATGTTTGACTCTCAACAACTGATGGTCATATTTTTTATAAATTAATATATGTACAAATACGTAAATATAAATGGATATATGTATGTACATCTCTGTATACATGTGTGTACATAAAAAAAAAAAAAAGATCTCTTCTTTCTGATGCTAACCACTGACAAGCGTGTGTCAGCAATGGGATGGCATATGTGTAGCTGCCTGTGCCATTGAATGTGCTATTTGAGTTCATATAGGGAGCACATGATGTACAATTTTTGTCCCCCCTCCCATGAAGACTTCAATACAGGAGGGGGTATTTTGTTGTACATCTTTTTTGTAATGTTGGAATCGTGCTTCCCGTCAAGTCTGTAATTTAACATGCGGATCTACAGCATTGATTGTATGATAAAGTTTTATTGTAATACTGATCTTCACCCTTTTGGCAAAGAGCTTGTGTGTATATATAAAAACAGTGAGGCTACTGCAGTAAAATCAACTTTTTTGGTGTGTTTGATCTTTGGTTTGTTTTTATTTTAACTTTGTAATTAAAATGTCTCCTAATTTGTATTTATATTTTACAAAAGAAGTTGCTTTAAAATAAATATACAAACTGCAAGATGACACGTGTGTGTGTGCTGCCACTGCTTCGTTATTGGAGGTTACGTTAAGAGATGGAGGACTAAATGGGGGACTAAATGAATTGGGTGTCGATGTCAAATTAAAGCGTTTAGCCAAATTGTCCGCGACTCTCCAGCAGAGTCAGACGCAATCCAACATTGCCATCTTCAGGAATCCGTTGATATTGTAGCTGCGCTTTTTGTGTCTGCCGCCATGGCGCTCAGTGACATGCTGAAAGAATGCGGAGCTGCAGCGCCGCTCAGTGTCCAACCTGCAAATTGCACCCTTGAGACCTTATTCCCGGAAAGCATGTTTGTGTATATGTGAGATTCTCATGTTTTACCCTTATGATGCCGTTCATTGATTGCCCGTTTCACTCCATTTCCTTTAAAATAGATTTAACACCGTGGAACAGTAATACAGTAATAAGAAAACGGCACCGCTCAGCAATGAAGCTAAAACACTGGCCACTTCCCTAGGCCAACATGGTTTAGGGTAATACTGTACGTTTCCTTTTCCTCTTAACTGCTAACCTTTTTTAACGTAATATTACACCACCACTACCCGCTAGAAGATTTGACCAAATGAATGTCTATAGATGTCACATTTTGACAAACTTTACACGAATTTGATCTGACCATGTAACTGCAGCTGTAATGGAGTTTATTTTGAACTATGTGTTTTTAATTTGAAATGCACTGTTAACTCCGTAAGCTTAACACAAAAACGGCCAGCAGTGGTGGCAGCTGTGCAAACGTAAGAAGAGACGAATACGCAAAAACATTATAAGGAGCTACAGGAAGATAAAGGACTCAGTTATTGGTAGCTGCAGTAGCATTTAGTCCCTGGGTCATCAATGGGGACATAAGTGACGATGAACCGACGACCCTACGACCCTAATTATACGACTAGGACCGTCTCTGACTATGCATTTTCATATTCGAGTCTGATTCATTTGATAATGTCCATGGTTAACTCGGTGTCAAATATTGTCAGCTAAAACACACGCAGATATATCGATCTATGTTCCGACCCTCACCTACTGTCATGAGCTATGGGTCGTGACTGAAAGAAGGAGAAGCGGTGGAAATGAGTTTCCGGGTGGCCGAGGAGCTCGGTGTAGAGCCGCTGCTCCTTCACAACAAGAGGAGCCATTAGAGGTGGCTCGGGCCTCTAGTCCGGATGCCTCCCAGTCACCTCCCTGGTGAGCTGTTCCGAACAGGCCCAACCGGGAGGAGGCCCAGGGCAAGACCTGGGACACGCTGGAGTGATTATGACACACAGCTGGCCTGGGAATGTGTTGGTGTCCTCCCGGTGGAACTGGAAGAGGTGGCCGGAGACCGGGAAGTCGCGCTCCTCACCTTTGTTTACGTTCTCAATGCACTTCCGTTCAGCTGGCTGGGGAGTATAGACTACGGTACTCAGGGAGGAGTTGAAGATCAGTGATTAAAAACATCGGTGCTGTGAAATCCAATATCCTCTATCTAAGCTCTTGTTGAGAGTAAGATGTTAAACCAGACCCGATATGAGCAAAACAATATTACACATTTGGCAGAAACGTTGGGCTTCGCTGTGTGCACACGTCCCCATCTTCCGTAATGGCAGGTCTACTGAGAGACACACACATCATTTTCAGTCCTTTATTAACACAAATGAGACTGGATTTGTATAAAAATGGACTAATTGTAACAAAGACGTGTAAAAAAAAATGTATGCTCAACAGCAGCAGAAGGCACTCTTTGTAGTCAGAATGATACGATCTCGATCACATTACATTTTATACGATTTGACTGAGATTGATAGTCGAACAAGACTAGTTGTAAATGTAGGTCAGTGATAGTGCTTAAGCCAACAGAGAAGGCCTTGCTGGCCGTACTGCCACACCTCCAGCAGAACATTTGCTACCCAGACCTTCAGTGGGGACTGTACTGTGCTTAATTTGCCATACTTTACTATTTACCCTGATGGGCACTCCAACTTGAATCTGCTGTGCCAAGTGATGACATTGTTACCCACTGTCCTCTTATTCCATGTGGAAGTGGTATGTTTTGGCTTCTTACTTTATCCATCCCCACTCCATTTGAAGCACTTTAAGTTTAGAATAAGTAAATCAGAAAGTCTAATTAGTTAGCTCGGTAGCTTGCTATGCTAGCGGCGGCTGTCTCTTATGTCCCTACAGTGATCGTGTAGCCTATGCAATGTGATGTAAACAAAGTATAATAAGTGTCTATAAAGGTGTTATTTCATGTCTACAGGGCTTTACATTCATGCATCCTAGGACGTTTGCTCACACATCTACTCCCTCATCCACTGCCTTTGTTGCTTTATCCCCCAACATAGGGGGGCGGGGTTTAAGTTATGCGCCAACATGGCTGCGATGACTGGCTGGCTGCTGGCCTATGCTGGAAGTCTCCTTTGACCTTCCCATGGTGCTAGTTTTGAGTCTAATGTTGTAATGTATGTGTACTTTGTTGCAGAGGTTTTGGGCGGTCTCCCCCACCACCACCACAGGAGCATACTTTTGGACTGTTTTTTTCTCCCCTCTCTTCTTTTCGTCCCTTTTCGTCTCCTCCTGTTATCACCCAGTGATCCGTCATGTCTACCTCCTTTCAGGAATTTACTTGAAGTTGATATATATGCCATATTTGTATGTATATACTGTATGTTTTCTGTCTTATGTGAGGCGTGGAGTGTACCTTGCAGTTTGGAGCAGGAAGTGGGCGAATATTCTGTTTTAGAGGGTTAGCGACGCCATGGAGTACCGAACCAAGGCAGATGATTCCTTTTGTAAAATAAAAGTAAGAAAACTGCTCCTCACTTCCCTTATTGCCTGTACCACGTGACCGGGCATGGCGTACAGCAATGTGTTTCGTGATATAGATATACATTTTGTATACAGGAAGAACATATATATATATATATATACAACTTTTATTTAACATGCTTTACCTTTATCAAAACTTATATATAATTATATAATAATTCATTAACTTCACTGTTCAAAAACAGGGAAGCCGTTCCGTTCACGTCATGTAGTTCTTGTACCACGTGACCAGGCGTGACGTATGAGGTCAGCTGATCCCTGCTGGACGCAAAGAGAAGGCAGAAAGATGGCGCTGACTGTCTCTGCGAGGTTGAAGGCTCTGTCCTCTGCGGTGTTCTTTCTCCCGCTCATCTCCACAGGTAGAAATTACGTAAAAATATTCGTCTTTGTTAGCCTCTTAAACGCATCTCATCTGTTTTTACCGTGATATTAACTGAGCCCTAAATGTTTGATCGATGACAGTCCGGACCCCTAAGCTAACCCATTTTGCAAGGAACGCCTATTAGCTCATTCATTTGACGTCCATGTCTGGACTTTCTTGCCCGTACACTAAAATGAAGCATTTATTCTGCCCTTGTCATCTTCCAGTGGTGGTTTATTACAAGCGGCGCGAATTTCGGGGGACATTTTGTTAGTCTGTTAGCGTGTTAACCAAACTAACCATAATTAGAATTTCTATGCTAATTGTGTGTGATGTGTTATTTTTTTCTTTGTCTTGGTTTGCTGTTACTACAGTAGAAGGGGGAGGGGGGGGTGTCATGTGACAGGCCATAAACCGGAAGTTTCCCATCACGTGCTGCTGCCTTTTTCTTATTGCACAAATAATAATCATCCGTTTTTAACACGGATTGACACAGAAGTTTTGGTCCCCTATAATAGCCATATTAAAGTGTCAATGTACCAAGGAGGTTAGAGTATTGTGGAAGTATAAGTCCAGTAATGAACAGTGTCAGTCAAAACTGAGCATAGCAGTGTGGCGTTAAATGAAATTAGCTGTTTAAAGATGTCATATAAGGCCTGATCAGAATGTTGCGACAGGTAAATAATTTTGTGTCACATCATTTTCATTTGCCAATTGAGCATGTTTGCTGTCCTTCAGGCGTCCATGGTGACAGGATGACAGTGTTGCAGGCTCCGGAATTTGTGTCCTTCCGGAAAGGAGAGTGGCCCATCTCTGGGGATAAGATCCCGGACTTGGTGGCTCTCACCATGGGCTTCTCTGTTCAAGAGGTGCTTTGGATACTTATGGTTACTATTTCAACTAAAATCCTATTTTATAACCGTGTGTGTTTATGTGCCCAGGAACTGTCTTGGCCTGGTCTCCAAGCCGGTCCTTTGTTCCAGCGTCCTCGTGCTAACATTCTGGTGGTGGTCCGAGGCACTGACAGCCTCAACTTTTCTCAGAATGTGGCCTCATATCCGCTAGAGAATGTGAGCCAGCCTGAACTTTTCTTTTCTAAATTGTATTGAAGGTTTTAATAATATTTTCCCCCTTTTTTGCCACCTCCCAGCCAGTGCCCTTTACGATGGACAGTGTCGCAGAGACAGTGCACTCCCTGTTTGCTGAGGACACACCTGTAGTGCTGCAGCTCGCCCCAAGTGAAGAGGTACAAATTATGTCATGTCTTTCAACCTTTAGTTTGTACTTGAACTCAAATGTTTCCAATAAGATTAATCTGTTACAGGGTCAAACTGTATCCATAATGAAGTCCATAACTGTAATGACAGTGTTTTATTTAACATTTTGTGTAATTAGGTAAAATGTTGTGCATTACAGTTTCTTTGTTGGTCTGGCTCATTTATAGAAACAAAAATTACATTCCCAAATCTCTTTAGATAATTTGGTCAAACAATCTTTCAGTTGAGCATAACACAATAGCTCACCTGTTTCTTTTCCATATAAACAGTTAGTGCCACCAAAATGCAAATTCTTGAAACAGACCGGACTTTCTCAACACCCTTGTTTTTTTTTAGTATAACTTGGACAGTTTAGCACAACAGCATGATTCACCTGCAAAATCTCATATCTCCCAAAACAATTCTTATTGTGTAAACCAAATTACTTTCCCATGTAAAGTCAGTGCTCCCAAAATGTATTGTCCCTTTGGCATTGTGTAAGCATTGCAAGTCAAAATTGTTGTTTTGTCATGATGGCCATTAGAGGACCATTAAAAAAAAAAAAAAACTCTCAGTTTTAGCTTTAGACCCTATGAAATCTTTTATTTTTCCAAAAATTCAGTTTTTTTCCCCCCATTTTATTTTTAATTTAGTTTTTGTACTTTTTACACTTATTTGATCACAATACATGCATTCAGTCAGTGAATAAATGCAAAAATCCTGACACTGGTTGATGTATTGTATGTACAAATTTATCGCCGTATTGTTGCTACAAAATCCTCAAACGATCATATCCGTGCTTGTAGTTAAAAAGACGTAGGTATTTTTCAAAGACACACTTTTTTTATTAGTTTGGGATGGGGCTGTTTGTCAGAGCATTCGGCGAACCCAGTGTCTTCCACCGCTGAAGACTGGTCATCTCGTTTGATTAATTAATTATTTTTAGGGTTATTAGCTTAATCTTGTGAATGTCACATGTCTGTCTTGGCTGCCGTTTGACTGATGAGCCACCATGAGCCGAAAACTCGCCGAACTCTTGTCAAGTGTATGTTCTTCACATGCCATATTAAAGCCGTTTACCCCCACAAGATAGTTATTGTGGCATGTGTTAGATAAGTTCTACATGGCAGACATTGTTTTTGTTTACACTAAATGCAGCTGGTACCCTTGGTGAAAGAAAGACCACTGTGTGTGTGCCAGATTGCGTATGTGTCAATTTCTCTCTATGCAGAGGCTGTACATGCTGGGCAAAGCCAACGCCGTTTTTGAGGACCTACCAGTCACGTTACAGCAGATCCGAGGTCGTCTGTCCCAGGAAGGCTCTGTTCTGGCTTCCCTGCCCCTCAGCTCCCTTAGCAGAAATGCAGAGGTCATTTCTCACTAGTACCACTTTACTATGCACTGGTATGCGGAAGTATTTTCTTTATAACATCTCTACTATTATTGTTGCTCTACTGTTTGCAGGCGGATTTGCTCTTCTTGTCCGAGATCCAAGTTCTGCATGATATCACAGCTCTGGTGAGTCAGCAATATGTCACTTTAAAAAAAAAAAAAAAAGCCATCGTTGGAACACACTCTTTAGTGTTTGTAGCTTTATTGCTAATGAGCTGGTTTTGTCCATGTCTGTCTCCAAAAAGTGCTATTGTCCACTTGATCCACTTTATTTTTCATATACAATGCACTTTACGTATACATCTGCACTTGTCTAACATAGTAGATAACTGTATATCACATACAACAATGTAACATTAAGAGTGGGACAGGAGGACACAAATGTTTGCACGACTAACGTAGGCAACAGTGCTAACATTACATGCACATTTTATAGCAACATCGTGCTAGGTTGTGACCTATTTACTGAACTAACATGGCTGTTGCTGTGACTGGTTTGATTTTACGATGTTTTGCCTGTTTTTGTTTTTTAAATACAAAGCTGTCCTCTGTAAAGTGATGTGCCTCCACATAGCAGGCCTGTGCAAAATTCAGAATTTCAGAATTCCAGTAAATTCAATGGATGAATTTGAACTGACTCCACCCCACAGAATGTGGAATTGAATTTTAATTGCAGGAAGTGGAATTTAATTCAATGCAATTCAGATAAATTCATTCTCATCACATATCAGTGAGAATTAGATACTTTAAAAGTGCAGACACTGACATTCCTTAATGTTTGAAAGTTTAGCGATTAATCTTCATTTCAAAGTGATCAAATGAAACCATGTTTTGGTAAATGCAGTAATTATTTAAGTACTTTACAGGGTAAAGTTGTTGCAGCTAATGGTCATCAGTTCCTCAGATGTTTTGTCATTGAGACAGCATCATTCTGGTCTCAATATCAAACTATAATTCACATAACATACACTTAATTGGAGGTGCCATTTGAAATTTCAGGTAGCCTTTATGGAACCGAAGACTGGAGCACTGCAGTAATTGCGGATTGCGCTGTGGTTTCCATTTGTTGTGGAAATTGGTTCAGCAAAATGAGTGAGGACAGTTACCTGTATTATCATCATCAGTCAAAAACCAGCTCTTCTCCTTATTATTTTTTTTATATCAATTTATTGCACTAGTGCACTACAAACAAAATGTCTAAAATGTTGAAACAGCCATTTCAAAGACTTTTAAAGCAAGGTATTTTGGGAAATAAAGTGGTGTTTTATCCTCCTTTCCAACAATTTGTTGGAAAAGTTTTCAAGAGTAAGTTTTCAATGTTAATTTGTGATATTTTAAAAACATGAATATACTTAACTATTTACAAAAATAAAGTATTGTGCATATAAAGTCTGTACAACATTTCAAAAAGTGCAATGCACGTTTTAAATTTATACAGTAAAGCTTCATTGTTAATAATGCATATTTCAATTATACTTCATGCAATTTGACAACTCTGCTTCCTGTTTGAAACCGCAATTCAAATTCAAGAACTGAAGGGGAATGATGAATGAATTGGGCCCTCGTTTCCCCATACAAATGAGACTTGAGATACATTTGAAAAAATCAGAATTGCGACATGAAAAAATCAGATACAGGTCGCATCTGACCAAAAAAATCGGAATTGACCTGCAGTGTGAATATAGCCATGGATCATTTAAGGAAAAGTATAATGGGGCACTTTTAAAGCATGAGTACCCAATGTGACTTTTTTAATGGTCATCCTGTAGCTGCAAAGACACAAGCATTTGGCCAAAGACCACTCCCCAGACCTGTACTCCTTAGAGATGTCTGGCTTAGAAGAGCTGAGCCGCGCCTACGGACAGGACTCGCCACAATACCGTGATGCCATCGCCATTCTGGCCTCTGTCTTGCAAAAGGTGAGGAAGAAGAGGCTCGCCTTCCCAATCATCAATGCAGACTCTAAAACCATGTTTGTGTGCTCATTATTGTAGTTTGGAGAGGATGTATACAGTCTTTATGGCAACAGCGCTGTTGTGGAGGTGGTGACCGTGAAGAACTTTGAGGCTCCCTTGACCAGGAAGTCCCGCTCCATTTTGGAGTCCAAACAAATTGTAAGTCTGGAGTGGTACTCAAAAACCCACAATGCATTTCCTCAAATAGTGTTTATTTACTCAACTGCAGAAAGTAAAGTACACAGGGTAATGCCTTTATGGAGGGAGGCCTGTATTTGTGTAAATGCATTTTTGTCGTTTGGAAATATGTCATTTTGTATCATTTGTCATATTGTAAATAAGGATAAGAGAACACATTATTCATAACATTAATAATAGTACATATTAGCATGTATAGTAATTGTATTATATATTGTATTTGATTTGGGATTGAGGCCGATTTTTGCCTTTTTTATTGAACGAAGATTGGAGAATTAGTCCCCCGAATTTTACGACAGCTGCCGTAAAGTGCTTTGTTTTTGCAGCAGGCTGGAAAATAAACAATGCCATGTCGGCCAATTGGAAATACTTATGCACTGTAAATGGAAAATAGGCCTAGGGCCTACAGCAATGTCTGTAAAGTGACAATTTCAGAGGGTGGTGCTAGCAGAGCTGCATTCACAAGCACAAATTTAGTAAGTCAACTGGGAGATCTGAAGTGATTAGCGAGGCCAACGACGAAAAGGCTGCTACGCCAAAGCAACAAACTCTGGACTTTCGGCAGACAGACAAATATCCCAAAGTAAATAAAAAGGCAAAGCGCATCATTGAAAAGTTAGTCAAATGTATTATTTCGAAGAAACATCCCATCAAGTTGGTGTAGGCAAGTGTGACAGCCTTCCATGTTTGCTTTTTGTTGGTGTTGGTGTAACCTGTGTTAAGGCTACTGAATAGATTTTTTTTGCCTGTGACAGATTTGATGGAGCAGTACCGCCACTTCTGTACTAGTGTTTACACTGATTAAATTGACGACTTTGCATTCTCGTGCCCTTTTATGGGCATTGATGGGCTGTTACCTATGCTAATCACATGTTAATTCCGCTCACATTGCACAGGCTATCAGTGTATGAGGAGATGCGATTCATCAATTTAAGAATACAGCTGTGAACAATTCTGCAACTTAAGAACACGATGATAAATCTGTTGTAAAGCTTTCTGAAAGGGTTAGTGGATAGAATTATACAGTAAAAGTATTCGGACCCCTTTTAAAATGTTCAGTCTTTGTGTATTGCAGCCATTTGCCAAAATCAAAAAAGTTCATTTTATTGCCCATGAATGTACACTCAGTACCCCATCTTGACAGAAAAAAACAAACAAATCTATAAATGTTTGCAAATGTACTAAAGTAAAATAGCACATGGTCATAAGTATTCTGACCATGTGCTCAGTATTGAGTAGAAGCACCTTTTTGAGCTAGTAAAGCCATGAGTCTTCTTGGGAATGATGCAATAAGTTTTTCACACCTGGATTTGGGGATCCTCTCCAGTTCTGTCAGGTTGGATGGTGAATGTTGGTGGACAGCCAATCTCCGGTCTCTTCAGAGATGCTCATATGGGTTTAGGTCAGGGTTCTGGCTGGGCCAGTCAAGAACAGTCAGTTGTTCCGAAGCCACTCCTTTGTTATTTTAGTTGTGCGCTTAGGGTCATTGTCCTGTTAAAAGGTGAACCTTCGGCCCAGTCTGAGAACCTGAGCACTCTGGAAGAGGTTGTCTTCCAGAATATCTTTGTACTTGGCCACGTTCATCTTTCCGGTCGTCCTGTCCCTTTAGAGACTTTTATTTCTCATAGTGTGGGAGTCCTTTGTGGGTTTTTTGGCAAACTCTATGCAGGCTTTCATGTGTCTTGCACTAAGGAGGCTAAGGCCTCTGTTGGGCCAATCTGCCATAAAGCCTCGATAGGTGGAAGGCTGCATCTCAGCCACAGTGATCTTTGGGTTCATCCTTACCTTCTCTCATCGAGGCCCTTCTCCCACGATTGCTCAGTTTGGCTGGACGGCAAGGTCTAAGGAGAGTTCTGGTCGTCCCAAGCTTCTTCCATTTGAGGATTATAGACGCCACTGTGCTCTTATAAACCTTGAGTGTTGCATAAATTATTTTGTAACCTTGTCCAGATCTGTGCCTTGCCACAATTTTGTCTCCGATCTCCTTGGGCAGTTCCTTCGACCTCGTGATTCTCATTTGCTCAGACGTGCACTGAGCTGTGAGGTCTTACAGTACTACCCGAAAAATTAGAATATCAAGTAAAAGTTGCTTTATTTTGCCAACTTAACATAAAAGATGAAACCAACAAATTTTATTGTGCCATTACACGCAAATTGACATATCTCAAGCAGTTCCTTGTTGTAACTTTGCTGACTAAGATTTTTAGCTTATAAAAACCACAAACTCAGAAAATTATTTTAAAAAATTTAAGCTGCAAGACCTTATCAGCACAAAACCGTGATTGATTGATTTGCATCTTATTTGATTATACAATATGTCAAATTCACCTTTTAAGTTGAATTGCAGAGATACAACAACCTTTTTCTAATTTTCTGGGTAGTACTGTGTAGAGACAGTTGTGTGTCTTTCCCAATCAAGTCCAATCAGTTTAGTTAAACACAGCTGGACTCCAATGAAGGAGCAGAACCATCTTAAGAAATGGACAGCATGTGTGTTACATATGAGTGTCACTGCAGAGGGTCTGAAAACTTATGATCATGTGATATTTCAGTTTTTCGTTTTCAATAAATTTGCAAACATTTCTACATTTGTATTTTTCTGCCAAGATGGGGTGCTAAGTGTACATTAAGAAATAAAATGAACTGCAAATGGCTGCAATGACACAAAGTGAAAAATTTAAAGGGGTCTGAATACTTTCTGGGCTGCACGGTGGATGAGTATGTAGCATGTTGGCCTCGCAGTCAGGAGGTTCAGGGTTTGAATCTCTGTTGGGCATCTCTGTGTGGAGTTTGCATGTTCTCCCCGTGCGTGGGTGGGTTTTCTCCGGGTACTCCGGAAAAAAGAGGACATGAAGGTAGTTGGCGCAAGAGAAGAGGATACAGAAGACGGGGTTAGATGGAGGCAATTGATTTGCTGTGGCGACCCATGAAGGGATAAGCCGAAAGGAAAGTAAGACTGCGGTTTCCTCCCACGTTCCAAAAACATGCATGTCAGGTCAATTGGTGACTCTAAATTGTCCGTAGGTGAGTGTGAATGTTTGTATGTCTGCCCTACGATTGACTGACGACCAGTCCAGGGTGTACCCCACCTCCCGCCCAAAATCAGCTGCGATAGGCTCCAGCATACCCGCGACCCTAATGAGGATAAGCAGTATAGAAAATGGATGAATACTTTCTGTACCCACTGTAGATATGTTCATTTTTCTCATACCTACTGTTGCTAATGATTGTTATCTGTTTGAGTAATATCACTTGGTCAATCCTTTTCTAACAGCACACTATAAATTACGTATTAGTAAATAATAAAAGTAGTAAGTAATAAAAGTATGCATGATTTGTGCTGATATCGGTCTGATAATCGACTGATATCAGCCGATATTCAAGGCTGCACTATCTGTATCAGATTTGAAGTGGAAATGTTTGTATCGGGACACCCGTAGTAAACTTCAGGTTTACAGATGTCATGTCTGCCCTGCATGTCTGGTATCAGTCACAGTATCAACTAGTGCTGTTTCTATTGAAGGTATGGCATTTATGTATTTAAGTTGGGGCATAGCTATCTATCTATATCTATATCTATTTGAGCAAAAGCCACTCTTTGAGGACCTATGTTTTTTATTTGTTTTCATTGACATAATTGTCCACACTGTTTTGTAGAGCAACCCGGGCAGCCCTTACAACCTGGCCTACAAGTACAACTTCCACTACGCCGTGGTCTTTAACATTGTGCTGTGGCTAATGATCGCGCTCGTGCTCGCTGTCATCGCTGTTGGCTACAACCTGTGGAACATGGACCCAGGCTACGACAGTATCATCTACAGGATGACCAACCAGAAGATCAGGATGGACTAAAAAACATCAAACTTGACCTCCTGCATACCTTTTAGACCCCTGCTTGCGTTTCTTTGGTGTGATGTTGTGTTTAGTGAGTACCTTGAAGCTGTATGATACTGCGATTGGTTTGTGCTGCTGTGATTATTGAAAATGTTTAAATTACACATTTAATTCCTAGCAAGTAAACCTTCTCACTCTTGTGAATAAGTGTGGAATTGTGGGAGTCTGTTTTAAGTTAAGTAAAATATTTGTGTGTATATATTGAATATATGATTATGACTAAGACAAACTGCTCTGCTCTTATTGTGAAAAGATTATTGTGAAGAGAAATGTGTGTTCGTCCCTGCAAATATTCACCCTGCTGTCAACATTTTGAGTACAATAAGTTGTTGGGTGATAATAAAGTATACATGAAGTCAGCAGAAAATGGCAAAACAAATGATTATGGGTCATGCTCGATGTCTGTTTTTGGAAACTTGAATTCTGCAGCACTAACTGTAAGGATGCATGATTAATATTCATTTATAGAAAGGTAATATTTTTCTGCCAGTACTCTGAATAACTGTATAGCATGCAGTAATACTTATTTAAAAGCTAAACAATTACATCACAAGGTTAGACTTGAAATCAACTCCTTTCAGTTTAGTCACCTTTCCATTTTCTATACCGCTTATCCTCTTTAGGGTCGCGGGAATGCTGGAGCCTATCCCAGCTGACTTTAGGCGGGGGCAACTGCAGGGCAGACAAACATTCACACTCTAATGGACAATTTAGAGTCGCCAATTAACCTAACATGCATGTTTTTGGAATGTGGGAGGAAACCGGAGTACCCGGAGAAAACCCACTCACGCACGGGGAGAACATGCAAACTCCACACAGAGATGCCCAACGGAGATTTGAACCCTGAACCTCCATTGACGTTGTAGTCAATTTACGTAAAAAGCAAAATGGTTCATTAACGTGTGGCTGGTTCTTTTTTTTGGTTGACTCACATGATCACTTTGCCTAAACGCTCAGCCAATCCGAGAGCAGAAGCTACCGTAAGCCCCGCCTCTATTGTCATTTGGGGCACATAACTGGTTATCTTTTGCAAACACTTCCGGAAAGAGTGACGCTCTGGCTGCTAATATCAAGCTTTTAAAGAGGGCTATCTAAAAGGAACCGATATGGTTTGACTCATTATAAAAGGTACGTTTTAGTCGCTTCTTAAACGTTATTTAAAGTTTCTGTTAGTGTCCTGTGGATCGATGTTGTGTTGCAAACAAACCAGAAGCTGCAGTTCGTCTGGGCTGTTCTGCCGAGCGAGTTTAGTGGTTTAGCGAGCTGCATTGAGCGGAAAACCGGACTTGCTTGTTGTGCGAGGGAAACTCTCTTTTAAAGCGGCGATATCACTGGGGGAACTTTGGCTAAACGTTTAACGGTTATGTCCAGACTTTGATCTTAAATGGGTTATGAAAGCGTCTCTGTTTCATTGTGTAACTCATTGCGGAGATGACGTCACCCTTTAGTAACGACCCGGTGCACGTGGGAACAAGAATAATTCAGGCAGCACTACGACGGAAGTGACTACTTTAAGATCCCACTGAACCGCTAACATTCCCGGAGTACATTTTCAGCCGAGAGAATGCTCACTTTTTATTGCGAGCACCGGGAATAAAAATGCAAGATTAAATATTTATCCAATGTTCGTTAGCAGACGTATATGTCACAACAGGTCTGCGTGAGTGCTCTGCCCCTGCTGGAGGAATAAGCACCCAACAGTGCCACTTAGTGGTCACCACGATGTACCGCATTTGATTTCCATAAAATACAAAAAAGATTTTGTTTCAAAGATTAAAGAAGACAGTTGTGGTATTCATTTTTTTAATGGATATGTGTTAATATGTGAATGTTGATAAATGAAAAGGCATAGAAAGGTTTTTTTTTTAAATGCCATTTTTTGTCAGTATGATATGTAAGCACATTCAAATCATTTTATGAAAGTTGGTTGTAATAGCAAGCCTATATTTAAAGTTATGCACGTTTGAAAAATTCAGAAATGTGAATTCGCGCCCACAGGAACTTTAATGTAATTACTTAGTTGACCGCTAGGGGGCGAGTCGATGACGTCATACCTGCTACAAGTCAGAATCATCTGAGGTAGTCAACATGGAGTGGAGTGATGAAGGAAGCAGGGATTTTGAGGATGGTTTTGTCCATAGCAAGTCACATTCTAGTCCAAGCTTATATGTTTGAAGCTGTCGTACACCAGGAACACGAGGTTGAAGACGTTTCCAGTGAAGATGTTGAGGAGGAAGAAATAGAGGAGAAAATAATGACTGGCAAGTTGCCATTTATTTTGTTTACATACGCATACGCTACGAGTACATCATTCAGTAAGCCGTCCTAGTCTAGCAAAACAAACGCTAACATCTATAAGCTATCCTTACCGGTCATGTTTTTAGTGGCTCCTTTTTTGAACACTTGCAGATTTTGTATTCATGCCAAGCATATTTATTTACCAATTTATTTACTTTTTCTTTTTAAGTGTCAATGTGACGAGCGGTGTGCTCCACAAACACTGGGGACAATTTCAATGTGTTGTTCTGACTCTTCTCCAGTCATGGCAAAGAAGGAGGAATTTGAGCCAGATGCTCTTAAATGCATTGGATCAGCTGGAAATGCAAAGTACCGCGTACCATCCTTGTCTTTTGTATTGTGACGAGTACCTTTTGTGCAGTTTGGAGCTGCACAAAAAAACATTTTTTCGCAAAATCAAATAAAAGCATGTGAAAATAAAGTTCCAAGCACAATAAAAGCACGCTGTGATTGTGTGCCCTGTATGGTACGGATTCATCTGTGGCAGATCTGACGTCACGTGTCGGAAAACTGTCGAGTGATCCCGATCATTCCTGCGTCGGACAATACAAGTTAGTCTGCTGGGGTTTCTTTTCATCAAAATTGCTTAGTAAAAACACAAGAAAGGGCTGTAAAACCAATTTCTAATTGTTTATTTCCATTAAAACTCTCTTAAAATCTACATTAGAAGCATTTGGAAAGAATTGCCTTTTTATGCCCTTTTTATGCACACTACGGTGTAGTTACTTCCGCATTTACCTGCCCTGTTTACTTGCTCCTCTTGTATAAAACACACTGGCTGGGATTGCTTCACTTTTCAGCAAAAGTAGAATAATGTGACCTCCTGCGTGAACCCCCTCCCATTTAGGTCCATTGTGTTAATCCTATACGGTCACACATGTGAGGTCGTGCTAAAAAAAGGCAACCAACAGAGGTGAGATCAACAGGGTTTATGGTAGAAAGGCCAAAAACTACTCTGGAAGTTTAGTTAGTGTCAGTGCAACGTAACAAGGCATTCTATGTAACATCACTTGATTGTTTTTGCCCCACAGCGAGCTGCTATGTGGTCAGGAAGATCCGGGCGGCCATTGCAGATGAGCCTCAACCGGAAAAGCCGATTGTAACACCATGTAGTGCTAACGGTAAGACGCAGTTTTACGGATGCATATTCTATTGTGGTTGGCTTATTTATACACTTGTATGACAGTTAATAACAGAATGTTAATTTGCACATTGCATGCACGTTTAACCTTTGGCAGTCCAGGGGAGGATTTTGTGCTTTTGTGTAGTTGTGTGTTTATATTTTACAATAAAATATTTATCTTACGATTGTGAATATACAATGTATAGTTAAAAAAAACCCCTCAAATTTAGCTAACAACAGAGTTAAATGTTGTGAAACGTTTATATTGTACTCTTAGTACTTTAAGATAAGATACTTCTAAGTCTATAGTCTATACTAACACAACAATAATGATATTTGTCTTTTTCTACTCAGCTGAAAGGAGAGCGGAGCGATCACTGAAAGGTCCACCGCCGACCACATTAATGAGTTCTGAAGTTGATGAAGACGCCGGGGCAGCGCACTCCGGGTCATCTTCAACTGTGCAGAAACGAGGCCGCTAATGCTATAAATAAGGATAACGTGGTTATTAAAAAATATAAAAACATCAACTGACTATGCAAAAAAAAACAACACAACATGTTTTGAAGTCAGGCTTAATATTAATAACGTAGGATCATGAAAGATATGTCGGAAAGTTGTTTTTATATTGTTTAATGACCATGCTGTGCGCCTGGCAACAAACGTAAAAGGCTTTTTTGTACGCTGCAGTGTTTGAAGACTGACTCACCAACCTCTCCTGCAGAAGCTGAGCATGTCTGATGTTTTATTTGCAGTGGTATCAACCAAATATCAATACAAATGTTGCAACACTTGTTATGTTTTCACTATTCACTCATCAAAGCATAAAGTGCAGAATCTTCAGTCATGTGTTATATGGCGATATTTGGTAACAAGAAAGAAGCTGCCTCTAAAAGAATAAGGGCAGAAACTATGTAAATCCTTCTTTCATATCACTCTGGGCAATGACAAGTTAGATGTAAATATTATTTCTATTATTAAAATATATATTTGAAATGGAGCAATCTAGTTTTGAAGTTAACATTTTTAATTTTCTTATTGTAGTTTCATTTTTTTTTAAAGACCAATTATGCTTTGTAATTGCTTCAATAATTTTCTTGTACTTAAATTAGTCAAGTGTTGTTTAAATTGTGGAATATAATTTTTGTAAATCAAACAATAGGGGTAGTAGTAGTAGTCAAATTAATAGCAGTCCAATGTGACTAACTAGATTAATCACTGTTATTAGTATATTTTGATTGCTACATGGNAAGTAGAATAATGTGACCTCCTGCGTGAACCCCCTCCCATTTAGGTCCATTGTGTTAATCCTATACGGTCACACATGTGAGGTCGTGCTAAAAAAAGGCAACCAACAGAGGTGAGATCAACAGGGTTTATGGTAGAAAGGCCAAAAACTACTCTGGAAGTTTAGTTAGTGTCAGTGCAACGTAACAAGGCATTCTATGTAACATCACTTGATTGTTTTTGCCCCACAGCGAGCTGCTATGTGGTCAGGAAGATCCGGGCGGCCATTGCAGATGAGCCTCAACCGGAAAAGCCGATTGTAACACCATGTAGTGCTAACGGTAAGACGCAGTTTTACGGATGCATATTCTATTGTGGTTGGCTTATTTATACACTTGTATGACAGTTAATAACAGAATGTTAATTTGCACATTGCATGCACGTTTAACCTTTGGCAGTCCAGGGGAGGATTTTGTGCTTTTGTGTAGTTGTGTGTTTATATTTTACAATAAAATATTTATCTTACGATTGTGAATATACAATGTATAGTTAAAAAAAACCCCTCAAATTTAGCTAACAACAGAGTTAAATGTTGTGAAACGTTTATATTGTACTCTTAGTACTTTAAGATAAGATACTTCTAAGTCTATAGTCTATACTAACACAACAATAATGATATTTGTCTTTTTCTACTCAGCTGAAAGGAGAGCGGAGCGATCACTGAAAGGTCCACCGCCGACCACATTAATGAGTTCTGAAGTTGATGAAGACGCCGGGGCAGCGCACTCCGGGTCATCTTCAACTGTGCAGAAACGAGGCCGCTAATGCTATAAATAAGGATAACGTGGTTATTAAAAAATATAAAAACATCAACTGACTATGCAAAAAAAAACAACACAACATGTTTTGAAGTCAGGCTTAATATTAATAACGTAGGATCATGAAAGATATGTCGGAAAGTTGTTTTTATATTGTTTAATGACCATGCTGTGCGCCTGGCAACAAACGTAAAAGGCTTTTTTGTACGCTGCAGTGTTTGAAGACTGACTCACCAACCTCTCCTGCAGAAGCTGAGCATGTCTGATGTTTTATTTGCAGTGGTATCAACCAAATATCAATACAAATGTTGCAACACTTGTTATGTTTTCACTATTCACTCATCAAAGCATAAAGTGCAGAATCTTCAGTCATGTGTTATATGGCGATATTTGGTAACAAGAAAGAAGCTGCCTCTAAAAGAATAAGGGCAGAAACTATGTAAATCCTTCTTTCATATCACTCTGGGCAATGACAAGTTAGATGTAAATATTATTTCTATTATTAAAATATATATTTGAAATGGAGCAATCTAGTTTTGAAGTTAACATTTTTAATTTTCTTATTGTAGTTTCATTTTTTTTTAAAGACCAATTATGCTTTGTAATTGCTTCAATAATTTTCTTGTACTTAAATTAGTCAAGTGTTGTTTAAATTGTGGAATATAATTTTTGTAAATCAAACAATAGGGGTAGTAGTAGTAGTCAAATTAATAGCAGTCCAATGTGACTAACTAGATTAATCACTGTTATTAGTATATTTTGATTGCTACATGGGAAATAAGTTACCGGTAGATACAGTAGATTCTCAGAAAACAAGACCGAGCATTCATGATATGCACGCTCTTAAGGCTGTGCAATTGGGCAATTAGTTGAAGGGGGGTGTTAAAAAATAGCAGTGTGGCATTCAATCATTGATCAGTAAAAAATAGTGAAAAAACAGGTGTGAATCCGATTAATATTTATAGTCATTATTTAAGAATGAAACCGGCACTTAACATGCATTTCTCTTTGAAAGCCTGGGGTAAATGGGTAGTTTAAGACATTGTTCAGGAGAACAGCGTACTTTGATTACAAAGTTGATTGGAGAGGGGAAAATTCTATAAAGAGGTGCAAACTGTCTTGTCAGCTAAAATGAACTCCAATTCCTCAACATGGAGAGCAAAACCAGACACATGGCAGAAAACGGAAGACAACTCTCAAAATGGATCGAAGAATAACCAGCCAATGATCAGCTCCAAGATGATCAAGGACAGTCTGGAGTTACCTGTAGGTACTGTGTCAGAAGATGTCTGTGAAAAGCTAATCTATTTACAAGAATCCCACGCAAAGTCCCTCTTTAAAAAACATTAATGTGCAGAAGAGGTTGCAATTTGCCAAAGAACACATCAACTGGTAACTAGTTTTCCATGTAGCAATAAAAATAGTCTAGACTAATAACAGTGATTAATCTGGTTAGTCACATTGGACTGCTACTATTTTCGACACTACTGTATGTACATCAAGGTTGAGAAATCATCTCTGAACAAACAATGCCCCTCCGTGAATCACCACCTTACCGCGGTGGAGGGGTTTGAGTGCCCGAGTGATCCTAGGAGCTATGTTGTCGGGGGCTTTATGCCCCTGGTAGGGTCTCCCAAGGAAAACAGGTTCTAGGTGACGAGCCAGACTAAGAGTGATTCAGAAGACCCGTATGAAGAGAAACATGAGGAGTGACCGCACCTCGCCCGGACGTGGGATACCGGGGCCTCACCCTGGAGCCAGGCCTGGGGGAGGGGCTCGCAGGCGAGCGCCTGGTGGTCAGGTCTTCACCCGTGGGACCTGGCCGGGCCTAGCCCGAAGAAGCCGCACGGGAACTCCCCCCCGCAGACCCACCACCTGCAGGGGCAAGCATAAGGGTCCGGTGCTGTGTGATTTGGGCAGTGGTCGAGGGCGGGTGTCCGGGCGACCTGGGCTTCGGCGACCAAATCTGGTTCTTGGGACATGGAATGTCACTTCTCTGGTGGGGAAGGAGCCCGAGCTTGTGGAAGAGGCGGAGAGATTCCGACTAGATATAGTCGGACTCACCTCAACCCACAGTTTAGGCTCTGGAACCAAACTCCTTGAGAGGGGCTGGACCTTGTTCTTCTCTGGAGTTGCCGCTGGGGAGAGGCGGCGAGCTGGTGTGGGCTTATTGTTAGCCCCCCGGCTTGGTGCCTCTGTGTTGGAGTCATCCCCAGTAAACGAGAGGGTTACTTCCCTACGCCTTAGGGCTGGGGAAAGGGTCCTGACTGTGGTTTGTGCCTATGCGCCGAACGGCAGTTCAGAGTACCCAGCCTTCTTGGAGTCTATCAGAGGGGTGCTGGAGAGCACCCCAGCTGGTGACTCCATAGTTCTACTGGGAGACTTCAACGCCCATGTGGGCAATGACAGTGTGACTTGGAGGGGCGTGGTTGGGAGGAACGGCCTCCCTGACCTGAACCCGTGCGGTGTGTTGTTGCTGGACTTCTGTGCGAATTACAGTTTGTCCATAACGAACACCATGTTCGAACATAAGGATGTCCATAAGTGCACTTGGCACCAGGACACCCTAGGTCGCAGGTCTATGATCGACTTTGTGGTCGTATCATCAGACCTGCGTCCGTATGTTCTGGACACGCGGGTGAAGAGAGGGGCTGAGCTGTCAACTGACCACCACCTGGTGATGAGTTGGATTAGATGGCGGGGAAGGATGCCGGACAGACCTGGCAGACCCAAACGCGTAGTGAGGGTGTGCTGGGAACGTCTGGCAGAATCTCCCGTTCGTCGAGTCTTCAACTCTCATCTCCGGCAGAGCTTCGCCTGCATCTCGAGGGAGGACCGGGATATTGAGTCCGAATGGGCCGTATTCCGTGCCTCTATTGCTGAGGCAGCCAGTTGTGGTTGCGGCCGCAAGGTGGTCGGTGCCAGTCGTGGTGGCAAGCCCCGAACCCGATGGTGGACACCGGGGGTTAGGGCTGCCGTCAAGCTGAAAAAGGAGTCCTATCGAGCATGGATGGCTTGCGGGACTCCCGAAGCAGCTGACAGGTACCGGCAGGCCAAGCGGCACGCGGCTTCGGCGGTGGTCGAGGCAAAAACTCGGGTGTGGGAGGAGTTCGGTGAGGCTATGGAGCACGACTTTCGGTCGGCCTCGAAGAGGTTCTGGCAAACCGTCCGACACCTCAGAAAGGGGAAGCAGCCCCCAGTTCACACTGTTTACAGTGCGGACGGGGGCTTGCTGACCACGACTGTGGATATAGTTGGTCGGTGGAAGGAATACTTCGAGGCCCTTCTCAATCCCACTGACATGCCTTCCATAGAGGAAGCAGAGTCTGAGGATACGTACGTGGACAGTTCTATCACCGTGGCTGAGGTAATTGGGGTAGTCAAATCACTCCCCAGTGGCAAGGCTCCGGGGGTAGACGAGTTCCGCTCAGAATTTCTCAAGGCTCTGGATGTTGGAGGACTGTGTTGGTTGACACGCCTCTACAACATTGCATGGAAGTCAGGAACAGTACCTCTGGACTGGCAGACCGGGGTGGTGGTCCCCATTTTTAAAAAGGGTGACCGGAGGGTGTGTTCCAACTATAGGGGGATCACACTCCTCAGCCTTCCTGGGAAAGTCTACTCCAGGGTGCTGGAGAGAAGGGTACGACCGTTAGTCGAACCTCGGTTAGAGGAGCTGCAATGTGGTTTTCGTCCCGGTCGCGGAACACTGGACCAGCTCTACACCCTTGCAAGGGTACTCGAGGGTATGTGGGAGTTTGCCCAACCAGTCTACATGTGCTTTGTAGACCTGGAAAAGGCATTCGACCGTGTCCCTCGTGGTGTCCTGTGGGGGGTGCTCCGGGAGTACGGGATTGATGGTCCGCTTCTACGTGCCATTCGGTCCTTGTACAATCGAAGCAGGAGCCTGGTTCGCATTGCCAGCAGTAAGTCGAGCTTGTTTCCGGTGAACGTTGGCCTCCGCCAAGGCTGCCCTTTGTCACCGATTCTGTTCATAATCTTCATGGACAGAATTTCTAGGCGCAGTCAAGGTGTTGAGGGAGTCCAGCTTGGTGACCTTAGGATCTCGTCTCTGCTATTTGCAGACGATGTGGTCCTTATGGCCTCATCAGGCTGTGACCTTCAGCGTTTACTGGAGCGGTTTGCAGCTGAGTGTGAAGCTTCTGGGATGAGACTCAGCACCTCCAAATCCGAGGCCATGGTTCTCAGTCGGAAACGGGTGGACTGTACCCTCCGGGTTGGGAGTGAGGTCTTGCCTCAGGTGGAGGAGTTCAAGTATCTCGGGTTCTTGTTCACGAGTGAGGGAAGGTTGGAGCGTGAGATCGACAGACGGATCGGTGCAGCATCTGCAGTAATGCGGTCGCTGTACCGGACCGTCGTGGTGAAGAGAGAGCTGAGCCGGAAGGCAAAGCTCTCTGTTTACCGATCGATCTACGTTCCCACCCTCACCTATGGTCATGAGTTATGGGTCATGACCGAAAGAATGAGATCGCGGATACAAGCGGCGGAAATGAGTTTCCTTCGTAGGGTGGCTGGACTCACCCTAAGAGATAGGGTGAGGAGCTCGGCCATCCGGGAGGAGCTCAGAGTAGAGCCGCTGCTCCTTCACATCGAGAGGAGCCAGTTGAGGTGGCTCGGGCATCTAGTCCGGATGCCTCCCGGGCGCCTCCCTGGTGAGGTGTTTCGGGCATGCCCAGTCGGGAGAAGGCCCCCGGGAAGACCTAGGACACGCTGGAGGGACTATGTCTCACAGCTGGCCTGGGAACGCCTTGGTGTCCTCCCGATGGAGCTGGAAGAGGTCGCTGGGGACCGGGAAGTCTGGACTTCCCTACTGAAGCTGCTGCCCCCGCGACCTGGACTCGGATAAGCGGTGGAAAATGGATGGATGGATGGACAAACAATGCTTTTCATCAGCCCCCAAAAAGATTGAGTCATACAGCCTCTTAATAAATGCAAACACAACAGAGCCACCTTCATTTTTCAGGTGTGTCCATGACCATTGTTGCGACAATGAATACTAACGAGAGATTGTCAGTTGTTGGCTAGAAGAGGCCTCACCCCATTGTATCTGAATGACTGCCCTTTAGCATCACAGAAAAGTGAAGCCATTGTTGGTTTGGGCGTACAAATCCACCTTTAAGGACTAAATGTTGCACCCCCCACTACTACTCTACCAAAGCATTATTCAACCAATCCTCCTGGATTGTTCCTCCTGTTGCTGCACTATGCTTTCTGTCACCGACCGGGCCAAACTCAGCTGCTGAAATCATCGGTCTTCCCACACCCAACCTGGCAGAACTAAAGAACAGGTCCATCTTTGGCTTAGCAAACAATACCTCACAGGATATCACCCACCCACTGCATCACTATCTCATCCCACCACCTTTAGGGTGCAGATACAGATCTATTAAGTTCGGTAGGGCCCGTCTTGGGAAAAGCCTGATCCCTGCTGCCATAACTGCTCTGGACAGCAGGCCCCGCTGAGCTGTCTGTCTGTCACTTGTGCTGTTGTCATTATTGTCATGTTGATTATATGTTGCTACTGCTACTGTCAATGATGTGTTCTTTAATGGACAGTCAATGAAGACGAATTTCCCCTGGGGACCAATAAATCTAGATCTCAATCTACAGTAAATGCCACCCCAGCAGACTAAAGCTGTCCTATCTAGTCTTTGAGCATGAACTGCTGAAGCCTGCTCGGATGAGAGGCGAAACTTCAATTGACCCAGATTTCCTTTGCGACCAACTCGTAGCTCGCAATCAACGTATTGAGCACCCTAGCTTTAAAACAATGTAAATGTTAAATGTCCCTTTGGACATCTTGGCTGCAGAAATGTGTTGCTGTGGCTGATCTTCAGTCCGTTCAGGTTTTTGTAGAGGGAGGGACAGATATTGTTAACGGTAGCTCTGATGTTACATACACAGTGTTCTGTCTCTGACCATCTCCTCCAATGTAGCCAGTCGGATGCTTGATGAGCTTGTTTTTATCTTTTACTTTAAGCCCCAGGTGCCCAACACACGACAACGGAGAAGATGGTGCTGGTAAAGTGACTGGTAGAAGAATGTAAAATTGTGCAGGGTGGGCCATCAGCATTACTGGGCATTTTCAAGGTTGGCCAACCAAAATTGGGTTGATGGACGGCCGTTTATTTATTTATTTGTTGATGCGCCGGACAATTATATATGATAATGTTACAGCTATATTGTATTGCAGTTTTTCTTCATTCATTTGGCCCCAAAAATTACATTCTCAAATCTGTAAGGTCATTGCTTACAGTTGAGCACCATAAGCACTTGCAAAAGCTCCCAAAACTACCACTCCCAAAACTGTTCACTCATGCGTCAAAGCGAAATTCCTTTCCCATTTAAATAGTTACTGCTGCCAAAATGCAAACACCCTTCTCGATTTCGTTGGCTCATTTCCTAAAACAGGCCGGACTTTCTCAACACTACTTTGTTTTGCAAAATAACTTGGATAGGTCCGCATTTTTCACCTCATATCTCACCCAAAACATTTCACTCATGTGTCCAAACAAAATTCCTTCCCAAATCCTTTCCATTATTTATATATATTTTTTTTACCTTTTTTGTCGACTGGAAGAGGACGTGCATGGCAAGCAGTCCTCCATCACCGTGCCCGGACTGCCGTCTCATGGTGCGGCGAGCTCACATGGGAAGTGCTGCTCTAGCCGCCAGTTTGGCAAGATTGGGCTGTACATGAGATGGGAAGCCGTTCACAGTTAGAGAAAAATATCAGAGCATCTTTTCTCCTAATTCAAAAATAAACAGGGAAAATAAAAGTGTTTAAATTAGCTCAGAGCAGATCTCCATGTTTAGCTGCACTATTGTTTGTTGAATTTTGTGGTTCTAACAAGTAACATTACAAAAGATTGCAATTTTTAAAGTTTACAAGTTTTGTAATATTTTGCGGCTCCCGAACATTTTTTTTTACTGGAAGCGGAGACAAAAAGGCTCTTTTGATGGTAAAGGTTGCCGACCCTTGGTCGACATAAATGAGCATATGACAAAATGTAACACTGACATCGCCAAGAACAATAAAATCTACAAAAATATCAAAAATCTGTCAAAATATAATATGTCAAAAATATAAATATACTGTATAAGGGGAACACTTAAACAACACTATGTAACACCAAGTCAATCACACTTCTGTGAAATCGAACTGCCCACTTAAGAATCAACGCAGACTGATAATCAATTTCACATGCTGTTGGGAAAATAAGGTCCATTTGAGAAATTTGGAAAAGAGGAATTTGAGTGTGACTCCAAATCCAGACGTCCTTGGAGTAATCAACTGGCTTTCCATTGATAATTTTGTTGTCAGCACATTCAACTATGTAAAGACCCAAGTATTTAATAAGAATATTTCATGCATTCAGATCTAGGATGTGTTATTTTAGTGCTCCATTTGTTTTTCCAGCAGTATATATATGTAATAACAACTGATGTGACATAAAGACGGGGTAGGATTAAATAAGATCTGCTTCTTCCTACTCCTTTTCGGACATGTAGAACTGTGAATTGGAGCATTCAGTGTAAAATGTATGAATGTTTGAAATAAATTAATCCATAACCATAACCAAATCTGTTTAGTTTTTGAAATAGTGCTGTAGGCTACTTGTATGTAATCATTTGCAAAGATGTACTTAGACATTGAGACATGTACTAAGACAATTGCAATTTGATTGTTGTGTAGAGCTGCTAAGTTGTTTGGAGGTTTGTCCGTATTGGGAGAATGCATTTACTGTTTCAATCAGTTGGGAGAAACTGTAAATGAAAATAGAGAAATTCCAAGCACTAGGGCCACAGAGCAATGTTAGCTCCAAAAGACAAAGAAAGGTGACAATGCTGATGGGGCGTGTGACTGGGGCGAATGGCTACTGCGATTGGCTAATCTGTGAAAAGAGGGCGTTATAGGAGTTATGATGTACAGAATATGATGCCACCAAAGAAGCTAGGGACAGAAACAGGGTGGTTCAAAAAGACAGTTGCCATTTATTGTTCAAGTATCTATCAGTAATACAGTGAGAAGGAGAGGAAATTTTAATATTTACTTTGCTAGTTTTGGTGTTCGCACCTAAATGTTATGCTTGTGCTTTGGTGCCCTCTCTTTTCCTAGTAAAAAAAAAAAGTCTGGCGCTCTGAATAGTAATATCTACCAATACTTTGGTCAACCAGTCAGAGTTCTGCATGCAGACTCATTTTTGCATTTAATCTTGTTCAAAATGATTCCACACGATTCACGTCCACATTTGTAGCAGGCCCAGTGCAAACTCTCCTGTTCACGTTAACTCCTCACGGACCGCAGCAGCAGGGAGCCTATCCATAATTGTTTTGTATTTATTTATTTATTCAAGGCTCTACAACAGCGTGGTCAAACCCGTGCCATGGAGGGCCAAGACCCTGCAGCTAGGCACTACAGCGGGTGATTTTAAGGCTCAACACCTCCTTCAATTTGATGGAAGGCTTTAGTGACCGGCTGGAAAGAAAACCTGCAGCGTCTCGGCCCTCCATGGCACGGGTTTGAGACCTCTGCTATAGAATATAAATGCACACTGTTCAGTATGGTGATCTTATTAAGGGTTGGCGTGTTTGTATGTACATCAACGGGGCAAGTTGACCCAGTGTGCGTCTGTGTGCGGAGTGTAGTAAGCCAGTCTGGACCAAAAAGTCCAGGGCCCAATTTTTGTTCCAGTCTGCCCTGACGCTGTAATTTTGCTTGAAGGTTTGAAGTTTTGCCATCATTGTATTGTTTTATGAAGTAAAACGTCTCACAACATTGTAAAGAAATCAACATAAAATCTAAATGGTCAAATTTTCAATTTTTCAGAAAAGGCACAGCTGAAAAAAATGTGTGGAATGAAACGGTCGTCCATTGTTAGCTTTTTGGCGGAATATGTTGGTGACGCACTTCCGGCGTAACCCGGACGTAGCAATGGACATCTGGACAGCCTCTGAATTAACACCTCGCTTTCAGTAAAGGAGTGCATATTTTTCTTTCGCGGTGCATTTGGAAATCATCACTGCATATAAGATAAAGATCGCCATATAAAGCTAGAGTAAAGCGCCGGAACATGGTAAGATTGTGCTTTCTCCCCATATTTGCGTCAAGCTAGCATCGCTTGCTAGCTCTGTGGGGCTAGCTTTTGCTAACCGCTGTTTTCAAAATCAGTCTCTGTCGACTGGTCGAAAAAACATACACACGGCGTCAACATATGTATACATTATTTACACATACTTATATTCATATATATTAGGACGTCTCTATTTGGTGAAACACATTTGCAGTACGTCAGTTTGTAAACACATGCGCCTGCCATTGTGTACATTATGCTATTCATCTCAGTTGTATCAAATCTAAGGACCGGCACTATTATTATTATTATTATTATTATTATTATTTTGAGTATAATGTCATTACAAGTAACCCACTGCCATACCGTGACAATTGAACGTAAGCAGTATGTTTATGCTGGCCAAGCATTCTCGACAGCGGCACTTTGATGCTTTATAGGAACTGCAGGAGCGCTGTGCTGTATTTAAGGATGCATTGCTAAACACAAGCCATAGAGCCTCTGTATTGCAAGAGTCCACCGGTGTTTTCAAGGATCTACTCCTGAAACGCTTGTCAACAATTCTTTATACGACAGAAACACTGCTGTTTTTAAGGACCTAGCTCTAAAACACCAGTCAAAGCTCCTTTATGGATGGAGTGCTATGGTGTTGTTAAGAACCTAAAACTCTAAAGACTTTATATATAACAGGCGCGCTTTGGTATTTTTAGGAATCTGCTGCAAAAATTGTAGTCACTCCCAAGTTCAGAACTGAACTTCCAGGCCTGTCCATGTCCATGCCAGTATTTGGCCCATGGGCCGCTAGTTGAATAGCACCTGTGTATATGAGTGACACGTTGTTTTTGTGTTGTAGCGACACTGCTGTGCCTTACCAGTTGTGGAATCATGATGGACCAGCGAAAAGCCTTAACTTTCCCATTTACGATCGATAAGGACAAGTTGGTAAGTGGGGCTCAACTCAACTGCTCAACTGAAGTCTTCTTCCTGGGCTGCTTTGGTGCGCGTACAACTTTCTTTGCAGGCTGCACAATGCACTCGATACCTCCCCAAAAGTGTCTATTTATAATCACTTGATTCCTCTTCTCCTGCTGACAGGTGCAATGCAAACTAATAAATAAATCATTTAAATTGGTTAAACTCACAAACACACCACTTGGGCTGTCAACAAGCTATGGGCTTTTCCATCCATTACTGACTGTCCTCATTAGGGTCACAGATAAGTTGGAGTCTGTCCCAGCTGGCTTTGGGCAAGAGGTCGGGTACATTCTAAACTGGTCACCGGTCATTTGCAGACTATGGGCTTCTATTTATTTTTTTCCCCGCTCCTAAATGTAATGCCAGCGTGGTTACAAAAACTGTGTGAATTTCAGATGGATAATCCACTCAGAATCCCCATGTCATTTCACTCCTCACAGTGTGGAAGGTTAGAAAAAAAGGTACAAAGCTTGGAAGATATGAAGACAACATTTTTAACGTTTTTGATGTGTTGTGCCATCGGTGACTACTTTGGATCATTATCTCCACTCCTTTTTTTTGACTCATTGCCTTTTGTGTATTTATTTATGAACAGGTGTCCTGGGCCGCCATTCCCGGTTGCAAGCTCAAACAGTCAGACTTAAAGCTCAAAAAGGGATCCAAGTTGTTTGATCACAATCATGCAGCGCTGGTCAAATGGGGAGTGGCCAGGTAAGTTGACACACTGGTCATAATTTGCGTTAGGCATCGTTTGACTCAGGTTCCGATTATGATTACAAGTTTCAATTCTGGTTCCAAATAGGCATAGGCCGGTTACTAATTTGGAGGTATACCACGATATGAAACAGTCACTGTTTCAAAACCACAAAATTTTCCATCATACCCTTCCTGTGGTACGGGAGAAAGTGGAGGTCCAGCGTGGCCTTTATGTGGAAATACTTTGTCACATTCTATATTATTCTTCACAGTCAGAACTGGGCTTCGATGTGCCCATGGGCATGGGCTGTGTTGCAGACAGTGTGGCAACTTAACCCTCGCAGCTGTAGCATTGACTTTAGCTTCCTTGTTCGCACCAAGTGACGCTGGTATGACAAGACGTGTGGCCTCGTAGAGTTCTGCAACCTTCTAACATTGTGGATGTTCTTTTTGCTGCCCTCAGTCTCACATCAAAGGACCATTTCCTCTGTAGACCACCCCTCTGCCTGGGCCGATAGCTTGGGCATTAAGCAGTACCTTCATACTCTATGTGGTAGTCTTCGTTGTGGGTGGACTATCCTTATGTGAACTTTCGCACTTTGCGTTCTTCTTCAGTTGATCTCTGGCAGTGTGCCGGACGAACCTCGCCTTAAGGCCACACTCTATGTCCTTCCCCTCCTGCTCAAGGTTGACCAAGTCACCCATAAAGGGCCCCAAGGGGCAAATTTATTTTGAATGAAATGCTGTCATTGTGAGTAGAAGGAGCGTTTGTGTGGGGAAGTATTTCCCCAGCGGAATGTCATCACAAACAGTTATCGCCCCTCCCGAACTAAACATGTTGATACGGCGGCCTGAAAGACTGGCGAAAGTTACTCCTCTTATGCAGCGAGAACGGAAGCTAGCTGGGTTAGTGTAGTTTAGCAGAGCATGCTATTCCAACCGTTATTGTGTGTGTTTATACCGTGTTGTTCTTTACCGCTTGTTAATGTAAGCGAGCCTTTTGAGATGCCCGCTGACGTTGAAAGTTCTGAGTGAAATAAGACTTCAACAGACATTCTCAGCACAAGCCTTAAAAATGTGCCACATCATGTCTAATTGTGCAAACAAAATAAGGGTGTCATTAAAAAAAATGGCGCTATAACTGAAGTTCCACTGTAACTAATGGTAAATGTTGATATTAATAATTAATGATAGTAGAAAGCTGTTAATTTACATGTGTATCACATTTTTGTCGCAGTTTCACAAAATGAAAAAATACAGTATATACAGTCGTTGGTCCCTTGTTTAAAGCGCTTAGTCCTGCTGTGATAAGAGAATTTCCGCGGTCTAGGATTCAATGTTAATAAATGGAATATTTCCATAGTTAGAGCATAGGAAAAAATAAATAAATACAATTTAGAACATTATTAAAATCACTTGCCCTTTAGACATGAAATACCACACCTTTACACTCCCATTTGTTTTCACTGCATCACGCTGCTCTTATGCTGCAGGGACTCGAGAAGGGTGATTGCTTGTGAACTAGCGAGCTAACCAGTTAGCCTCAAATTTATTTCTTGGAAACGTAAGACGCCAGAAACTTTTCTACTTCCACACATTTGGTAGGAGAACTTTTTTTCACTCTATATCATGTCGTACGTTCCTATTTCTGAGTGTTCTAAAGATGTAAAAACACATACAAATTGGCAGCTAAGAATGCTACATAGCAAGGGAGTCATAATCGCACCGCAATCGTGCAGGTCATGACTATATAAAAAATATCCCACCGCCTATCTTGGGGGGACACTCATAGAACTTCTCCAAGGTCACCGTGTTTGCATCATTCATATTTTTTGTAAAATGGTCATGGAACTACAAATTCTGCCAGGTTATGTAAACTTATGAGCACAACTGTAAGAAAAGCATGTTCAACTTTTTTGTATTATGCTTCTGATCAAGCTTATCGGCACCCTCCATATGGCTTATCTATGTCAGCTGGTTGAACCCTCCCTCCCTTTTACACCCACTTCAATGACAGTGTTTTCCTTTCGTTTACAGCTTATGGGGCTATGCAAGCACACACACAAGTGAATGCAATTGCTGCTCCGCGCCCGATATGGAAAGCAGATGAGAATTGGAAATGCTCTAACATGCACAGACAGAAATGACATGCAGTTGTGTAAATCAGAATATTTATTTAGTTAAAAAAATGTACAGACCTGTTCAAGATGCCAAGGTATTGTTAAATACATTCTCTTGTAATTTCTAAAAAAAAAAAATAATACAATGATAGGAGGAAACACTAAATGATATTTAACTGACAAATTATATATGCTGCTATGCAGAAGACGGCTGTGAATAATTCATCATTTCTTTTGTCTTGTAGAAGGCAGCCTCGCCTGCTCCTGACAGACGTGCTAAAGACAGACATCGGCAAGGTGTACTTGAGCACTCAACAGGATGAAACATGGGGCAGAAAAGCCCAAACGTCAAGCGTGAGGAGCCCGAGCAAGAAGCAGCCTGGCAGCTGTCAAGACCAGAGGCCAACCAAGGACTATGAAAGTGAGACACCAACGGCCAAATGTAACGAGAAGAGCACACACACACTACGGAAAAGGTAGGACGCCACTCTGATGGAATATGCGGACAAATGTCTTTTTATTAGCGCAGAGTGGAGGTTATGTGTTTGCCATTTTCTAGCTGCTTGTTTGTTTGTTTATGTTTAAAATAACTTGAAAAGTTTTTAATGTATATGAATGAAATTTTCAGGAATTTTTGGAAAATAACTGATTAAATTTTGAGCGTGACACTGTCTGGATCCAAGAATTTTTAAAGGATTCTTTAACATTGCAAGATTTGTACATAACACTTGGGTCAAGTTTCCAACAGGTTCTACAAAATATCAGACAGATCAAAAAACTGTAGAATTATTTTGGTGTGAATCACAATATGGGTGGCGCAATGACGCGTGGTGGAGGTCTGGGTTCTCTGAGTGCTTTTCTAGTTATAATTGTGAACTTATTTTTCCCATATAAGCCATATTGCACATAGCAGCCAGGACAGTTGTATTTCTATGGTTATCATCCCACTTTTCCTCTTCTGCCCCCTAATGCTCAGGGGTAGACCCAGGAAGAACTTACTTCATGTTGACAACAAGGAAGAAAGCAAAGGCGTTACGGAGGGGGTACTCAGCAATAAAAATGGAGAGGACTACAGAGTAGTAGGTGTGTACTACTCCATTGACTTGAATGTGTCTTGGATAGAAATACTTTTCCCCATCTTAACATGATGGATGACTGCAAGGCAGAAAAAGAAGGAACATTTGGAAGGAAGAAAGAGGTTTGCTCACATCCATCACCATGCTTGACAGTGCATTGGAGTTCATCAGAGGTTTAACAATACTCATGTCTCTTTTCCTGGCCTTAGACGTCTGAGTTGACATAGCTGTTTTTCCTGCCTTACTTTCCTCTTGACAACAAAAAAACGCTCTTTGCGGCAATGAGGTCATCAGCATGCATGAAGGTTCATTTGTGTGTTGTCTACAGATTGCGGCTTGTCCCTGAGCTGGAATCCGGCTCAGGATCCTGGAGATGAGTTTTCCTCGACTACAGTCAAGGACATCAGGACCGAAGAGAGAAACAAAGCTCAACATTGTCAGGTGAACATCAGGTCTTTCACAAATTTCCATCGTGGTAATAATTGCTAAGGGCGTCGGGTACATCTTTTTCACCTGCAATATGATACCGATATTGCAGCCTTGAAATTGGCCAATGTCGATATTGACCATATATCAGTGCTAAGCATACATATTTTTATTACTTATTATGTTAATATGTTAGAAATGGCTTGATCAAGTGATATTACTCATTGCTATTTCTATTTGTATTGTACACTTCTCTGGTTCTGTGCCTCCATGGGAAACTTGTCCTTGACAAGTTTTGCACTCAGCTCCGTCTTTTTCAGACCTTAGACAAAAAATACTGCTACACGACCGACAGCACTCCTACTATGTTAACACGTTACCACATGCTGTTATCACATGGGCTCTATCCGGCCGCCCTTAGATAGAGGAGGAGGCTGGAATGGACCACTTGTGTTGGAGTGCCAATATGGGATTTTGTGAGTTTAGATGCAGGCCAATATAATATGATTTGTTTTTGTTGATACTGGCTTGATATCTGATATCAATATTGAAATGGAACACCCCGAATAATTGAACAGCAAAATTAACTTGTGTGTGTGTGTGTGTGTGTGTGTGTGTTTGTGAACCCAAAGAGGAAAAGAAAGAGCGCATGGGTCAACGGTACAAGCACTCCCAAACGCCATCGTGAAAGTGTGCTGCGCCTGACAGGGGAAGATGGGAGAAATGGAGGGCTGCCACAGCCCAATGAAGACGGGGAAGAGTCCGAAAACCTGGATGGTAGCGTTGTGCAGTTCACGGTGGGGGCTGTGGACGGGGCGCCGTGTCTTCTCCCAGTCATCCATCCTAATTTGGAAATCCGAAGCCGCGGTCGCAGGCGGTTGTCTTCACAAGATAGCGCTTCTCATTCCAGCCAGGGGGAACCAAGTGAGTACACCAGTTTTATTGGATCCCATGGGTAGTCTACTCGTCAAAACCTCTGTCCAAATAAGGAAAATAGCAAACTTCTATACAAAATTATCCTCCTAGTGGTTAGCAAAAAAAAAAGCAGTACATATATATTTTTTTACATTATTAAAGTCTTCTGGACATGATATAACACCCTTTACTTTCATATGACCCAATATATTATATATAATCAGAGACAATATGTAATTTAAGACATAAATAAAACTTGTTTTCATGTGTGTTTCTTTTTTAATTTGGAGCTTCCAATTAACCTAACTTGCTTTTTTTGGAATTGTAATTTCCCAGAGAAAACCCACAGGGAGAACATGCAAACTCCACACACAGATGCCCAAACGGAGATTCAAACATAATTTTATCTCCAAAAGGGGGGTGTGGCAAAAAAAAAGTTTGGGACCACTGTGTTAGTTGGTGACGCTATTTGTAAATTATAGGTATGATTGTGAGTGAGAATAGTTGTTTGTCTATATGTGCTCACTGATTGGCTGGCAAACAATCTGGTTTGTACCCCCGCCCCTCGGCCAAGGTCAGCTGGGATGGGCTCCAGCATACCCCCACGACCCTAGTAAGGACAAGCAGGGTAGAAAATGAATGAATAGACTGTAGCTGTTTCGTGTTTGTTCATGGTTGACTATGACCTATTATTTAAGAAAAAATGGAAAGACAAGTTGTATGCAGTATTCTACATTGGTCACTCGGCGTCAGTAATATTACGTTGATGAGACACTACCTTAGATCACAATACCTTCACTTGCACTGCATGGAGTTAAACATGGATGCAGACTTAAAAAAGTTCTCCCCTAATTCCATGTGGTAGTTATGTTTTTTTCGTCATTCTTTGTCCTTCTTCCCCATCAGTTTCAAACCCTTTCTTAGGTTGATAATAAGTCAATTAGAGAACCTATAGTTTTCCTCAGAAGCTTGCTGTGCTTAAAGCGGTGGTTGTTTATGTCCCTGCAGAGATCTTGTTGTTCGATGTGGTGTAAACAAAGAATAATAGGAGTCTAAAGGCTCTAGTAATAGTATCGACCATATTTAGAAGGTCAAATTGTTTTTCTATGCTCTAAGTACAAAACGTTGTAAAAATTCACTCATTACGATCATGTCTGGAACAAATTAACCCCTACGAGGAAAGATTGTATACCGAAATGTGACATTTTGGTACACATATAAATGTGATTTTTTTTCTCCATTAACAGAATTATTTTAACATGCAAATTGGTTAGAAAATAACTTTAATTTTGGTTTTCTATGTCATGCTTAACAGTAGTAGTACAAAAGTATTAACCCAACTTTGCTAAAATTGAATTCAAATTTAAAATGTATTTGCTGAATTCTTAATATTTAACTTGCATCAGATATGCCACAGTACCCGCATTACCTGTGAGTACACGCCATATGTACACTTAACATGGTGAGCAAAAGTAGCAAAAACTTGCAAAGCAAAAATATTTTTGAACCACTGCTTTAGGTTTGTCTGCAAGAACGATGCTTTACTTTCTTCATTGACCTCAAAGGCCACTGTAAGTTAACAAATTTAATTCCAACCGTTCAAGTAGTCTTTCACTGCGCCTTTCAGTTGTGTTATCCAGTGATGAGGAGGAGAGCAGCGAGGTGGAAGACGCAGGAGGAAGAACTCGGTCATCGCAAGAAACTGCGTCCAAAGAGCTAGACGATTCCAGCTTACAGAATGTAGAGGTGGGCTTAAAAAAAAAAGTTACACAAACCATGATAAAAATTATGTTTTTAATTGTAATATTATGACTTTATTCCCACAATATTTTAATGTCATTCCCAAGTTAATTTTTCCCAAACCTAATATTCCAAAAATTACAACTTTATATTGTTTTGTTTGTTTCTTAATTTTGCAACATTTAAAAAAATAAAAATGAACTCTGTTACTAAAATGACATTGTTTAGCATTTCATGCTTGCTGCTCATAAGCAGTCTGTAGGGACAAATATTACTTTTAGGAAATAGTTAAAATTCAGTTTTGTGTTAATGGGACTTTGAAAGAAAGTGGTCCACTGTGTCTACTGAAATTAGTAATGTGTCCAGCAGGGAGTGCTCTAACAGCAGCATTAGACCTACATGATGTTTTTGTTCAGTGCTGAGCAACTGATTTTCTACTAAACGTTCCAGAACTTGATGGCTCATTTATTCAGCAGCTGGAATATGTTTATTATGTAGTAAACTCAGCATACAGCATGGTCCTATGTGTAACAACCTGGCTCATGGGTAATAGCGGTCAGTATCTTAACATTTAGTTATTTTTACATAATTTGTAAATCAAAATAACAGCACTAATAAAAAACAAAAGTCAAAGCCAAAAGTGGCCTCCCAGGTACACCAAATAAGATCAACTGGCCAGTGGGTGGACTCAATATGGACCTCTGAGAGAACACATAGTATTAGCAATGGGACTCAAGAACCCTAGAAGCCTCACCAGGGCCATCGCAAAAGCTTAAGTTGTTGACCAAATAAGAATGACAAGGTCTCCTTTGACCTGCATGCAACAATGTATAAATATTTCCCCTTTTTAAATGTATTATTAATTTATTGCATTTTTTACAGGTGTTACCTGTGGTTGTAGATGGGCCGGAGACAGTTTTTCCCATGCCCAGAATAGACACCTCTTTTCTGGGTGTGGCCTTCTGCTCCATGTTCTGTGGAGGTTACCAAGGCAAGGCAAATGGAAACCTCATGGTAAATAACAATTTTTTAACACTTTAACATTGGTTTGGCTCATTTTTTGAAACAGAAATTACATTTCCAAAACTCTTAAGATAATTTGGCCAGACAGTCTTATGGCTGAGCACACCACCATACCGCACTCCCAATTTCTCACAAAGCTGTTCACTCATGCTTCTAATGTAATTCCTTTCCCACATAAATAGTCAGTGCTACCAAAATGGAAAGAGCATTCTCATTTGCTTTGGATCAATTCCTGAAACTCTAGACTTTCTCAATCTTTCAGAAAACTGGAATTGAAACATTTAATCCTTTAGGCAGAGTTTTGTTTTTGATGTTGCTATTTCAAAAGGTTGTAGCTTGAAAATTGTTAGAGATAAAGGCATACTATAAATTAGAAAAAGAATCAGTGTGAACCAAAGTTTGGGATGGGGTAAAGTTATTCAGCTAATGTGCATAGTATGATGGCACCAGATTTGTCAGATCCCTGTCTCCACGATACCAGCTCATCAAAATGTAGAATTCGCTTGTGATACTCTTCCTCATGTCTCAAGCAAACCCAGCCATCATCTTCGTCACTTACAGTAGGATCTTGAACATTACTGCTGGCTCAATCGCTATTGTATACCACTCTAACCACATAGATATAGCGGTGAGGAGTCTCCAGCGGATACTGCTGCGTTTTAAAAAAAACTTTCTTGCTACCCCTCTCACCATTAGTGGTGTTTTGACACCCCACCACGTCACCTGCTGCCACCCCAAACATGGTGCAAAGCACCGGTGTAAGTATGTCATGCTTGTGGTATGACTCCCTGCATGTACACAACAGTTCAAAGTCTATTAACTCCTACACTTTGCATAAAACCTTTGCATAAATGTCCAAATGAGAACATTTGGGGATGGATGGCAAGCAAAGCTTAGATGCAGGATGTTCCAAAAGAGTGACATTATTCCTCTAGAACAGTAGTTCTGAAACTTTTTCCTCCCCCTGTCTCCCCACAGATAGCAAATCAAAAAATCATCATACCATTAAAAGGTAATGTTTTTTTTAACTATTTAAACACATGAGGATAATAGCGGCTGTGCTGAAACGAGCTTCCCCCTGGACTCCTCTCACCCTCAGACGCAAACCACCAAGCTGAGGTGACAGTGACCTTGGAGCGCAAGGAGATGAGGAGGTACAGCATTTGGGAGGCCGAGGAGCTGGCGGCCCGGGATCTCTCCTGGGGGACCGATGTCGGCACTGTGCTTTTGTTTTGTGTGACACAAAGCGCAGCGGCGGCGGTGCGAAGGGAACTTCTCAACCTCTGTGCCAAACGGGATGAAGCCTTGAGCACTGGTAAGACCTCTAAATGCGTAGCACTCCATGCTTATTCCACTACATCAGCTCTCCATGATGTTTTCTTTTCATACTGTAGATAACGCGAGCCCTTTCATTGTGCTGAGTATAAAGGACCCTGTTATGGGCATGGATGGGGCTTTATTGCGCTCTCTCCTGGAAGTAGACTGTCTAAACTGTCTGACAACCGTCGACACCTCCACTGACGCTCTAGACCTGAATGACTACATAACTCCAAGTCTGTCACTGGACGAATGTTTAGAGCTTATCAAAAAAAGCGCCCGAGACCCTCACTTGCTCCGGCGGCTTGGTGTGAACACCACAGAAACCACAATCGACACAGGCCGGCAAAGTCCAAGTTTGGATTCGGAAAAATCCAGCAAAATCCAGCTGAAGGTTGATAGAGTGACCCAGACGGCACCAGATGCTGAATCTGCGCTGGAGCTGAACACTTCTGACTTGGAGTTGCCTAAGGAGCTGGAGATGACTTCCATGGATGAGCAGGACATGGGTACTGGAATACAGCAAAAGCCAGAGGAGGAGCATTCACAGCATGATGCTCAAAAGCCCAACAAGGTTTGTGGTCCCAAACGCTCATAATTCACACCACAATTTCAGTGATGCCTTTTGCTCTACTTATACACTTGTCCTGTTCCAGGTGGACAACGAGGAAAACATTCCTTTGTACACAGTGTGCCAGCGGAGAACCAAAGGATCATACACGGTCACCATGTGTAAACCAGACACCTCTTGGGTTAAATACAAACATCAAGGTCTGGGAAAAAGGTAAGTTCAGGGCTTTCACTACATGTTACTGAGTGTGGCGCCAGGACAAAATAAAAACCCTAAAAAGAAAAGGCCAAAGATTAGTAAAAAAAAAAAAAAAACTAAACCAAACTTGAAAACAGTGTTGGGTAATGTATTGTATGAATGCATATCCAGTATATGCTATATACATACAGCGGTATACAAAAGTTTGGGAATCCAAGATAATTTTCAAGATTTTTAAAAATAAATCTTTAGTTGTTTGGATCAGCAATTTCAGTTAAATATTTCATGTAGCAGATAAAACAGTCATATTTGAGAAGTGGAATGAAGTTTTTAGGATTTACAGAAAGTGTCCAATAATTGTTAAAACAAAATTAGGTAGGTGCGCAAATTTCGGCACCCCAACAGAGAAAATGTACATCAATATTTAGTGGTTTCTTCTTTTGCAGAAATAACACTTCCAATGAGGTTCTGGTTTCTGAGCACGGACAGCTTTAAATCACACCACAGATTTTCAATAATATTCTGGTCTGGTGACTGATATTCCATTCCAGAATGTTGTACTTGTTGCTCTGCATGAATGCCTGCGTAGAATTTCAGCAGTGTTTAGGGTCGTTGTCGTGTTCAAGTATCCAGCCCTGGTGCAACTTTGTTTCACTTTGTCACTGATTCTTGAACATTGTTCGCAAGAATCTGCTCATACTGACTGGAATCCACCAGACCTTCAATTTTAACAAGATTGTCAGTACCTGTACTGGCCACACAGCCCCACTGAACGATGTAGTCACCAGCATGTTTTACTGTAGATAGTGTTGTATTTGTCTTGGAATGCTGTGTTCTTCATCCACCATGCACCACCCCTTGTTACGTCCAAATAACTATTTTAGTTTCAGCAGTCCATAGGACCTTGTTCCAAAGTGATGCTGGTGAAATGAAGCGACTCTGTTTGTGGCATGTGCGCAGAAACAGCTTCTTCCTCATAGAGCATCGCCTTATGCAAAGTGCGCTGAATAGTTTACCGATGCACAGTGACACTATCTGCAGCAAGATTATGTTGTAGGTCTCGGAGCTGGTCTGTGGGTTGAGTTTGACTGTTTTCACCATCCTTCGCCTCTGCTTGTCTGAGATTTTTCTAAGCCTGCCACTACGGGACTTAACCAGAGCTGTGATGGTTGTCTTTCGTTACGTAACTATGTTCCTCACGATGGAAACTGACAGGTGGAATTTCTGAGCTAGCTTTTTGTATCCTTCCCCCAAATACTTATGGTAATGTACATTCAGGTTGGTCCTGTTCCCTCCACCCCCGCTGAAAGGTGGCATCTCAGTGACCATGGAGGACCTGCAGTGTCTGGACAGTCGGCAGTACCTGAATGATGTCATCATCGACTTCTACCTCAAGTGAGTGAGACCACCTTCAAGCTTAAACCTCTCACGCAGTGCACACTTTGAGTTTTATGTGTATTCTTGACTTAGATACCTCCTCCACAAATCGCCGCAAGCCATCGCAGAGCGCTCCCACGTTTTCAGCAGTTTCTTTTATAAGCAGCTCACACGTAGAGACAACGCCAGTGAGGGCGGAGCCACTGAAACGTAGGTTTTCTTTTGTTTCTCTGTATTAGGAGTGTCCAATTTTTTTCCAGCAAGGACTTCAAATAGAAAAACTCAAGGATGCGGGGAGCCACTTTGATGGATTTTGTACATTTATTCATTTTTTAATTCATTTTCTATACTGCTTATCTTCATTAGGGTCGCGGGTATGCTGGAGCCTATCACAGCTGTCTTTGGGGGGGAGGCGGGGTACACCCTGTACCGGTCGCCAGTCAATCGTACATTTTAAAGATGCAAATAACCAATCCAGTGTAGGGCAATAAGTCAAGCTATCTGAACAAAACATCCACATCTTATCTTGGTGTAAAAGGTAACAAAGCAAATTAGTGTAATATCTCTCTTAGTGTGTCTCATTCATAACAAATGTATTTAATTTTTACAATATGCCGATGGCCAGTACAAAACAGCTTTGGGCTCCTCAGCCATACTTTGGACACTCCTGTGCTATATCAAGAAGTCGTTTCTAGAACCTTTATCTACACATTTTTGCTCTTTTATATTCAGCTGTCAGAGACAGAAGCGGCACCAGCGAGTGAAGACATGGACACGCCACGTGGACATCTTCAAGAAGGACTTTGTTTTTGTTCCTGTCAATCAGGAGTAATTCAACATCCAAAATGGCAGATGACGCCAATTTTATGAAATTTTGCAGTCATGATGATTTTCTTTTTTTCAGGGCTCACTGGTATTTGGCGGTCATATGCTTTCCTGGACTGGAGGAGCCCACATTGGAGGCCAGGACAGGGAGTAGCCACAATGGTACGAGCGAGCTGTCTGATCAAGAGGAGGCGGAAGGGTCACGAAGAAGCTCAACCGATACCACCGTGATGCCATCAGTGTTAAACCGCGGCAACATCGTGGACACAGGTATGTGTCAAAGGAAAAATTGTTGTTGTAGACAAGCGTTGGGACATACCCCGGGGTTTTCTCCATGGTTAGACTAATTTCTTCACACATAAATTACATTCTCAAAATAACATGGACAATCCTCCACATACATATTTAGCACAATTTCTAATTTTTCAGATCTTATTGGTCTTAACTGATTGTTGATTCTTAGGTGGAATGTTTGGAGTGCCCAGGGGTGCCCAAACTTTTTCATACCACTGTACATGGAAGGTTAAGCATGTGAGCCGAGCCGCTGCTGCTTGTGGCCAAAGACACACACACACACACACACACACACGCACACACACACACACACACACTGACTGCCCTCTCCTTCAACTAAATGATTAATAGATTATATGCAGGAAACACAAAGAACCACATGGAGATATTAAACCTATTATATACAGGAAGCCATTGGTCATACATATGAAAATACCAACTACTTTTATAAGTGCAATTACATAATATTTTTTATAACACAATATTTGTCTTAAATTTTTAATGTAATATTCACAAACGAATGCATATTTTTTTCTAGGAAAAGATTCTACCAATGTCATTCCCAGTCAAGTGGTAAGTTAGAAATTTTCTTTGCAAAAGTGAACAATTACAGCACCAGTCAAATGTTTGAACACATGTTCTCATTCAGTAGCATGACCAAGTGTGTCTAAACTTTTGCCTGGTAATTTGTGTACTGTAATTTCCGGTGTATGCATTGTGGGTATAGGTTAAAATAGCCTTTGTGTGTTATTTTAAACTTTTACTGGTACTTGTCTTGTATATTTACTAGCTACCTTTTCAGTGTTAAGTTGCTGTGTGATGAGTTTAGCTATCTTTTTGAGATGACACCGGAAGTCAGACTATTGTCATGAGTAATGACTTCCTGCAATTTCCAAGGATGTTGACAAGGTGGTGGTGAGTTTCCTTGTAGCTCTTGATTGGCTTCTGCCAACTTGTAAGCATCATAGTATTTAAATGCTTGGTAATAGTTCTGAAGTTTAGGAGATTGCAAGATTGGGAAAAAGTTTGAGATTGTAGTTATAGTTTAAGAGAAAAGTAGCAGCATATACACCGGAATTTATGATATGCTGTACACATAAATTAATGAGGGCTGACAAAACACCTTAGCTGTGTTAACTAATTTATTTAATTAATTATGTTAAAATAGTTAATGGATGTGCAACATGGTAAACGACACCTCTCTGGTATGACAGCAGACAGAGGCACAGTGTAGACACTGACACTCTTTTATGACTTTATTTTGACTTGAACACGTCAACAGCAATGCAATACCCAACACCATACAGTGGTGCCTTGGTTCTGAATGCCTTCCATGGCTTGTAGTCTCTGTTAGCCTTTTTTCAACATGAGCTCACTTGATTACATTGTTATTCTTCATGATGGTACTTATTGTTGATGATGGCTTCTAATACATCCTGGCATCAGCACCATGGATGCAATATTCCAACTTTGCTTTGACTTCTTTGTTGAATTTAACAGTCGTTTCACTCTCTCTGGAATATTTACTCACAACCTTCTTTGGACAAATACCGACTTATTTAGACTTTGTTTGCTTAGAGACACATATGGTGTTGGAATTGCACTGCTGGTAATGTGTTTACGCCAGAATAAAGTTATAAAAGAGCGTCAGACTTTGTGTGATTCTTCACTGTGGCGCCATGTGTAGTCACAACAGAACGCCGTGGTTTGCCATGATGCGTATGTATTACTTACGCAGAAAAATTAATGTGATTAATACATTTAATTAATTATTAATAATGAATTAATCTGTTAAAGCTAAGATCTGTTCTTTTGATGCTATGTCTGTGTTGTAATGTCGACTGCTACACAAAGTGCTGGTAGTAGCTTTAGCAAAGTTTGGTGGGTTAAAAACAAGAGTAGGCATCTTATTCAATGTGCCCTTAATTGGAGCACGGTGTCCATTATAATGGAGGCCACTATTTAAGTGAATACTTACAGCGTACAGTGGAAACTCTGTTAGCGTCCGCCCCAGGTTATTATAAATATTAATGTAAGTGTAATTGATATATTGCGGGAGTCCAACTGTGTTGTTAATGTATTTTTCACCTCCCGTTAACATTCTATTAGGTAGCCAACAAAATGGCAATCGGAACCAGAAGTCCGCTATATAACATTGCCCGTCTATGATGTCATCAGAGGTTTAGTCTCAAAAGTGTTAACACAACACACATTTTTATAGTGTTTTGTCTTAACAAAACAATTGTAAATGCATCGAAATGATAAATGAAAGGGATAATCGAATGTAATAATTATGGTGACTTTAATCTTCATTGAAGACTTGACTGTTCCCAAAGACATGTCACAGCAATATCAACAACCACCACCTTACTGGTTTCCCATGGCTTATTTATAATACAGTGCTTCTAACCTTCTTTATCAAAATTTTGGCACTTGGATTATTATTGAGGTGAGAAACACTATTGAATGCAAGAAATAACCAGTGGCGATTGCTCTAAGACTGCAAGGGAAGCTTTTCCCTTAAAATTTTAAAAAAAAAAAAAAGGTGATTTAATATGTACTGATGTGTGTACATTTAATTGACTAAATATGCTCTAGAATACCATCTTTTATTCAGAATCAGCTACTTATCACAGGTAACTGACACGACTTCCTTATTATTCACCCTTGCAGCGCCACTGGCTGGAACTGGATGGTCATTGGATAAATGCTGGACTTTGTCTTTGTTAAAAACGACCAGGAATGAAGGGTAGAATTTACATATAAATTAATAAACACATTTATGATGTAGGCTTGAAGACCAGCAGCTGCCACTGAAAATAACTCATGGAAAAACAGGAAGGTAGTGTTGGTTGATTACACTGCCACACTGCGTCTTTGAAGAAGTTAATTAGGATTTACATTATTTCTTATAAGGAAAAATGATTCAGTTAGCATCTGTTTTGGCTTTTGGACTGAATTAATGATTCTAACTATGGTTCTGTTGTACTTGATTGAGTTTCACATTTCCTACTTTTGCCTTCTTTTATAGAACTGCACTGAGAAGACCTGCCATATGAAGATGGTTTGTAAAAGGTGGGTGGGCGCGTCTCAAAATAGATCCCTTTCCTACTCCTTCTATTTTTGAAAGCTTTGAATTGAGGTGAATTTTTCTGCCTTGTTTTTAGACCGTGTATTCTCATCATGGACTCCCTCAAGCTGTCGCTTCATGAGCGCATCTTTAAAGTGTTAAGAGAGTGAGTAGTACCTTTTCATTAGTCTGTTTTTGTCTTTTATGTAGCAGCTGACTGTTTCCCCACCCCTTTTAGATATTTGCAGTCCGAATGGGAGGTCCGTCGCGGGTCGTTGCGGGACTTTGGGCCCGACCAGATGAAAAGCTCACACTGTCAAGTTCCTCTGCAAGATAACAGCAGCGACTGTGGTCTCTACTTGCTGCAGTATGTGGAGAGTTTTCTCATGGTGAGCAATGCAGTTAGTGTTATTGGCAACGAAAAAGTCATAATATTGCAAAGAAAAAGCTAGTAATTTTGTGGTTGATAATTTATGCATTTATGAGAATAAACTCAAAATGTTTACATAAATAAAGTTGTAATTTTGCAAGTATAACAAGACCAAAATTCCATTCCATTCCATTTTCTTCCGCTTATCCGGGTCAGGGTCGCGGGGGCAGCAGTTTCAGTTGGGAAGTCCAGACTTCCCGGTCCCCGGCGACCTCTTCCAGCTCCACCGCGAGGACACCAAGGCGTTCCCAGGCCAGCTGTGAGACATAGTCCCTCCAGCGTGTCCTAGGTCTTCCCAAGACTAAAATTACATTACAAAACAAAATGTACGTTTTATGAGAATAATGTTAAAGTGTTACAAATAGAAAGGGGGAGTCATAATTTCCCACTTATAAAGTCATAATATTCTATGACTAAAGTAGTAATTTTTTAAAGAATAAAATTGCGATACTATGCAAAAAGTGGTAAGCGAAGCTAAGGGGAGGTTTCGCCGGTGTTTGTCATTTAAATATGAGAGCGGGCAGTTTTGTATTTGTATTTTTATACCTCAATCACTTGGGACACACCCACACCACTCAGGTGATCTTCGTTTCACTAATTGTGAGACTGTTGACACCAATTGGATAGACCTTTATTGAATTAGACCATTTAATTTAGAAGGGGTGAATAATTATGCAAAAAATATTTCATTTTTTATTTTTGTTTCATTGACATTAATTTGTAGAATTTTTTGTGTGAAGAAAAACAGAGTTATTGACCATGACTGATTTATGAAAGCAAAAAAAGGTCAACCATCCAAGGGGGTGAATACTTTTGCAAGGCAAGTTGAAATATTACATGAAAAAAGTTTAAATATTAAACCCTCGCTATTTAAAATTTGTGTATTAAATTGTGTGTTTCTTGTGCCTGCAGGACCCTGTGGTGCACTTTGACCTGCCATTACACCTGCAGCACTGGTTTCCACGTCACCAGGTGCGCGGTAAACGAGATGAAATCCGCAATCTGGTGCTGCGACTGTACAGACAGCAGAACCTGAACAAGAAGTAAGACTTGTAGCACAGAGGAATCCTTGCTCATACTGAGCGACGCATTTCAGCATGAACTCCACCAAACTGAACTATGGACTTGACTCCTTGAACTGTGGACTCGTCTTCTTTTAACAGTGGAGCCTTTCAGTCCTAGAGCTTTTTATAGGATGTTTTACTGTTATTTTTGATAGATATTTAATTTCTACATGCAATCACCACGTCAAACTAAAGTGTGTCCAAGGTGTGTAACATGTTTTAAATGTAGTTTGTGTAACATAAAGCTGTTTTATCTGAAATTTATTTGATTCCAGTTATTTTTCATTCATTGGGCCAACTTGTATGAGTATTTGGGTATTAGGGCCACAAGGTATCATAATGTATTGAATGAGCTACATTATGGAGCTATAATCTCCTGGAAATGCTATGGTGTAGGAGTGATACCGATCACATGGGAGTTTCCTCAACCGCTGTATATGTGCTTTGTGGACTTGGAAAAGACATTCGACCGTGTCCCTCATGGTGTTCTGTGGGGGGTACTCTGGGAGTACTGGATTGGTGGTGTGCTACTACGTGCCATTCGGTCCTTGTACAATCAAAGCAGGAGCCTGGTTCTCATTACCAGCAGTAAGTCGAGCTTGTTTCCGGTGAACGTTGGCCTCCGCCAAGGCTGCCCTTTGTTACCGATTCTGTTCATAACCTTCATAGACAGAATTTCTAGGCGCAGCCAAGGCGTTGAGGGAGTCCAGCTTGGTGGCCTTACAATCTCATCTCTGCTATTTGCGGACGGTGTGGTCCTTATGGCCTCATCAGGCTGTGACCTTCAGCGTTTACTGGAGCAGTTTGCTGCTGAGTGTGAAGCTTCTGGGTTGAGACTCAGCATCTCCAAATCCGAGGCCATGGTTCTTCTTCGGAAACGGGTTCATTGTACCCTCCGAGTTGGGAGAGAGGTCTTACCCCAGCTGGAGGAGTTCAAGTATTTCTGGGTCTTCTTCACAAGTGATGAAAGGTTGGAGCGTGAGGTTGACAGACTGATCGGTGCTCAGCCCGGAGTAGTGCGGTAGCTGTACTAGACTGTTGTGGTGATGAGAGCGCTGAGCTGGAAGGCAAAGCTTTCTATTTCCCGATTGATCTACGTTCCCACCCTCACCTATGGTCATAAGCTATGGGTCATGACCAAAAGAACAAGATTGCGGATACAAGCGGTGGAAATGAGTTTTCTCTGTAGGGTGGCTGGACTCACCCTAAAAGTGATGACTCGGCCATCCGGGAGATGTTGAGCCGCAGCTCCTTCATATCGAGAGGAGCCAGTTGAGGTGGCCCGAGCATCTAGTCTGGATGCCTCCCGGACGCCTCCCTGGTGAGGCACGCCCAACCGGGAGAAGGCCTCGGGGAAGATCTAGGACACACTGGAGGGATTATGTCACACAGCTGGCCTGGGGGTCCTCCCGGTGGAACTGGAAGAGGTGGCCGGAGACAGAAGTCTGGACTTCTGACGCTACTGAGACTGCTGCCCCCACAACCCGGACCAGGATAAACAGAGGGAAATGGAATGGAATGGAGTACTATTGGCCAGGGGAACTGGAAAGTGGGGGAATGTTAGGACAATTCCAAGGGCCCCTGACTGCCTGAGGCACCCAAAAATAGGTAATTAGTAAAATAATAAATAGGGGTGGGCTTTTTGATTTTTTTTCATGGGGCCTAGAAATCCTGGCTTCAATATGATCTGAAAGAAGGAACCATACAAATCACCTTCATTTTGACAAAAACATATTTTACTTACGTTTTCACAAGAACATACAGTATATCACTCGTGAAGCAGATGTTTCTCGTAAAACAGTGGAGCAAGCAATCAGTGGAACCCTGTATTTTACAGCTGAGGAAGGCTGGCCATCTAGTCTGATGAATTCAATTATTTTTTGGTTTCTTTGCTAGCATTTTGACTGTCTCACACATACAGTACGGGTGAGTGTTGCCCAGTGATGACAACGTTAGACGTTTGACTGATGCTGCACCGTGACCATATTCCCGTCAACTGTTTTTTTTCTTCACCCTAATGAGGATAAGCGGTACAGAAAATGAATGAATGAATGAAAGTGCCTTATTGAATTGAAGAAGTTGAACGTGCAACCCCGACGACATATTTGTGGTGCATCTGTTGTATGATGGCATAAGTTCCACACAGCAGACAAGTTAAGGAATGAGGGGGACACTATACTGCACAAAAGGGTCTCTGACCGGAATTTGAGGCACAGGTGGTTGTTTTTTGTGGCCTGCAATGAAAGGCATTGCTCAGCATCGGCCAGTCACATGCTTTTACAATATGTGGAAATTGGCCGATACTAATTGTAGCGTCCCTAATATTGTGACACAATGAAATACATATCCAGATTAATGAAAACAAGCAATTGATTTTATAATGTATTTAAATCATGATACTAGAGCTGCAACTAATGATTATTTTCAATTAATCTGAAGGTTGGTGTTTTGAGTAGTTGGTTAGGCCCTACAGTCGTGTTCATCACAGCAGTCCAATGTGACTAACCAGATTAATCACTGTTAATATATTTTTATTGCTACATGGCAAACAAGTTACCAGTAGGTGCAGTAGATTATTAGAAAACAAACAAGACCCAGCGTTGATGATATGCACGCTCTTAAGGCTGTGCAATTGGGAAATGATTTGAAAGGGAGGTATATAGCAGCGGGGCATTCAATCAGTGATCATTGATAAAAAGTGTGAATTGGGTAGCCCTTATTTAAGGATGTAACCAGCACTTATATGCATTTCTCTTTGAAAGTCTGAGGAAAATGGGTTGTTCAAGGCATTGCTCAGAAGAACAGCGTACTTTGATTAAAAAGTTGATTGGAGAGGGGAAAACTTAGCTGTTCAGCTAAAATGATCTCCAATGCTTTAAAACTGAGAGCAAACGTGGCAGACAACAAAAGACTATCAAAATGGATGGAAGAATAGCCAGAATGGCAAAGGCTCAGCCAATAATCAGCTCCTTAATAATCGAAGATAGTCTGGAGTTACCTGTAAGTGCTGTGATAGTTAGAAGTTAATCTATTTAAAGTCCCCTGCATTCATAACTGACTAAAGGAATTAAAACATATTCACATTTGAGATGCTGAATTCAAAGGGTATTTACATTTTTTCATTCATCCATCCATTTTCTATGCCGCTTATCCTCATTAGGGCTGCGGGGATGCTGGAGCCTATCCCAGCTGACTTTGGGCGGGAGGCGGGGTACACCCTGCACTGGTCGTCAGTCAATCGCAGTGCAACAAGCAATTAATTAAATACCAAAATAGTTGTTGATAATAATTTCAACAACAATATTATATTATCGATAAAAAAATCATAAAAATAATCATGGATTGATTTATTGGTTAGTTGTCCCATCTAGTGATACATCTATTTCCGGAGTCTGGAGAAAGTATGGAATTTAGAAATGTCAAATCCGTAGAACTGTGACCAATTGTGAGCATTGCTAACAACGCTGCTAGCCAGTATGCTAGCAGGCTGTGTGAATAGCTTGCCATCACTTAGGAACACGTCTGGCTTCAAGAAACTTGTGCTAAATGTTAATGTGTTATAGGACATGCTAAAGCTAGCAGCTAGCAAGACAGGTACTGTAATAGGTCAACTCTGTGCTGGTAGTATTCCGACTTTGTACTTCTTTCTTCAAAAAACGTTTTTGCTTCTTGTAATGTTTTGACTTTATTTTTGTAATGTTGTATGTTACTTGGTTACTTTATTATCATAATTGTTACGTTAACTCGTTTCCTCTCTCTCCATACAACAGATGCACCAAATAGTCGTCAGTTTGTTTTGTTTTTCGTCTCTTTTTTACGCGTTTCGACACCAAAACATGGCCTATGTCATTCTTGTAGGTTTAGTGTAATAAACATGTTTCATTAGCTTTTTCAGGTTAGCCTTTTTGCTGAAGTGCTAACCATCATTCCGCCAAGCAGTGATCCTTTTGAAGACTTTTGCATCAAAGGTGATCAATAAAAGGTAAGTAGGGTGACCCCAACCATCCCCGGGTTGGGTTTTTCTCCACCTTCCCTCCATCACTAAGCACCTTCTCTTCTCCCTTGCTGCTCCAGTAACTTCTTGGCGAGCGCCTCTAAAAGGCTTTACGGCTAAACAGGATTAATGCGTTAAAAAATCCACCTAGGAGCCATCTGCCCACCTAGCTTGAGCCAGCAAGGTGTCTTCTTAGCAACATGCCACAGGAGAGGCTCTGTCTTTGCGGGGAAAATAACAAGTAGTTTGGTTTAAGGGTCCCTTGTCGTTTTCCTGCACCTGGAAAGTTGTGAACTATGCAAACTTGGAAGGTGCCATTGCAACACCTGAGAGGCAGTTAGAGGATCTAAAGAAGGATTGAAAATGTTGCAGTGGAGATGTATTTTATACTCTGTCTTGTTTAGCTTTGTAGTCATGTTTTTGGACCTAAGGACAGGTATGTACTGCTTTACCCAAAAAACTTTACTGATTTTCAGCTAAGTCTGAAGTTTTTCCTGCAATCCTGCTAGATGCAACACTGGAAGGATCCTCAATGGGTCCGCTAGATCTGCCTTACAGCATGGAACCAGCGCCGTTCCAGCGGATGGTCCGCATATCCGATGTCAAGGTGGCCCGAGGAAGTCGCGTGGCGCTGTCCCGACGCAAACGCAACATCCTTTTCCCGAGTGGAGTCAAGCTGTGTGCACAGGAGACTGCCAAGCAGGCTGTCGCCAACCATCTCAGCTTCTTCCATCTTAGAGGTCAGTTGCTTGCTTTCATAACAGTACTCTATAAATCAGATCAAATTGTGACCGGAGAGCCTTCAAGTTCGGGTGAAAGTTTCTTTGTCTAGCCTTTACACAGTTGATTTCTAAAAATAGCAACGTATTCCTGTTGCAAAGATGAATTTTGAGTGTGTGTGAGTTTTTTAGGTTTTTTTTTTGCAGTATGTCCTAAAAAAGTTGGGCGCTCCTGTCATATAGAGGATTTTTTTAAAAACAGCATGATCTACCAGCCGACCTTTGACCTTTACGTTGCAGTGTGCCAGGAGACCGTGTGGGAGGCTTTCAAAATCTTCTGGGACCGCCTCCCCGACCAAGAAGAGTATCAGAGCTGGATGAACCAATGCCAGGAGGGGGAGGTCACCGCCAAAGACATTGGCACCTACTTCAGCCAATCAGAGGAGCACCAGGCTGTGGTCAAAAAGGTGTTATTGTTGCATGATTCTGCTAAACTAGCTAACCAACTATCCACCCACTACAAAGGCTACAAACGCATATCGCAAAAGGTCCGTCCTTATCCTGCTCTCGTGACTTCACTTTAATCTAAAAATTTTCATTATGTCATTTTTGCATAATTCTGCAAACTAACTTAACAACTTACAACAAAGTTTTGGGGGAAATCTGTTCTGAAGTTTTTGCGTACTTCCACTAGCTTTGTAATCAAATAATAAAAGGTATCTCTTTATCCTGACCACATGACTTAACGTTAGCAATCTTATTGGTCTGTGAAACTCTAAAAGTGGTTTATTTACAGTGTTTTGTGAAAATATGTTCTTAAGTTTTGGCATGATTCATCTAAACGCTCACAAAGGTTTGTGCAAATCTGTTCAGAAATGTGAGCGTACTTCTGCTAATTATTAAAGTTTTGCTGTTTTTATGTGATTCTGCAAACAACCAAAGTATAGTTACTATACTATATAGTTTGGTGAAAATCTGATCATGTTTTTCATAATTCTGCAACTTTTTGCCAAATTCTGCTTGAATATCCCACAACAAAATGTCATGGGAATCTGTTCTTAAGTTAAGTAACTACTCAAGCACAAACATGTTTTGTGGAAATCTTTTACAAAGCTTTTGCGTAATTTGGTAAAGGAAAAATAGTCTTGAAACATTTTGGGAAGAGCATTTTTTTTGGTAATTCTACCATCAAATTGACAGCTATAAAACCTTTTTTCTTACCAAAATCCTTACCAGAGTTTAGTTTTTACCAAAATACTCAGCAGGCTGAGCCAGGTGGCCAAACAGCAGTCAGATAAGCTCATTAGATGGTCCAGCAGCCATTCTTCCATTCAGCACCTCCATTGTGTGTCCCCTTGGAAGTCCCCTTGAACTAAATAGATCATCTTGCTGCTTCATGTTGGCACAGAGCGTAAAAACAAACTCAGCGGGTGGCTAATGCCTGTTGTAATCTTTCTTTTACCTGCTTCTATTTGCAGAAAATGTCACTGCCAGGCTTGAAAAGGTAAATGATCGCCTCTTTAAACACAAACATTGGTCAACACATTTAATCAGCATGTGCTTCATTTTCTGTAACCCCCCCAATGACGTGTAGCGAGCCCGCCAGGCCAGGACAGTACACGTGCAGGTAAGGTCACATGACTTGTACTTTGTGCCATACTTTCATATTTCCTCAAATGGTGACCTCTGCTCTGCATGTAATAGATGTCGTTAATAGTGGCATCCAAAGAAGTAGACACCTCACCTCCAATAAATGCTTTATCTTTGAGACGTCGGGCGGCACTCATCAATTTAACATGTTCCTAATAACACTAATTCACTTTGTATTTTGTTGTTGCACTAAACATATATACTCTGTATATACCGTATACAGGATATACTGTGTGTGTGTATAAACAATTACATTAACATAATTCATTAATTATTAAATTGTTAAAGTATTGTTAAATTAAAATGTTTGCTTCTCAAGGGATATACCGTATATACTGTATACATTATACTGTACACACTATGTATACATAAAGTATACATACTGTATACTCTCTTGACATGTTTATTGTCCACAGGTTGTCACAACACATTGTCAATATTTTGGGACCAAATAGACCACAAATTTTATGATAATATATGATAATAGCAATATATCATCATAATGCAATATTTTCTTTGTCATCTTTCACTGTGTAAAGTTGTGAAAATGTGACATGCATTTTCTCACGAGCAATTTGTTTGCAGCATTTCTTGACATGCTGGCTTTTCAACTGTATTAGAGAGCAGCATTTGTGCAGCACTTTTGCGTTGTAGTAAACTACACTTTCTGTGAACGCACACCATTTTGTGCCATTTTGTTTGTATTTACTTTGCCAATCAAAGGTCTCGGTGTGTGTTGATGTGCCCCTTGCTAATTGCCTCGCATTGCTCCTCATGCACTACCCTTCAGTCACTGCCTGGCTAATGTCACAAACGTCCCTTCCCAGGCCCCGCTCCTTAAAGGCATACACAATAATTCACAGATATTCTGAATGCCTAACTATTTGTATTTTCATTAAGTTGGGAATATTTATGATTGAAAATGCCTAATTTAGGCCAAAAATACATACAATTTGGTTAAATAAGTATGGTTAAAAAAAAAAGTCTATATTCATCCACAAAACATTGATCATTTATCATTTTTTAAAAACCAGAATGTTGAGACTGTATGTCTATATATACAGTAGGTGTATCCATCCATGTATTAGGGCTGTCAGTTGTTTCAAATATTTAATTGTGATTAAATCACATTTTGTCCATAGTTAACTCCACAGTTAACTCAATAAATCAATAAAAATAGTTAATCTCAATAAATTGCACATAGAAAAAAGATTTTATCTATAATAAGTGGGGCTGTAAATCTCTTTGTCGTAAACGATAAAAATGCTATATTTTGAAAACAGAACGATTAAATATGATGAGAAAGTTACTTTTTTGTTTAGTATAATTTTCCATTATTAAAGACTTTCCATTTGCAGTGTTGTCTTCTTATGACTCCCAAATTTCATTCCACACCCCTTTGCCCCAAAATGTAATGTGATAGTTCCAGCTTTTCCATTTTTGTTGTATTCTTAGCACTGCAGCTCCTGATACGACCAACACTTCCACGGCTCCTACAAGAGGTGACTTACTCTGCTGACTTAATAAATGTCCTGTCCAGCATCATATGTTTAACAAGTACATTTTATTGCAAATATACTCAGAAGACAAAGTGGAGGAGGCAGCTGTTGTTGTTCCACTAGTGGAGGTGAGTATACAAATGTGAATTTTATACAGTATTTACATTACATATTTGTTGAAATAATTCTAGGTTTTTTTTAAAGTGTGTGTGTGTGTGTGTTTTGTTTTTACTTTGCCACCACAGCTGGACAACGACATTCCCGTAGAGCCTCTGACGCCGGCCGTGTTGGAGCAGGTGGTTGAGCTGAGCATCTTCCTGACGAGCGTCATGTACGACCACGACCTGGATGACCCCGACTCGCTACACTACCAGATGCTGAGCAGGCAGCTGGCACAGAAGGTTCCATCAATTTGCTGTTTTTTTGTTGTTGTTATTCCGTTATGAACACTGCCAACGTGAGTAAGACTTGAAAATGCATAATTTAAGCATATGTACAATTTCTTAAATATGCATATTTTTGACTAATAATAGGCCGTAGTCAACCATTAAAAAAAAGATTATTAATTAGTTAATTCATGCTTGAAAAACTGCGATAGAACGAGGGACCAATGTTCCAGCTGCTGACGACGCTATATGGCTCTCAGGCCTCTTAAATTGCTACCTTTTATGTTAATAATGGTACTAACTGAGTAATGGAGTGTGTGTGGATTCAGATTGAGGATGCCTTGGCGGGACTTCCTGGATTTAAGAGCGTGTCTGTGATGGACTTCAGGTCAGTTTCTCTCACGTGGCTTAACTTAATCCCCTATTTACCACCCATCACTGTACATAGGAGCTAATTTATGTTTTCCCCTGTTCTTACAAAGACCTCACAAGGACGGACAAGGGTGAGTCATCCTACTTTCTCCTTTAACATCTTCTTAAAAAAACAGTCCTTATTCTGTTGAAGCCTGTGTGTGTAGCTGCAAGAGTGGGCACGTGTCGCAGACGTCTCACTAGCTGCCTGTGTTAATGGTTTTAGCAGGGGTCAGTCACCTGTTAAGGTGGATCAGGAGGTGGGGGGTCTTGGGACGAGGACGATTACTTGAGCTTTAGGAAGAGCTCACTGGGAGAAAGAGCAAAGAGGATGAGTTAAACAAAAAAAAGACATGCTGGTTAACTTAGTCAAAATAGCCATCACATTTTTTCCCATAGTAAATAATGAAAATAATCTGTTCCAGGGTCAATCTGTGGCCATCGTAAAAACTTTTTTGTAGGTAACAATCGTGACTGTCATAGGTAACTTTTAAAAGAACCAATGTTGCATGTACCAGCTATCCAGTAGGCGCCTAGCTTTAGAAACTAATATTAGAGAAAGCATTGAAGTACTAGTAATAACAGCTAACCTTAGCTGTCATTCATTCATTTTCTATGCCGCATATCCTCATTAGGGTCGTGGTTATGCTGGAGCCTATCCCAGCTGGCTTTGGGTGAGAGGCAGGGTACACCCTGGACTGGTTGCCAGTCAATCGCAGGGCACATATAGACAAACATTCACACTCACATTCATACTTATGGACAATTTAGAGTCGCCAATTAACCTAACATGCATGTTTTTGGAATGTGGAAGGAAACCGGAGTAACCGGAGAAAACCCATGCATGCACGGGGAGAACATGCAAACTCTGCACAGAGATGCCCAACAGAGATTCAAAGCTTGAACCTCCTGATTGTGAGGCCAATGTGCTACCCACTCGACCACCGTGCGGCCACCTTAGCTGTCAGTGGCACCAAAATACTCTATATCACAAATAACAAGGTGCTAACCAGTCAACTTGCCCTATACATACAAAAAATATTTTATTTTACAGACAACCTGAGGTTAGCGTTTGCAGCTTATGTTAGCATTTGCACCAAAATAGTTCATCATGCTGGCATCTAACATTGTTATTGGTACTGTAATGACACACTCTAATCTGTCACACTCTCCCTGTTAGCAACGCTAATGTTAGTGCTTTCTTTAAATCATAACAAAATACAGTGTGTGAGAAGTAGGTCGTGGTGTTTCCAAGTGAGAGTATTTCATTCATGGTTCCGGGCATGGAACATCAGTTATGTATTTTAAATGAATGCACTTGTAATGTAAAAACTGCCTACAGGGGGCGGCAGTGTCTCATTTTGTGAAGGTTCTGTAAGGTCCTAGGCTTAAGACCCAACCATGGATTAGAAAGTGTAGTTTGCTGGGACCTTACTCTTGGATGCCCACTTACTGTATATCCACTTACTGTACCTTTGTTCCTCCAGGCTGGAGGGCATCATAGTGGACTACGCGGTCACCCTGGTGGTGGACGATGCGGGCGTGAGCGGCGATCAGCTGGACCACCTGACCCTCCAGTCCAACCAGGTGGAGAACTCTTACCGCGAGGTCAAAGAGCACCCAACGTTGGTCTATGCCATCAGCAAGCTGAAGACGTTTGTCATCGAGGACCTCCTGAAGGATGCCTTGGAGAGCGGTGAGAGGCCCCTGCATATGTATTCAGTATTTCCTCCACAGTACTGCACTGTATTATGTCATGTTTTTCAAACCTTATTTACCTACTTACAGGTTTGTAATTTAAATGAATGTGCACATTCTGTACTATCCTGTATAAGTACAATCAAGTCAGCTGTGATGTGTGTAATGAATGGTAGTACAGCCGCCATTTGCTTTATCTACGAGCGGCACACAACACAGAGTGATCCCATTCATCTAAAAGCTGCTACCTGTCCCAATTCACGCGCAGTCTGAACGCCAACCTGAGCTCACACAACCGATTTGCAGACGTTGGATAGGTTGCAGATTCGTGTAAGTGTTAAGAATCAGAGTGACGATGCCACCTACTGTACGGAGTTTTACGACAAGCTACACAATCTCATTTTAATGCTATGGTGAGCGAAAGTAAACATGCCAGATACTTCTTTGGCTGATCGCCACCAATAAATGAATGTATAAGAAACCCTGTTATTGTTGTTGATGACATCACCATGTGGACACGGTGTTGGTCTCCAATGCAAACCTTCGCGTGTCATCTCTCAGAGACTCAGCAGACGCCGTCGTGACAAGATGACACTTGAGAAAAGTTCTCTAATGCGCTCATCTGTTTTTTATTTGTCTGCTCTTCCCGTCAAAGACGACAAAAGCACATTTTATTTTAAAAAGTGGAACATATTTAAAGAACAGCGGTTGGTTTGGGGACCGTCTGTAACCTAACTGCTGTTTTAGTCCCTGTCATTAACCACAGGATGTGAAATTAGAGATTCTGTTTCTTTTTTTGGTCTTACATCTGACAGCAAGGTAGCACATCTGTTTGCTAACTGGGTTAGTCAGCCTCCTCTTCTCGGCACTTGGCCTTGTCTTCAACTTTGACTGATGCGATAACACCGGAGAGATTTATTCGTGACCTCGACTCAAGGGGAGAGGATCTGCACGTTTAGTCGGACGCCATGTGACACTTGCAAGAGTTATAGGCTTATGCCGAATTAATGGCTCTCATATGACTCAACGGACAATGCATGTGGTAACGTAGAAGAGCCGAGGGTTTGGGCGGTGCGATGCAGTCACAGCCTTGGCTCTCTGAGGCTGATGTCCTCTGCAGATCTTGTGGGTATTTACTCACGGAGAGAAGAAGGTAACGCTGTCAGAACGGAAGGCTTTCCAGCGCTGTGACGCTAAACATGTTGTGTCGGTTCTGATTCAAGACTGCTACATACGTGTTTTTAAATGTCAGCTTGTATTAATGACGGTTCCTCTGCTGGTTCCACAGTGTCTGAGACCTCGGAGACTGTCCATGCTGCAGGAGAAATCTCGGTGAGTGGTCACAAGCACAATTTCTGCCTCACATTAAGTCTCGACTAAACCCAAGAAGGTGTCTTAGTTTGTGGCGCCTCCTTTAGGTTGTGGTCAGAATGCTTTGGAAGAAGCTAAATATCCTCAGTGTTCTAAACATTAGACAAATGGTCAATGAATTATGAACGGTTAGTTACTAAGTCATGGAGGTGCCCTACAAAAATGTTTGATGGCGGACATCTTTTTCAATCACCATTTTTGATGCCAAACTTTAGGGGTGTAACGATTTGTTTTAACGATCCGATTTGTGGTTCCCGATTCGATTTAAGGACGATATGGGTTAATTTAGAACGATACGATCCAAAACAATTCAGTAACTTTAAATCGATTCAGTAACTTTTAATTCAAGCTGTCTGACTGTGAAATACATAGCTGGATACCTAAATTCCCTTTGCTTTTTGTAAGGGAATCAGGTATACATTAATTATGGATGTAAACAAAAACAACACTTTATTATCAAGTCTGTGATTAATTCTGTCTGATAAAACATGACAACCTTTAATTTGATACCTCATTCACTTCTCTAACCCAAGTATTAAAGAAGTTATTTCTGATTTGAATTCAATTTCATGTGCAGGTAGCACATGATAGCTGGTATTAAAGTGAATGAATATGCAGAAGTAATGGCACATAAGCACACACGTCAGCATGGCAACAGTGACAACAGGTCCCTCAACTCCTAAACTCTCTTGCCATTCGTTGACGGCAACCCGAAACAGTCTGAAAACCAGAAGACAAACACATCAGCATAACTTTAGGGTCGCTACATACATTTGATCTTGTCCTGACGCTCCCATCCATGAGTTTGAAAGGTTTAAAGTTGGACGTAACTTTGGATGTGGTCCAACACTCAGTATAAATCCCATACCAAATTGGAGAGGAAGAAGTCATCTAGCTAAAAAACGTGTATACCAATGACAATATGCTATTTTTTAAAATGGGATTTTTAAGGAAATCCACACAGACTCTTCTACCGGAGTGTGCACACTCAGCATCACATGACATCATCCGTGCGCCCCAGTTAACAGGTATGACTAATCGACTTATGCCAAATCAAACTATTCCAAAGGTAACATTTAATAAAAATGCCTTACACTTGTTATGCACTTTACAAAGCCTCTTGAAGCGCTTACACTCAGGACATTATTCATTCACTCCACACTTGGTGATGGTAAGCCACAGCTGCAGACTGACGAACGCGAGGCTGCCAGCGTGCGCAATCGGCCCCTCCGACACACACACTGCTTTCATACTAGGCATAGTGGGTGAAATGCCTTGCCTAAGGACACAAGGAAAGTTTATTTCCTCCCACTGAGGCACATGGTGTACCTCTGAGGTCTCCCATCCAAGTACTGACCAGGCTCTGCCCCGCTTAGCTTCTGAGATCTGACGGGATCAGGCTTTGACAGGCAGGTTTGGCCACAAAACTCTATTATTTAAAAAAAAATCAAAAAAACATGCATCCATATAAAACCTACCGTGCTTAAATCCAATGCTTTATTTCCTAGTATTGATTAAATCGATTGATTACCTTTCAAACAGTGTTAGCCTGCGATTGACTGGCGACCAGTCCAGGGTGTACCCCGCCTCTTGCCCTAAGTCTGCTGGGATAGGCTCCAGCATCCCCGTGACCCTAATGAGGATAAGCGGTATAGAAAATGAATGAATGAATGAACAGTGTTAGCTCGATACAGTGTATGTCGTCTGGAATGGCATTTTGGTGAACACAGATGTAGTAGGAATGTAGTAGGAATATAAATCAATACACTGATGTAGTGGATGAATCGTTACACGCCTACTGCATATCATGACCAATCCTGCCAAATTATACATATGTGCGTGTCACCCCCCTAAAGGTGTGTACCAAATTTTGTCTTGATTTGCCTAAATACCCTAAAGTTACCCTAAATGTCAGTCCACATTATGGGGTATGGGGTAAACTTTGGAGTTTATTAACAGCGCCAACATGTGGTGTGTTTGGGTTACTTGAGACGCCTTTTCTCCTTTTTGCGTGCAGTAGAAGATTTAGCTTACACAAGGGGTGTCCAATCTTTTTCCACCGAGGGCGACATACTGAAAAATCAAAGGATTCGGATGCTTTGATATTGTTAATTTTGTAAAAAGGCTTTACAAAGTCGTGTTTTTAAAAAAGACAAATCCATCTATCCATCTTTTGTATTCTTTTTCTTTTTACATTATACCTTTTTGCTGTATTCTTTGTTTTTGCCAGTTTTTTTGTTTCATCTTATTCGTATAATGTGCCAGCCAATAAAAACCAGCCCTGCAGTTGGGACACCCCCAGCTTAAACAAGCAAATAGATACAACCATGGGTATTCCCAAGTCCTTTACCTGCCACTGTGATGGATGTGTATGTGGACGGATCGGATATACCCAGTCAATGGGAACCGAATGCCGTTGAAATGCATTGATTGATGATTTATGAACACACGTGTCTTCCCATACAACACAGCCACTATAAATTGCCCGATATGCTATGGCTTTTTTGTTGTTGTAAGTCAGTCAAAGCACAGATGTCCTTGGGCCTCCGACATGCTTGGACACATGCACTTTTATTACGGTATATTTTTTCACGGGATAATACTCTAGAACAGGGGTGTCGAAGGCCACATCATTATGGTTATCCTCTAGGGGCTGATAATAACAGCGAATTTACTGTAAATGAATATGAATGTGTAATTGCCAAATGATTATAACATTTCCCATGCATTTGATCTTTTTTTAATGATTATTTTTATATTATATTTTATAGCTATTTTTAACAATATAATAGATACTTTGCTTTGTTTGTATATGTACATCATAGTATTTCGCTGGCCACATTAAATGATGTGGCGGGCCAGATCTGGCTCCCGGGCATTGAGTTTGGCACCTATGCTCTAGAAAGTAAACTTGAATATACTTTAAAGTAGGTGGTTTACATCTTGCAAAGCAGTTTATATTTACTCTTCACATTAAATGAGTCAACACACAGCCATTATTTGTTTAAATAGCTGGCAACACAAGTGAGTAGTCAGCATGAATGCTGTGAGCAACTAGGGAGATGCAGTTCTTTGAGGGGAAACATGGGCTGCATGATAATGTTTTCCAACATAAAAGCTGTCTTGGCGAGGAAGCTGAAGGTGCAGGAGTGACCAACGATGTCTAGAGGCCTGATCCAAGTTTGATTTCTATATTCTAGTCCCTTGCAACGCTAAATTAAAATTGGCTGCTGAAATGTGAAGCATGCACTCAGTTTAAAGAGATAATGTAATGTGTTGTCATTGTTTCTGCACTGGTGTGTAGTTGTTTACCTGCGTTTTGGGCATATACAGTATAGGTTATTTTTGGTGTTGGAGCAGCATTATGGTTCACTAGATCTAAATAGACAAATGCAAAGGCAGGCTAGAAGAAACAGTTCTAGAAAGTCAGTAGGGGAAGTGACACTTACAGTATGTCTGTGACGTTCATGCTAACCTGTTGGACCAGCGCAGGTAACAAGGATGAGCTCACCGGCAAAAGGATGAACCGGATTTGTTTGGTTCTTTGCTGTAATAATCCGCTGCTATTCTCAGGTCGGCGCACAACACAGCAAAGCACAGACGGCGATGATAACATCTAAAAAAGTCTGACTTTTATTTTGTGTGGTTGAGTCCCTCCAGGGCTGCTCTAAATATGTCTGGTGGTTGACTTCATTGAAAGCCAGATTAGGAGGTAAATAAAAGCTGAAAGCAAATCCTTGATTCCGCTGATTGCAGGGCTTTCGTAGACATTCTTTGGAAAATATAATTTTGATGGAGATATCATGTTCCAAAAACTTTGGGCAAGGGACAAAAACCTCCAACAAAAAAAAAAACAAGTTTGGTGGAATGCTAAGAAGAAGGGCTGATGGAAACATATGGTAGATAAGCACAGTGATTTTATCATAACATACAAAGTCCTGCTCAGTGGCTCACAAGCCCATTAGCTACATTAGCATCATTCACACAGAAAGCCCACCAAATGGCTGCAACAGAGCCACCACAGTACATCCCTCATATGTGGCAACATATCCCGATATCAGATAATTATATCGGCGCCAGCATCTTGTTTGACTTATAAAATACTCGGACAGGGTGGACGTATTGGTGATAAATTTCACAAAATGTCCATTGCGGGATACGGTTTCACACAAGTTTCCACCTTGACTGTTTACTGAAAATACAGCCCATGTCTGACAAGAAAATAATATAAATAGTGACTGAATGCAAAATCCAAATATTACTGTCGGGATGAGCATTGTGGTGAACAGGCGCATCGCAATGAATTGGAATATTTTTTAAGATAATTGTTGTATTATTTTGTTTATAGTTTGATGCTAATAAAACCCAGTATCTCAGTATCTCATAAATTTTGAAAATTTGTCAAAAATCTCAGTTATTGTAGTATTCACACTCTAATAAACAAATGAACTGCAATAACTTTCTGAGCCTTTATTTAGTTTAGTATTCTTAATTATACTCTAAAATCAAATACATTTTGCAGAATATTCCAATTTGTTGAGATGCCTGTTTAGCATTCTTAAACTGTACTACGGGTAGGCTGATGGTATGTCGGCTCCATCCTCTAGTACACCGGGATAGCAGAGATTTAAAAAAATGAAATTAGAGACTTACAGCGTAAATATAAAATAATTGTGCAAATATTATTACAATTATTAACCAAAGATTACAGTAGATACAATTGAACTGACATTAAAATTTCATCATACACTACATTACCTGTGAGTACAAAATTACGAGCCATTGCTTTATAAGGTGATTTAGATTTAATATTATGCAATTTAAAAAACGTTTGTGGTCATTGCATTTGCAACAAAATGAGGTTAGCAGCTCTNAATTGAACTGACATTAAAATTTCATCATACACTACATTACCTGTGAGTACAAAATTACGAGCCATTGCTTTATAAGGTGATTTAGATTTAATATTATGCAATTTAAAAAACGTTTGTGGTCATTGCATTTGCAACAAAATGAGGTTAGCAGCTCTTTTACATTCAGAAAGAAGATAAAAAAATATTTTTTAAATGTTTTTTAAAACTATGTTGAAGGGCTGTTCAAGGATTTATTGGACACATGGAGGACTTTGACAGCAACGTTTTACACTCAGAACTACTGCCAGAAGTGTGTCAGTGTTAATAACCAATTAATACATTATCATAAATAAAATCTTAATCAAAGCCACTGTTATTATTTCCAGTTAATGCTCAAGTCTTTAAATAAAGAGCATTATGAAGCCATTATGTCTTGATGTGTTGTGCTGGCGTCCCCTGGATCAGATTATAGGAGAATACATGTGTTCAGCAGCAGCGTTTAAGCTACATGATTTGCTTTAATTAGACATTTCAAAGAAGTTTCCTAATTTAACCGGACGCAATGTGATACGAAACAGCTGGTAGGGTTATTTTGATGACTCGCTGCATTTAGACATTGTGTTTGTGATGCAGGTGATCTCAGATCACACTGAGATTGAACCAGAGACAGAGCTCACGATCCCCGAGGACGTCATGGAAGACTTGAGGAGAGACGAGTTCCTGGCCGAGGCGGCTGAAAGCGACGAGGTCGTGACGGCTGAAAATGATGTCATCGTTCTAGAGGAGAACGTTGATATAGCTCCACCTCCCGTCGCCACCATGTCGGCACCTGACACAGGCAGTGAGTGTTTATCCACGTGATCCAGTATGTTGAAGTACTTCATTATACAAATGTGCAAATTGCTCATGAAAGAGTGTCGAAAACTTTCCAATTGAGGAGGCCAAGTCTCACTGGACTTGTTTATCCTAGGCATTAAGGAGGAGGGCCTGTTGCTGGAGAACACGGTGCGGACCACAGCAGCAGACAATCCTCCAGAAGAAGATGAACATCAGCATCAGCAGCAAGAGGAGGACGTCTCCACTCCTGAGAGTCAAGAAGAAAGCATCACGTTGTCTGACGCCCCAGTGCCGCAGGAGGCCTCGGGTACTGGTGACCTGGACAATTTGCTGTGGTGGCCCGATAACACGACTCCGGCAGCAGCAGGCGCTGAAGATGTGGTTATTCTGGAAGAGGAACATCTGGACAGTGGTGCTGTCACTGAAGAGCTCCTGACAAGTGAAACCGCAGAAGAGGGCTTTGTTCCTGGTGCTGCAGATGTTTTGAGTGAAGCCATTGAAGAAGGTGAATCCAAGCATCCTGAAGAAGCGGAAATTACTGGTCCTGTAGAACCGCCGGTTGCGGTGGAGGATCCTCCGGAAGCTTCAGAGATTGCAACAGATGATCTTGCAGATGATATTTTTCTGGTCAACAAGGACAAGCCGGAACCTTTCACACCTGAGATTACATCAGCCTTGGAGGAGCAAACTGACCTTGTCATCTCTTCACTCATGGAGGTAAGTCCCAATGTAGCCAGCAAGTAAGAATGAAGACAACATACTATCGTTTTCCACCAGGTTGAGACCACCAATAAAGACGACTCCCCACCCAGTGACCTTGGGTACGACGTGATCCATTACGGCTTGATCAACCACACAGAGGAGGGCAGCACCGGGTTCCCATTCAGCGTGTCACACGGCACAAATCCAGCCAGCATCGCCATGCCGGCAAACCCTGGCCGGGCGCTGATGGTGTTTTTCAGCCTCAGGGTGACCAACATGATCTTCTCGGAGGATCTCTTCAACAAGAGCTCGGCAGAATACAAAGCGCTGGAGCAGCGCTTCCTAGAACTGGTGTGTTAATATTTATTGACATATATTTTTGCTCTCAATAACTCTTCCAATCCATGTCCCCAGCTTGTTCCCTACCTCCAGTCCAACCTCAGCAACTTTGAGAACCTAGAGATCCTTAACTTCCGCAATGGGAGCATCGTGGTCAACAGCCGGATGAAATTTGGCAAGCCTGTCGCTCAGGGTGTCACCTCCACCGTTTATCTGATACTGGAAGACTTCTGCAACACGGCCTACCAGACCATGAACCTGGCCATCGATAAGTACTCCCTGGATGTCGAGTCAGGTTAGTGTTTTTGCTCGGTTCTGACGTCAAACTTAACCAAAATCGCCACAAAACTTTAAAGTGCGTCCTGCTGCTATTCCAGTCATCTATGAAGTCACTCTGGAAAAAAACATGTTCTTATGTAATATGAAAGGATGAGTCACTTTCAAATAATCCATCCCTGAAAATGGTGAATTATGTTTATGTTTGACTGTCAAAGTCTTTCTAAATCACAGACTTTGCAGACTGCTGAGCTCACATAAAGCAGCACAAAAAAACTCATGACTGACTGCAGTCTTTTTGTTCCTTCTTATAAACATATGTTGATCTTCTTTACCAATGGAACCAACATAAACTATTATGAATTGTAATATATGAATAAATAAAGGAAATAAATCTAGTATCTATGCTAATTGTGTAGCCCCATCTTATATAAGCAAACCATACTACTTAACATAAGAATAGCTAAAAGTGGCATGTTGCAAATTCTTCAACTATTTATATTGTAGTATAACCAAAAAATTCAGGAACTAAGATAATGTGACAGTGCCAACATTAAATCTATTTAGGCACCACAGATGGCGTAAATTCTAAACCGCATTATGCATTCTGTTGACAAATAGTTTGTTTATCTCCATCTTTGACAAGCTAACCATATGCTGTGCCTGGGACATGCAGTGAGATTCATGGCTGGTGAGGCACTGCCGAAAAAAAACGTTCATTAAAAACTTTGTTTAAAGTATGTTGTAGTTTATTATTTTTATAATGTGATAAACATGTGTGTCCTTATACTTGATTTGTATATGAAGTACATGCACCCCGTGCTTCTTCAGGAAAAGCACTCTTACTTAGTTTGTTGCTTAGAATAAACTTACTTGTACTAAAAGTCTGATCACATTGGAGATGGAAATCTCTTCTTTCCCTCCTCTGTTGATCTTGGGTATACAAGCTTGGATGTACACTTAATTCTAGCTTCAGCCAGTGGTGCTGTTTCCTCTATTGAAGGACAGTAGCAACAAGCAACTTCCAGCTCAAGCTCACACAAGGCTATACCCCTTCAAGGGGAGGTGTATTTTATTTTTACCTAGCAAGAATAATGATGACACACTTACTTTAAAGTCATTACACAGATTAGGAAATGTGCAAATTCAGGAATACAAAAAACAATGAAAATATAGACCAAATAACAAATATTAATATTTATTTTATGTTATCTGATCTCTTACATTTTGCATTGTGAGGCTTAGCTTCACTTGTCTCTCCTAACAGCAGTGCAACAACAAAAAGGATGCCAACATTGTTGGGATGGTACCGGCTGGATATTTTGGCATATCTGGCAAAGGATAGCATGACAGTTAGTTTAACAAATGTGAGATGGTACGAGTCTGACATTTTGTAGCGCTTTACAATGTTAACACAAGGAAAGGTGTACCGTACATTTCGTTTTCCATCATAAAGTCCAGTGAAGTTCAATTTACCACGGTATAGTGGATTGGTAAGGTCTGATCATGCTTTTGTTTTCAGCACAGTACCTCTGTTAACATCATAGCAAAACAAACAGGTCAGATATTTTGGAACCCGTTACCATGGAAACGCAGTAAAAAGCATATCAAACTATAAATCGTTGGTTACAACAATAAGAGCAGAGTCAATAAGTGTACCGCGACAAATCACTAATGCTTATTAGTTTGGTATGGTATGCCTTTTGATGGAAAATGTGGCGACGTTAAAGTGTCCTTCCCTTGATATCTAACTGTTCTCCCACATGGCCACTTTGTAATCAAGACCACTGCAAAGACATCCAGAATAACATTCTTGTGGTTCTGTGATTTGCAGGCGTCCAGGCAGACCCGTGCAAGTTCCAGGCATGCAATGAGTTTGCCGAGTGTAAGGTGAACAAATGGTCAGGGGAGGCGGAGTGCGTGTGCAACGCCGGCTACTTCAGCGTAGACGGCCTGCCTTGTCAGAGCATCTGCGAGCTGCGTACCGACTTTTGTCTCAACGACGGCAAGTGTGACATCATCCCCGGCCAGGGAGCCATCTGCAGGTGTGTGGGGATTAAAGAGAAGTGAATGTTGTGTATGTCGGCAAGAGTGCGCGACTGCAGAGTTACAAGGCTTAAATCACAGAAGGCACTAAAATGTGCAAGGGAGCAGAATATCTCCTGCTGCTTTTACTGGTTCTCTTCTTGTCTGCACTCCTTGTTTTGGACGTTGCATAGAAAATAGATGAGTTGAGTCAGTCGAACTATTCCATCTCATACTGAGAAAGCATCAAGAATATATACAACATACAGCAGAACACATCCAAACACAGTGTTCCCTTGTTCACACAGTGACAGTATTTACAGCTGTCTATGAAATAACAAGTTGCTTGCATTAACCTTTCACAAAGTTTCACAAAGCCAGAAAATTGTAAAAGTTAAACGTTCAACCATTATTAGTACATTTTCAATAATTATCATATTTACATTTATGTAAATATGATTATTATTGAAAATGTACTAATTTACACATTTACGTATACTTCTATATTACTTACAATTACACTCATTGAAGCACTTGAAAATCCAGACATGTATTGTAAAACTTTTTCCAAATCAAAACATGGGGATCAAACAGATGAAAATTGATTCGCTATGGCGACCCCTGAAGGGATAAGTAGGGATAAGCCAAAAGGAAAAGAAGAAGATTGTAGTACATTACAGAATTCCTTGAGGAACATGGTGGAATGCCTTCATCAAGTCCACAAAACACATGTACAGTAGACTGGTATGGCGAACTCCTATGCACCCTTAAAGGATTGGTCCACAGTTCTATAACCAGGACAGAAACCTCTCCTGAAAATATTCAACTATCCGGCGTATCCTCCTCTCCAGAACCACCACCCCGGTCTGCTAAACTAGGGGCACTGCCCCTGATGTCCACGCACAGCTGCAGAGTTGTATTAACCAAGACATGGCCACAGTATTCAGGGCCTCAAGGAACTCTGACTCTGCCGCCGAGGAGCTTTTTGACCACCTCTGCAACCTCAGCCCTAGAGATAAGAGAGCCCACTATGGAGTCATCAGACAGGGCTTTCTCATTGAAAAACATTCCGTTTTCAGTCAGTGGGATTGAGAAAGTCTTTGAAGTGTTCCTTCCACTGGTCCACAACATCTGCGCAAACAGCAGTTTGGTCGTCTTCCCACCCAAAGGCGGAGGGAAACTACCATCTTGTTCACTGGGTTAAATTCTAATGTACAGGCCCTTAGCTGGGGGATAACAAGAAAACCCCTGAAAGTGAAAGACCCTGAAAACTTAGTTCCTACGAACACTGGGACACACAAATTCCTACACTATGATAAGGTGGTGGCTCACAAAGTAAATAATAATATAATTGAATTATATCTACATATATTTCCATTATGATCATTAACATAATTTATTGATTGACTTAGAGAAAATATTTAGTTCTACTGCTTATACTACTTATAGTAAGGCGTCTATTAAAGACTACATAGATCATTGTAATAACTATTGTGCCTAAGATTAAGGTTTAACCAGATTTTGGAATGACCTAGATTCTTCCCTGTTGTTTTATGTCTATTTGCAGGTGGTTTAACTTGCAAACATTCTCAAACCTTTTTTCACGCAGTTTATTAGGAGCAGACACGTTGGAGGCGAAGATAACCTTCATTTCACACCCATAACACATCATAAAGCCATTTTTTTTACTTTGTCTTGTTGTTGTACTACCTTAACAAATGATGGTGGTTTGAGGCGCATAACGGACTATACAAAGGTCTAATTTTATTATTAAATACATTTTAGTGCTTATGAAGCATTCGTTTGGCCTGTGTTCCTGGTTGCTTCAAAGCCAAATGAGCTAACGAGTCAGCTTCTGTCTTTGTAATAAGCTTCAAGAAAGACTAAGTGGGCTTGTAAAAAAAAAAAAAAAAAAAAAAAGTTAAATAGATTTGGATGAGAATAAAGCTGAGTATGCACAAATGCAAGCAGCGCTGAACTTGGACGATGTTGTCATAAATTTGACTGTGGACATCCAGAACACAAAAGCAGAGATGTTTAAAATGGACATATTTTAATAGTCCGGATCCACTAGTCTGGATGTTCACTGGATACCTCCCTGATGAGGTGTTTTGGGTATGCCCAGCTGGGAGGAGGCCCGGGGGTAGAACAAGGACACGCTGTCGGGATTATGTCTCGCAGCTGGCCAGGGAAAGCCTTGGTGTCTTCTCGGTGGAACTAGAAGTGGTGGTCAGAGACTGGGAAGTCTGAGCTTCCTTACTGAGACTGCTGCCATCGCCACTGAAAGAAAATGGCTGGATGGACGTACTTTGATCTTCATTTTATGCTGACAGCTTTTCCTTGTCTTTTCCCAGGTGTCGCGTCGGAGAAAACTGGTGGTACCGAGGAGAGCATTGTGAGGAATATGTATCTGAGCCCCTGGTGGTGGGCATAGCGGTGGCCTCTGTGGCCGGCTTCCTCCTGGTGGCATCTGCGGTCATCTTCTTCCTCGCCAGGACGCTACGAGATCAGTACGATAAGGACGAGTCAGAGGACCCAATACGGTGAGGCGTTAAATAACCGAACTTCCCTTAGCAAGGGAGAAATGAGATCTTGAAGAACTGGTTCATTTTTGGACAAATCCTAGTACATACACTAGTCCAGTGGTTTGGGGGACTAGGACGTTTCATTATTACTATATTTTTGGGGTGTGGGGTGCAGAAAATAATTTTATCTCCAAAAGGGGGGGAGGGCACTGCAAAAAAAGTTTGGGAACCACTGTCACAGTCAATCCGCTTAACACACAAGTTATGTGATCCATACATAAACATGGCACACTTCCGTTGTCCCAGTACCTTAGCTGGTCTGATTGCTCATGCATGAGTATGGAAAATAACATAGAATTGATCCCTTGCCTTTTGCAAGAAGAAGAAAATTAATTGTATCATGTTTTAGACATGTCAAAGAAAACTGATTTTAAGACCCAAGCTTAATCATGGTACAGGATGCCTTCGGATACTGCTCAAAATTAGGAATGAAGACTTCATATTGTATATGAACAAGCACAGATAACTCAGGGCTGAACTTGCAGTATGACAGCCAAATGTAAAACCTCTCTTTTTAAATTCTTTCATTATCCTTTTTTTTTTGCAGTCACGCAAACATAGGATGCATCGTTTGTCCTCCATCCCACAAGTGCTGTGTCTGGTTTGCCACCTGTGGAGAAAAAGTGCTAATCTCATCCGATTACCTGATCCCATAGGGTGTTGATTTACTGGTATTTACGCAATTGTCTTCCCGATAGTCTGCCTTAAGAGAATTTCTCTGCATTACTAAAGGAATTAAAGGTATTACAGGCTATTAGGTTCAGTTTTTGATTTGTGGACCATTTGCGCCTTTATACCCGTAGCTGGCTTTTTGCAGTCTGAGATGAATGCTTTTCTCCAGAAACCAATGTAATTTCTCTCATTGGTTAGAGTTGGGCGCAAGGATTTAAACTAAAATGTCTTTTCGGTGATGATGTTATGGATAATATAGCGGACTACAATGTACCAGAAAAGCTGGTGTGTTTTTTCAAGTCTTATTGCGAGACGTCTTCCAAATTAATTATCTCTGTCACATGGTGAAAAGTCGACATGCTAACCACAGACATGCTAAACAGAAACTGAACTTTTAGTTACAAAAATATTTAAAGGATAAACTGCACTTTTTTGGGGGGAATTTTGCCCATCATCCATAATCCTTATGGTAGACAAGGACACACGTCTTTCACTTTTCTGTGCATTTTAAAGATTTTTTTTTTAAAGCAGCTAAAAAAAGGCAGCTTGTTAATGCACATAAAGGAACACATCTATTCCATCTACAAATATCATTATATTATTAAAACCCCTCCAAAAACCTCCAAGCTCCAACATTAACATTACAGAAACTTCCTTTCTGGTTGCATTGATATCATATGGCAACATAGAAATGAACGATACACCTAGTTTTCAAATTTCCAAACTCAGAAATAAAAACACAGCAGCATTGGCGGCAACTCCAAAATTACTACTAAAATGTATACTTTGGTGTAACAATATTACTAACAATAATATTAAGATTCTTGAATCACCACCTTATTGTGCGTCAGGAGTTTCCTAGATGTTGTCCAGGGTTATATGCCCTTCTAAGGGTCCTACGTCCTAATGTTAGACGGGCCAGACAAAGTGATTCAGAAGACCCTTTGAAAAAAAACAAGAGGAGGGGCTGCACCTCATCCAGATGTGGGACATCAGGGCCTCACCCTGGAACCAGGCCTGGGGGAGGGATTTCGCTCTGAGTTCCACAATGATCTGGATGTTGAGGGACTGTCTTGACTGTCTTGTGTTCATTCATGAGCAACCGTACTCTCCTTTCTACCATAAAAGTGTCAAGGAAGCATGCTGGTGTGAACCTCCTAATTATTGACTATTATTCAAAGGCGGGCAGAGAGCATTCCATCGTTAGAGAGGGCAACCAAGTACAACCCCATGTACGAGAGCGAGGCGACCACAGGTTACAGCCACTACTACCGCCGCTACCCTGAAGCTCCCATCTACAGCAGCGCCAGCGCTGAGGCCTCCACTGACTTTAGTAGTGAAGAAATCCGACACATCTATGAGAACAGCGAACTGACCAAGGAGGTGAGTTGATGGCGTGCCACTTATAAGCCTGTTCAGTGGACCGTTTATCTACATATGATGTCATACTTCTTCCTGACAGGAAATCCAAGACAGGATACGCATCATCGAGCTCTACGCCAAGGACCGCCAATTTGCAGATTTTGTGCGGCAGCACCAAGCGTAAGAACCCTTACTGTTTAGTTAAACAGATGTCGCATGTCCACAAGAGACTGTATACTTGACTGCTGACCCTTCATCCCTCATAAAACTTTGCAACTGCATTACTAGTTTATATTCTGTGTACCGTAAGTGAATCATCTGGAGAAATGTTTGTCTGCAGTGTCCTGGATACAAACAGAGAAAGTTCTTCTGCACAGACATGAAACAAGAAGGTACTTCTTTCCTTATGAATTTCTTCAAAAACCATTTTGATATATGATAAAATCATGAAAGATAGATCCATTTCTATGCTGCTCATCCTCACCAGGGTCTTGGGGGGATGCTGGAGCCTATCCCAGCTGACTTGCAGGGCACATATAGATAAACATTTATACTCGCGAACAAAAACAACAAGATAATTGATGTATTATCACCATTCATTTAAAAAGAACACATATCCAAATATTGAAAATTTTGAAAATATTGAAAGTATTGTAAATCCTGATATTTACCCCAAATTGACCAAATGTATTAGTTTTAGATAAAACTGGAAAAGCACTTGGAGAACGCAGACCAGATTATTCCCCTCATATTGTGATTCACACAAAAATAATAATCATACATTTTTTGGATCTGTCTTTGATACGGATCACCCCCAAAACGTAATCAGTTTTTCCATCTTCCATTTTTGACAATTCCTGAAAATTTCAAACAAATCCATTTAGAACATTACAAGTTTATTTGAACACAAACAAACAAACAAAATATCTATATAACCAAGATAATGATCTTTCTTAAACGCCAGATTTTGTGTCATCACTGTTTAATGTTTTGCAATATTACGTACATGATATGTTTGTTTTGGCACCCTTTGGGGTGTCCTAATTTTTTTTATGACTGTGGATTTGTGAAAGGTAACTCCTCTACTCCTGAATCGCTGCACATATCCGTAAAATGGTGAAAAGTTGACAAACATGCTCCCCTACTGTGTTGCCTGTTCTATTATTTCACTGACACATACACTACACAGTGGCACTTTTATTGAACCCCAGAGGTTTCACTCCTTATGTTGGATTGACTTTAAATTTCTCACACAGCTCAACGAACAAAACACCCACACTAACTTTGAGGTGTTTTTGCCGAATCACAACAACATTTGGCACACACCATTAGAGAACTGACAGAACATGTGAATAAGATGTCCACAAGATTTGTTTAAAAACATGGCATCATCAAACAAGATGTTTTTGGAGGGACTCTTTAGCAATTAACAGACCATTAGTTAATGACCAGTTTGGTAACATTTTTGAAGATATCTGTATTACATGTACTGTATGCTAGCATGTCTTACAAAACACTTTGAGCACAATCTACAGGGGGCGCCACAAAGATCATTTACCTCAAAGGTGAAGAAATAAGGACAGTATGTATGAATACGAGCATGATGACCATAGCTTTCCATGAGGACCAGAAACCAATCAAGCCTAACTGAGTAAATGTCGTACAAATCCATGTTCCTGCTGCTCTAACACCACCACTACCACCACATAATGCACTCTGTTGTTTGCACAGTCAGAAAGTGGTGTAGTAGAACTAAGTGGAAGTCATGTGCCAAGCCTCCACTTGGCTTTGAGATTGTCCTCCCCAGTCAACAAGCGGTAACACAACCCCAGTCAAGCTGTGTTGTTTTTACTGTGGTTCTCGCAGTGATTTTGTAGTTCTGCCACTGCCAAGCTTTGTCGCTTCTGGCTGCAACTTCACATTTCCAAGACAATTAAAGTGCCTCCGACGCTTTACAAACCAGAATAATTGTTTTCCTGTGACAAAATGTACAACTAGGACAGACCTCCAACAAGGCAGAACAATCCTAATCAAGTCAGTCTGACTTACCCATGGCCGATTGAGCTTTACAGAATCAAAATCAGAAATGTTGTTGTCGTTATACAGAAACAACAAAAATGATGTGCAAAACCGCTTCAGTGCAACATAAGACTGAAGACACATTAGACAAAGAAAAAAATAATCAAAAGAGGCTATAAAAACTGTTAACGCTTCCCTGAACTTGAATTTGTAAATTAGCTGCCATGTATAAATGAATAAATATATATTGACCAATTTTGTTTAAATAATTATTGCACACTCCTATTGTAAACCCTAAAAACGTAATTTCACGTATCAAATATCACTGTGTGAGGGGAAAAACTATTTGAACACCAGCTAATTTTGTAAGTTTGCCCACCAACAAATAAATGATCAGTCTATAATTTAGTAGGTAGGTTTATTTGAACACTGAGAGACAACAAAGTGACAAAAAAATCCAGAAAAATGCGTTAAAAAAATTATAAATTAATTTGCATTTCCATGAAGGAAATAAGTATCCGTCAGCTAGATCTCTAGCTCCCAGGTGGATCTTATACAGGTAACGTGCTGACATTGGCAGCCCTCTCAGCCTGTTACCTGTATAAAGGAGACCTGTCCACAGAAGCAATCAATCAATCCAGATGCCAAACTCTGCACCATGGCCAAGACCAAAGAGCTTTCCAAGGATGTCAGGGACAAGATTGTGGACAAGATTGTGCCCTACACAAGGCCAATTCCAGCCTTGTGTAGGGCCTTGTGTAGACCATCCCCAAGCAGCTGGGTGAGAAGGTGACAATAGTTGGTGCAATTATTTGCAAATGGAAGAAACATAAATTAACTGCCAATCTCCCTCGGTCTGGAGCTCCACGCAAGATCTCACCTCGTGGAGTTTCAATGATAATGAGAACGGTGAGGAATCAGCCCAGAACCACTCGGGATGAACTTGACAATGATCTCAAGGCAGCTGGGACCATAGTCACCACAAAAACAGTTGCTAACACACTACGCCGTGAAGGACTGAAATCCTGCTGTACCCGCAAGGTCCCCCTGCTCAAGAAAGTCTATCTACAGGCCCGTTTGAAGTTCGCCACTGAACACCTGACTGATTCAGAGGAATTGAGGTCTTTGGCATCAACTCAACTCACCGTGTTTGGAGGAGGAGGAATGCTGCCTATGACTCCAAAAACACCGTCCCCACCGTCAAATATGGAGGTGGAAACATTATGCTTTGGGGGTGTTTTTCTGCCAAGGGGACTGGACAATTGCACCGCATCAAAGGGAGGATGGATGGGGCCATGTACCGTAAAGTGTTGGGTGAGAACCTCCTTCCCTCAGTCAGGGCATTGAAAATGCGTCGTGGTTGGGTATTCCAGCATGACAATGATCCAAAACACACGGCCAAGGCAACAAAAGATTGGCTCAAGAAGAAGCATATTAAGGTCATGGAGTGGCCTAGTCAGTCTCCAGACCTTAATCCTATAGAAAATCTGTGGAGGGAGCTGAAGGTTCCAGTTGCCAAACATCAGCCACAAAACATTAATGACTTGGAGAGGATCTGCAAAGAGGAGTGGGCCAAAATCCCCCCTGAGATGTGTGCAAACCTTGTGGCCAACTACAAGAAACAGCTGACCTCTGTGATTGCTAACAAAGGTTTTGCCACCAAGTACTGAAACACGTTTTTCAAAGGGATCAAATACTAATTTCCCTAATGGAAATGCAAATGAATTTATAACTCTTTTTGAAACGCATTTTTCTGGATTTTTTTTGTCATTGTTGTCTCTCAGTGTTCAAATAAACCTACCATTGAAATTATAGACTGATCATTTCTTTGTTAGTTGGCAAACTTACAAAATTAGCTGGGGTTCAAATCGTTTTTTCTCTCGCTGCTATATGAAATATTTAACTGAAATTGCCGATCCAAACAACTAATGATCTTGAAAATTATCAGGGGTGCCAAAACTTTTGCATATATTTGCAACTTTTGCATGTATGTGCTGTTTATACTGTTCTATTCCAGTTTCAAGCAATGGTTCGTGTTTATAGCTAATGCTGGGGTTTCAAATTAGGGTTTCAGAATTGGGTACAGGTGTTAAACAAGTCTATCAATCAAGGGTTAGGATTTTAAACAAGGGTTAGGGCTTCAAACTACGTGTAGGATTTTATGCTAAGGTTAGGGTTTCAAATTAGGTTTTCAAACTAGAGATTACGGTTTCCAACCAGGGTTAAGATTTAAACAGGACTTGGTTTCCGGCAAGGGTTGTGGTTAGATATGCCCTTTGTCAGAAGGAATTCAGAACTGTGCCCTTTTGGTTGTTATAACGATGTATTAATAATTATGTCCTCTCCGCCCCTACAGGACAACACCTCAGTATTCCAAAGGCCTGCACAATAAACACATTGCCTGTCCTCCAAGACGCTACAATGTCACCTTTTTTAAGTTTTCCATGATCTTCATGCAGGCGGCGGCTGCAGACTGTCCCTCCTCCTCTTCCTTCCTTTCTCTGTGCCTTCTGCTGGACATGTCCCTCCGTGTAAAAAACTAAAAGACTTACTTAAACTTGAAATATTGTCCATGGGACAATCATACTGTCTGTCCATTCCTGAGAACTATTGCTGGTGTACATACTGTATGTGTTATAGTGGCATGCTAGCAGTGGACGGTGCTATGTTTTATTGATGTTGTAAATGTATGAATCCACCATAAACCGCGCACGTTTGGACAAGCACCATGTTTCACATGAAGGTGACCAAATGTTCTTGGCTTGACGTCCCAAGGCTCCACCAATCAGACACTTGTTGACATGCTGCTTGGATGTGGCCCCGCGAGAGAGCGGGAGAGGCAGCAGAGGGCGAGAACTCGCTTTAGAATTCAGAAGTAAGTGAAAACACATTGCTTATGGCGTAGCGCCTTTCACAAGTCATTGGGAGAAAAGACGCAAAAATGCACAAAAACACTTGAAGGTTAGCAGTGTGTCCTTCCCAGTGCGACTACCAGTTTGGCCCAGACACTGTGTGTGTTTGCTTTGGTTCTTTCATACATTCCAGCATTTGGACACGTTACACTCCATCATTGTTGTCCTGCTGAGCATTAAATCGTAGCTGTCCTACCTTGTTATGTGCGATCTTTAGCTTCCATTAGAACACCACACACACACGCCCGCGCACACACACACACACACCCGCACACACAATACAAGGCTTTTGCAGTTTTAATACAGTGGAACCTCTACAGTCCAACGCCTATGGTACCCTATGATTTTTAAGTCGAAATTTCATAAATGTAGCTTTTTCTTTAGCTTTATTACAACTCTTGTTCCAAAAGAACGCAGAATGTATAAGAAGAATAATAATAATGGACCAAAGAAACTGACTCAAATTTTGCCATTCACTAGTTAACTATTTACAGCGATTAACTTTGTTTTACATTTGTAACAAGTTAAGAATCCTAAAATACACAAATGTATCAAAACGTTGGCCAATTCTCAAGGTTCGTAAAGTTTCATAACGACATGATGTATAATGACTCCACTACATGCTCATTTCATTGATTTTATGTGTAACTATTAACATGGTTAACTTATTTTTACACTTGTGAAAAGTGGCCAATGTGTGTTGTCAAATCACCCTTAAAGTTAACATTAATCAAGTTTGATTATGTATAAAAATGCTTGCGTTTTCATCAGTTTTTGGTTTTACTATTAAAAGTATAATATATATATATGTACTGTATGTATGTATAATATATATATATATATATATAATTATTATTATTATTATTATCCATTATTTCGTATGGGAAAACTGTTTCTAAATCAACCTGGAAAGGATTGTGTTCTATCTTAGAGGTTCCACTGCAGGCATGCTGTACATAAGTGTGTTCCCCTCGACATGAAATTTCTACAAAGCACAGACTTTGTGTTAATACGATTGAACGTTAGTAGTATTATAGGATGCATGTCACTGATGTTTTATTATATAGCCATATACTTTTTTTATACTCTCTCACCACGTGTTTCCATACTGTGCAGCTGTTCAAATGTCATGTCGTGTTCGGAATAAAATAATTTGTACAAGATCACATTTTCTATGCGACTCTTTGGCTGTATCCATCCTGCTAGGGGATTAGAGCCCAAATCCCTCAAGAAGCTTAGCCTCACAAATGCGGATTTAGTGCTGATCGTGACGCTAATCAGCCTATGCCGCATTGCATGCGTGCATGCATGCAGCATGCGCACGTGTGCTGCAGGAAGTGTTGACAAGCAGCTGGGCTCAACAGTGCCTCTGTTGGTTGAAACCATGTAGTGGCTCTGTGCTTCAACACACAATGAATTCAAATTAATTAATCACGATTAATCACACAAAAAAATCAGACTTTGAGAGGAGCTGGCCAAGATAAAATATTAAAATTATCTTATTTTGATTAAGTGATGGCTAATTTTAAATGAACAAACTGAAAATCAAGTTTATTGTAGCTCTAAACGGGATAAATGTGTTTACATCATATGCAAATAATATGCAAATTACAATGATAGCATTTGCCAACTTCTGGGTCAGTCAGTCAATCCCTACTTTTCTTACTGAGGTGTTGTCAATGTTGCATAGAAGATGTTTCACCCCTCATCTGAGCAGGCTTCATCAGCTCATGCGCATTTTATTTTTAGCAGGATTTGGGGTATTATTTTAGCTATGGTCTTAAACTTTTAAGTAGCGGATAACCAGCCTGTTCCGTTTAATTGTTTGCAATAAATTGCTTACCCAAATTTTTGCTTTATCGCACTTCCATTTCTTCTTTTTACATTTAGAAGCTCGACTTAAAAGCTTCTTAAGAACAGCAGTGCAAAATGTAAATTATTGCAATTTTTCAACTGGTCTTAAAATTTTGGGAAAAGTCATTGTTTTTCCCAGTTAACGTTGAAATTTTACATAAACGTTTGACCTTGGTTTGCATACACTTTCCGGTTATCATACAATATGGTGTGCGGCTTGTCCTGTTGTTCACCGTGTAATTCCATCTGTGTTCTTAATGTATTTTTATATCTTTCTATCATATATTATATGTATATATATATATATACTATCTACCGCCGTTCTTGTTCATAGCCTCGTCACCTCCCGCCTCGATTACTGCAACTCTCTCTTGTTCGGTCTCCCCCAAAAAATACTCGATAAACTTCAACAGGTACAAAACTCCGCCGCTCGCATCATCACAAACACACCCTCCATAAACCACATCTCACCAGTCCTACGACAGCTCCACTGGCTCCCCATCACACAACGCATCCACTACAAAATCCTTCTGCTCACATTCAAAGCCATACACCACCTCGCCCCCCCATACCTGACCGACCTCCTTCATATTGCTACACCCGCTCGGTCACTCCGCTCCTCCTCCTCTCTCCAGCTCACTGTACCCCCGGCCCGGCTCGTCACCATGGGGAGTAGAGCTTTCAGTCGCTCTGCCCCCCAGCTCTGGAACACTCTCCCCTCTGACCTCCGCAACTCTGACTCTCTTCCACACTTCAAAACCAAACTCAAAACTCATCTGTTTAGAAAAGCTTATGGACTGTGACCATAACTGTCTTTTTATCATGTATTTTTAAATGTATTTTATGTTTTTAACTGTTTTATTGTATTTGTCACTATGTAAGGCGACCTTGAGTGCCTTGAAAGGCGCCTAACAAATAAAATGTATTATTATTATCATAAAGCTTACTCGTCAGCATCCTTTAAGCTATGTTCAGAAACACATTTTAATAGTTTTACATGCATAAAGCAATTATTAATGCATATAAATAAAAGAAAAGGGATAAATAAACACTTAACATTACGACTACCATCCATGAAGACGTGACAGTTTTCCTGTTTTGTCATGAATTATTTCTTGAATTGAAAAGTGTTTCTTTTCTTGCTGCAAATCACAACTCTCTATGGCTCCATTTTGGGTTGAGTGAGAAACACCGTGCACCACCAACTCATGGCAAAACAGGAAGGTGGTGTTGAAGAAGTAGGTGGTGATTGATTTTGCTGCCACGTTGTATCTTTGGGAACTGTCACGTCAAGAATTACGTCTTCAGTGACGGTAAAAGTGTTTGTTGCATTAAGTGTTCACTTAGCACTTTCATTCATCATTACATTTATTTATATGCTTTTGTTTTTTAAAACTACAGAACCCACTTATAGACCAAGACTTTATCAGAGAAAGGATGATTTTGAGGAGGAGGATGAGAGATTTGATGAGAGACTAAAAAAAATGTTTTGTGTTAACATTTTTAGCTTTTTGGAATGAATGACTTGTATTTACATTATTTCTTCTGGCGTAAATTGATTGTTAGCGTCCGTTCCTGTTAGAATCAGACCTTCTTGAATGAATTAAGGACACTAACCAAGTTTCACTGTATCTATGTATGTACAGTATGTGTGTCTGTGTTTACATACACAGTATATATATATATATATATATATAATTTCAAGGATTTAAAAACTTGTAACACATATTAGTGAATTTGATGGATTGAGGACCCGAGGGTGGAGCCTGTTGTGTGCTGCTTTGTGATTGGCCAGTCACTGTAGCTTATTCATTCATTCATTTTCTATACCGCTTATCCTCATTAGGGTCACGGGGATGCTGGAGCCTATCCCAGCAGTCTTTGGGCGAGAGGCGGGGTACACCCTTGACTGCTCGCCAGTCAATCGCTGGGCAACTGTAGCTTATTTTAGGTGTAAAAATGTTTCATGAGAATGGGGGTGTGTTTGTGAAGTGGATGAGCTAAGCTGAATCTTCCTGGTGCTCACAGCGAGGACTCCAATTGAGTGAGACCGCAGGATAGAGCCATACACCAACTTGACTGAAGGCCTCATCAATCTCAAACATTCATTTTTCATTGACAAGCGCTTAAAAGGGCAGCTTGAGACTCAAAAGTGTGTTTAAAATGGGGAGTGATGTATCCATGGCAACAAGCAGCCCACATAAAATATGCAGCATTATAAAGGATGGTGTGGCTTGTGCGGTTTTGCTCCAAAGACAGTAATTACAGCTTTGAGCCTGTTGGGGATGGAGTGGACATCTCAATAAGCCTGCAGTGACTCCTTTCGCCCTCTTGTCTTTGCACACTCGGCTTAACTGTGCTATAAAACTCTCATGATTTAGGAGACTTTTATGAGATGATTTACGAGCACGCACTGTAAATGTAGTGCACACGTGGATCCTGTGAGGATTTAGTGACCCCACACCCACCTACATAAAACCAGAAGCTCCACAAAAGTTGTACAATTTATGCATATGCCCCCTACCTGATTTCCTATTTTTTGCTATTTGTTTGTCACACTTAAATGTTTGAGATCATCAAACAAATCTAAGTCCAGTTTTTAAATGAAACTTTGTATTTTTAAGGGAGACAAAAAAAATTCTAATCTACACGGCCACCTGGAAAAGGTTATAAAGCCATTTCTACAGCTTTGGGACTCCAGCGAACCACAGTGAGAGCCATTATCCACAAATGGTAAAAACATGGAACAGAGTGGCCGGCCAACCGCAGTTACTTCAAGAGTGCAGCTACAACTTATTCAAGGGCTCACAAGACAACATCAACACAACAACTTCCAAAAAAGGTTTTGAAGCAGCAAAGCAGCCGCACACAATCACACTACCACCGCCTTATTTTACTGGCGGTAAGATCTTCTCCTAAAAGAGTATTTTCCCAAAGGTCTTGGGGATCGTGAAAATGTCTTCTGATAAAATTGTCCTAATGTCTTTTTGTTCAGCAGTTGTTTTTGTCTTGGAGCTCTGCCATGCAGGCTGTTTTTGCCCTGTGTCTTTCTTATGGAGGAGTCATAAACACAGAACTTAACTGGGGCAAGAGAGGCCTGCAATTCTTTGGATGTTGTTGTGGGGTCTTTTGTGACCTCTTGGATCAGTCGTTGCTATGCTATAGGTAATTTTGGTTGGCCAGCCACTCCTGAGAAGGTTCACCACCGTTCCACGTTTTTGCCATTTGTGAATAGTGGCTCTCACTGTGGTTTGCTGGAGTCCCAAAGCTTAAGAAATGGCTTTATAACCTTTTCCACACCAAATCTCAATTAATTTAAGTTATGTTTAACGGGCGTAGGGGACAATCACTCTGTCACAATGGCTATATAGGTTTGGATCTTTTGTCTTCCATAATAATAAAAAGTTCCATTTAAAAACTACATTTTGTGTTGAGTTTTGTTGTCATTGACTAATATTTACATTTGAATGATGATCTGAAACAGGGCCGCACGGTGGCTGAGTGGTTAGGACATTGGCCACACAGTCATGAGATCTGGAAGACCTGGGTTCAAATCTCCGTTGGGCATCTCTGTGTGGAGTTTGCATGTTCTCCCCGTGCGTGTGTGGGTTTTCTCCGGGTTTCCTCCCACATTCCAAAAACATGCATGTTAGGTTAATTGGTGACTCTAAATTGTCCATTAGAGTATGAATGTGAGTGTGACTGGTTGTTTGTCTATATGTGCCCTGCGATTGACTGGCGACCAGTCCAGGGTGTACCCCGCCTCTCGCCCAAAGCCAGCTGGGATAGGCTCCAGGATCCCCGTGACCCTAATGAGGATAAGCGGTACAGAAAATGGATGAATGAATGAATGATGATCTGAAACATTTAAGTGTGACAAACATGCAAAAAAAAAAATCAGGAAGGTGGCAAACACTTTTTCTCACCACTGTATATAAAATCAATATACAGTATGTATATACTGTTTGGATAATACCGTAGCGTCTGCTTGCATTGTGGCCCCTAAAAAACAACATATAGCACAAATTGCACAACTTTTCTTACTAAGTGTGAAGCTTACTTGAACTTTGTGTGGAAAATGACCTCTTTGGTCCATGTAAAAGTTTCCTAGGAACAAGACAAAGGTCAAGTGAGGTCAAACAAAAACAATAACTTTTAATCATTGTAATGTTTTTTCGTCACTTGACTAAGCTGTGAAGATTTGAGAATTATTTTATCATTGAAGGTATATTTTGGAGTTTTCCGTTTCTTCTGTTTTGAAAAATTTTGGCATTTAGCTTCTGGTCCTTGACGTGATTGAGAGGCCCCGTCTGGATGTGATTAAAGAGACATCCAGGTCTAATTGGAAGCAGGTGACACTGGAAAAATGTAAGGCGCTTTTCAAAAATGCCACAACCGCACAAACTGGCTTTTCTCCAGTGGGGGCCTTTACAACTTTCCACAACATTCCATAATCCACCTGGTGCATGCGCACACACGCGCACGATGGTATTGACTCCCCATAGGTCAGGAGAATGCAAAGTGCGGCCCGGGGGCCATTTGTGGCATACAGTCTGTTTTTTTTTTTTTTTTACTGGTAAGCCCTGTTGAAATTCTAATACCGATAATAATAATAAATATGCGATATAGAACAATGTCTATCTAACTTCTTAGCAAGTTAAAATATCAAAATCACCCAATCTTTGGTGTAGAAAATGTGGACGCCCTGCCATAGTGCAGCCTCTAAAGTAGACACTTTTTACATGTTAGCATTGATGCATCGTGTTCTAATACGTGCACTAACGCATACAAGACGGGGTTGTTTATTGTCATTTGACAGCTCAGTGTGTAAAGCGCAGGCTCTTGATTACATAGACTTTGGTGGATTTGTTTGGGCAAAAGACCATCTGGTTCCCATACGACTGTCAGAAGTAACTTACTGCTGGCCTGCAGCCCCCCAGAAGTATCAGCGTGGCTCGCTTTTAGTCGGCATTTGGCTGAGCACCCCCTAAAAGAGAAGCCCTGCTAATCTGCAACAATGGACGCTTCACCATACTTCACAATCAGGGCGGTCACGTTTCGCACCACTTGGTTTATTCCAAGTGCATCCAATCCATATGCAGCAGATCACGTTTCCATAGCCATATTTCAACAATTGACTTTGGTCCTCCCAACGGCATAAAACAGTCCTTTCCAATCTGCACCTTAAATGACATCAGACACATGTTCACTTGAAAACTTGGGACAGACTAACATTTTGAAAGCAGATTCCTAAAAACAGCTCTCAACTTTAGAAGATCTTTGTACGTCCTTAAAAACAGCACAGTGCTCCTCTCACAGAAAGCATCTTTTGTTTACTAGGGTGGGTTTTTTGCATCATGTTTCATAAGACAGCAAAGAGCTCCTCTCATTTAGAGGATCTTTGACCAGTGTTTTCGTGTAGTTGTGCTGTATTAGAAAAACACACAATTTTGTGTGTAAACATAAAAAATATATATATTCTCACAAATATCCAAACACCACGCTCAGTTTGCATAACTACTGGATTGTTTGCAAAAATGACACCCTTCTGTCAAAATATATCAACATATTTATAAATATGCAGTTTTGTTTTCGTCGGACAAACACCGTGTTCAATGATCAGACACTATTGCAGTCATTTCCACACTACTGTGATCAGTGCAAAATGCATGTGTAAAAACCCGTTTCAGAAAATAGCATGGCAAAGACCAGGGGTCACCAACGCGGTGCCCGCGGGCACCAGGTAGCCCTCCACGACCTCATGAGGCCCCGGCAAGCCTGCCTTTCATTCACAGGTTTTGAGTTAATAATATGAGAACAATAGAAAGAAATGCATTCTGAAACATTCATTCATTCATTCATTTTCTGTACCGCTTATCCTCATTAGGGTCACGGGGATGCTGGAGCCTATCCCAGCTGGCTTTGGGCAAGAGGCGGGGTACACCCTGGACTGGTCGCCAGTCAATCGCAGGGCACATATAGACAAACAAACATTCACACTCACATTTACACTCTAATGGACAATTTAGAGTCGCCAATTAACCTAACATGCATGTTTTGGGATTGTGGGAGGAAACTGGAGTACCCGGAGAAAACCCACACACGCACGGGGAGAACATGCAAACTCCACACAGAGATGCCCAGCGGAGATTTGAACCCTGGTCTTCCAGATCTCCTGACTGTGTGGCCAATTTGCTAACCACTCAGCCACCGTGCGGCCCATTCTGAAACAGAAAATGTGAATTGTGGATAGCAGTCAAACAAGCATATTTGATTAATATAGCATATTTGATAATCTATGAAAAAAAGAGTGCGGGTGTTATGTCATTTGGTGTCATTGCTTTCGAGAGCTCTCATGCTGGTCACTGGAAGTTCAAACATGGCACCTCATGCAAAGAACTCTCTTTGAGGATGTGAAGAAAGAATTGTTGCATTACAGCAGTGGTTCTCAAATAGTGGGGTGGGTCCCCCTGCGGGGGCACGAGAAGCAGGGGAGTACCTTCAATGTTAGTGTAAACCTGCCAATACGCCCAAATGTATTTATGTATTTGTAATTTTACTCAACATGCTATTTGACTCTTGAATACTTCACAGCTCTCCTGCTTTCAGTTTCTAATTCAGTTTGTACAGTACTGATAAATAAATACATATTATCAATTGTCAATAGTATTTCAAATGGGTCAGGGGGCGCAACAACATTTCTGGCCCCTAGGGGGGGTATGACGGAAAATAACTGAGAACCGCTGCCTTGCATATAAGACGTTCTAGGCCAGTCGTTCCCAGACATTTTACATTTGCGTACTCCTTCAGACATTTGAAGCCGTGTACCACTTACATCCGGATAAAACAAACATTTTTTTATCTTAATTAACTTCAAATATTGATCACAAACAACTGGTTGATTCATTTTATAGTAATCCGGGTTAAAATGTGTATTTTGCATGGTCACATGTTGATAAAGTTTCACATGAGCACTTATAAATAGATACGTAAACATCCTGTATATATTTTTTATTCCGGTCTGATGTTGGAATCCTTCCGTGGCCTCACTTTTTTGGCCACTGACGAAGCTATGGTTTAAATCTGCATATTATTTGAATACCAAATTGAAGGGGAAAATGTAATACTTATGATAAAGAAGTATCCGAAGTACAAAAATACATGGAACCAACGATAAAGCCTCATTTTCGGGTAATCTCCCCAGTGCTTTCACGGCTGCGCGGTGTAGGGATGGAAACACCAATATAAATGAGATCTTCAAACTCTCTTAATGCGGAAAATAATCATTAAACTGACTTATTTGTTCATATGACGCACAAAAAGCAATGCACAACTTCACGCTTCCTTTCTGCTTCTCCTTGCGCTGTGAGGCATTCAGGCACACTTGTAATTGTGAGTGTTTACTCACATTGTGAGTGGGCTGTAAAAAGACCATAGTACACAATGGCAAGTAGCACATAGATATTGCACATACACTACATACAAGTTCTTTTCTGCTGCGTGTTACAAGGACTTACTGTGGGAGCGGCTCAGGGCCTCCACAGTGTCATGCAGGGGGTGAGAAGAATTGGTCATTATGGATGTCAGCCTCGATGGTGTTCAGTGGGCAGCCCAGGGAAGTAAATCTTTACTGCCCCCACCCCAGCACGCCATGGCATGTAACTACAGAAGGCACCACAGTGTCATAGGAGGGCATTGCAGTGACCTGCGCACAGCCAAGGACCCCAGACCCCTTAACGGGTGGACACGACTGCTGCCTATTGTACGGTAAAAAAAAAACCAGCGTTGTACAGAAGATCTATGACTAGCGCTTCTTCCTGATGTGCAGTAATTACTTTATTCATGTTAAAGTTATGAGGTACGGCAGAGTCTTACATTGACAGGAAATAGGAAATAAGAATAATAGTAAAGGTGGAAGTCTCCACGTGCAAGTGCCAAGGCACACAAAGCTGTGGGAGATGTCATGGTGGCTACGTCCACTTCATCCAATTCCTTCTCATCCTTCTCAGATGCTCTTTCTATTGCATCTATGAGGCCCAGAGATCTCTTGTCCCGTGAGGAGGGGGGGAGGAGGAAGCACAATGTGTGTTTGACTCGTCTGCTCTTGCTACATGTTACGTAACAGCCTCCCAGACTACACTCAAGGTAGCTGCTTTGTCCAAATGTTCTCACAGCCAACTTTTCCACCTAGCGCAATCATGTCCCAACGTCACTGGCGAGGGTGACATCTCGCATTTCCAGCTACATCACGTATGGTGCGAGCTCAGTTTAGAGCGAGGTTGTCTTATTTGGCCCCCAACCTAAAGTCAGCCTTGGGTTTTGACCTGCTGTGTGATTAAGTTTGATCTTCTTGCTTTACACATTTTATAGTTAGGTTAGCTTCTTTTTACACTTGAATGACAAAAAAAAACAAAAAAAACAAAAATGAAACAGAGGCGGTGCATCTGTGACGTGGCTACCTCTCACATTATTCTTTCATCATTCGTTTTTATTGTTTGTACGTTTTATATTTAGTGCCGCTTAACTTCCCCTTACACTTGCAAAACAGGTAAAAATGTCACAAAAAATGAATCAGATGAAGGGCGTCTGTGACAAGACTCGCCTTTTCATTGTCTTTTGTCACTGAACTGTTCTTGCGTCTGAGTAGTTAGTTTCTGTTTACACCTGAGTGATAGTTAAACATGGTAAAAAATGGAACTGATGAGCAGTATTTGCGATGTGACTTTGGGACCAAACTGTTGTTTATACATTTTATAATTAGCGGCGGTTAACTTCTTTTTACACTTGTGTGACAGTTGTTGTTGAAAATGAGACCCAAGAGGCGCACACTGCCTTGTACTTAGTCATTAACTAAGTAATTAGCAGAGGTTAAGCTACTTTTACACACGAGGCGCATCCACGGTACGTCTAACCCCCCCTTAAACCTTTGTAATATGTCCTTCAACTGTTGCCAATAATATAAAAATGACCGAGAACTATGTTTTTTTTTAGTTTAGTATCTAGGTTCCCATAGTGGGGTGCACGTACCTCCAGAGGTACGCCAATTGTGGTAAAGGTACTTGAGTAGAAATGAACAACTATTACACTCACAATTATGAGTGTCCCAGAACTGGAAGGTGAGCAGAGCAGGAAGAAGACAGAGCGTGAAGTTGTTCATCATATGAACAACTAGTACATTTGCTGATTATTTTGTGCATTAAGAGTGTTTAATATTGAAGATTAGAATTATATTGGTGTTCCAGTCCAAGCACGGCGCAGCGGAAAATTAGGCTTTACCGCTGGTTGTGTGTGTATATAATGTTTTTTTAAAATATTGCTTGTTAAACTTTCCCCTTCAAGTTGGAATTGAACAATATGCAGACTTAAAACACGGTGAGTGGACAAAAATGAGGCTTTGCCATTGGTTGTGTGTATTTTTGTTCTTCGGATACTGCTTTATCGTGACTGTTAAACTTTCCCCTTCAGTTTGGTAACACAATAATATGCTGATTTTAACGATAAGCGGACAAAAAAGTGATGCTCAAATTCAAGCCATTCAAACGGAAGGATACCAACATCATACAGAAAAAAAGATATGATTGCTTATCTACTGTATTTAATAGTGCTAAAAACTTTATCAAAATGTAACCATGCAAAATATACCTTTTGATTTGGAATTACTATAAAATTAACTAATGTTGGATATTTCAAGATCATTATTTCAAGTTGGTTAGATAAGAGCGGGGGTACATGGCTTCAGGTCAAATGTCTGAGGAAGTACGCCACTGTAAAAAGTGTGGGAACCAGGTTCACTTTTTTCCCCCTCATATGACTATTATAAATTATTACTGAAAGCATTGCCTGTACTTTTCATGACACTTTTACGACGGCGACCCTGCAACGAATTATCTGCATTTTCATGATGTGCTGTGGGAAGAACAGTTTGCATTCAAGTGCAGGCTGATTGTAGCTGGTGATGTTTTAAAAAGCAGGACATCAAAGCAAAAACGCCTTCTGGAGAATAAAAAGATTGGAACTATTACGGAACTAGATAGCTGCTATTCCCCAAGCCTCTTTGACTTGCATCCATACAAGACCGGTCCTCTACGACCTTGAACACTGTTCTTACTAAAGGAGCAGACTATTATGTGTCGCTGTCAAACACAGCCTAGTCCGGAGTTTTGACTTGAGAAGCGTCATGTGGTGCAACGATGAAGACGAAAGCAACCTCCTGCGGGGTTTCACATGTTCCTCCGTTGTTAGCTGGAGGCTGCCTAGTCGGTAGCTGGCTTCATTTGAGAAAAAAAACTGTAAAAATTTGACAGTTTTTGTGGAGAACCTTCCAAAAGCCTGCATGTTGCCAGCACATGACATGACTGAACGTGCAAAAAAACACTGTTGTTGCTTTAGCTGCTCAAAAATGTCAGCACATCTTGCCTCTGTGCTTTTAATTGCTGTGATTGGAAGACATTACTCACAAAAATCAAACAAAATAATACTAAAAATATGATAGTTTGGCCAAAAAATCTTTCATCCACACTCACAGTGAATCAGCTTTCATTTCTTGTCTTTGTGCCACAGCTTTTTTTTATTGCCGCTATGGCAGTGGTAGGAAACATATGGCTCCGGAGACAGACGTGGCGCATTTGATGACTGCATCTGGCGCTCTGATTTCTTAACATGATCAAATATATATATTCACTGACATTTTAAAGTAAAACAGAACAGAAATCACAGTGTTAAAAATATAAAACTTACCTTATGCATTTGAATCCATCCATCCATTTTCCACCCCAGTACAGGTGGCCAAAGTCAATGCCAGTTGTCCTTTCCATATTTTTTTGGGTCAGACACCAAAACTCGATAATGTGACAGCCTACCCGGGTAATTGAGAGGTCAAGAAGTAAACTTCCCTCCTTTAATGAAATAGTCAACCATCTAATTCTGCAGAACAAACCATTTTGACAAAGACGATGGAAAAAAGAAATGAAGATAAGGCGGTTGCAAAACCGTGCAGCACCAGAAGTTGCATTAACGGTAAAAGTATTTTATTATTGGTTAACTTCAGTATAACAATGTTATTAAAAATAATACATTCCAAAACTTTCTAAAATTGTTGGTCCTGCTTAAAAATGCACGCATTTAGTTAACGTCAAAGTTAGAGAGAAGATGGAAATTGAAGGCCGCTGATTAATATTCTTTAAAAATAGTATTTTGTATTGTATATTAGGGGTGTCAAATGAAAGCATTAAAGTTATATTAGTTATGTTTTTATTGCATTAATACAGTTTAATTATAGCGTTTCTGTATTTTACTGTATGCTAAAGGTGGAGCGATTATGCCCTCTTTGTAAGGAGGAAGTTACTTAAGCAGCTCTTCAGTTCAACTTAAGTTTAGCCCACCACATCAATGCAAACCCAGTCATGAGTGCAGCCACAGCTAACGTTAGAAGGGACATTACCAATTTACCAAACTGCAAAAGTTATTTGCCAAACTAAACTGACAAATGTTCTTGCCAAGTGGATAGCGATGAACTGCTGGCCGATAAACATGGTAGAAGACGAGGCGTTGCAAACTAAAAACTATTTGCTTTTTGTTATACATCAATATTTTGATCTGCCACAATATTATAGAATATAGGGGAAAATACGTCAAGGTGAGAGCTTTAATCAGCATTTTTTTAGGTGAGATTAATTAAATCAATTAATTACAGACCTTCAATAACTTTCCCTTTTTTAACCTCCTGACAGCATTATTTGTATATTGTATATTTGATGAGGTAGTTAAATAGTAACCTGATGATGACCCTAACCCTGATGATAATTAAAAACATTAAACTTTGTTTTCCCTCGCCCGGACGCGGGTCAACGGGGTCCCCCTATGGAGCCAGGCCTGGAGGTGGGGCACGATGGCAAGCGTCTGGTGGCCAGGCCTGCACCCATGGGGTCGGTCGGGCATAGCCCAAAAAGTTAACGTTGGTCCCCCTCCCATGAGCTCACCACTCGTAGGAGGGCCCAAAGGGGTCGGGTGCTAAGTGAGCTGGGTGGCGGCCGGAGGCGGAGGCGGAGGCCTTGGGGGTCCGATCCTCGGCTATAGAACCTAGTTGTGGGTACGTGGAATGTCGGGGAAGAAGCCTGAGCTGGTGCGTGAGGTGGAGAAATTCCGGCTAGATATAGTCGGACTCACCTCAACACACAGCAAGGGCTCTGGAACCAGTCCTCTCGAGAGGGGCTGGACTTCATTCCACTCTGGTGTTGCCGGCAATGAGAGGCGACGCGCAGGGGTGGCAATTCTTGTTGCCCCCCGGCTCCAAGCCTGCACGTCGGAGTTTAACCCGGTAAGCGAGAGGGTAGTTTCCCTACGCCTTCGGGTGGGGGGACGGGTCCTGACTGTTGTTTGTGCTTATGCATCAAGCAGCAGTTCAGAATACCCACCCTTTTTGGAGTCCTTATAGGAAGTACTAGAGAGTGCTCCTTCGGGGGATTTCCTTGTTCTACTGGGTGACCACAACGCTCATGTTGGCTGCGACAGTAAGACCTGGAGAGGTGTGATTGGGAGGAACAGCCCCCTGATCTTAACCCGAGCAATGTTTTGGTATTGGACTTTTGTGCTCGTCACAAATTGTCTATAACGAACACCATGTTCAAGCATAAGGGTGCCCACATGTGCACTTGGCACCAGGACACCCTTGGCCGCAGTTTGATGATTGACTTTGTGGTTCTGTCGTCGGACTTGCGGCTACATGTTTTGGACACTCGGGTGAAGAGAGGGGCGGAGCTGTCAACCGATCACCACCTGGTGGTTAGTTGGTTCCGATGATGGGGGAGGATGCTGGTCAGACCTGGCAGACCCACACGCATTGTGAGGGTCTACTGGGAACGTCTGGCAGAGTCCCCTGTCAGAAGGAGTTTCAACTCCCACCTGCGGGAGAGCTTTGACTAAGTTCCGAAGGACTGGCAAACCGCGGTGGTGGTCCCGCTTTTCAAGAAGGGTGGACCGGAGGGTGTGTTCTAACTATCGTGGGATCACACTCCTCAGCCTTCCCAGTAAGGTATATTCTGAGGTTCTGGAGAGGAGGATACGCCGGATAGTCGAATCTCGGATTCAGGAGGAGCAGTGTGGTTTCGTCCTGGTCGTGGAACTGTGGACCAACTCTATACTCTCGGCAGGGTCCTAGAGGGTTCATGGGAGTTTGCCCAACCAGTCTATATGTGTTGTGTGGACTTGGAGAAGGCATTCGACCGTGTTCCTCTGGGAATACTGTGGAGAGTGCTCCGGGAATATGGGGTATGGTATCGGACCACCTAATCCAGGCAGTTCGTTCCCTGTATGACCGGTGTCAGAGTTTGGTTCGCATTGCCGGCAATAAGTCGGACCCGTTTCCAGTGAGAGTTGGACGCGCCAGGGCTGCCTTTTGTCACCAATTCTGTTCATTACTTTCATGGACAGAATTTCTAGGCGCAGTTTAGTTCAGTTTGGTGGGCACAGGATTCGGTCTATGGTGGCTTCATCGAGCCGTGATCTTGTTCCTGAGTGAGGGAAGGATGGAAAGTGAGATGAACAGGCGGATTGGTGCAGCATCCGCAGTGATGCGGACTCTGCACCGGTCTGTCGTGGTGAAGAGAGAGCTGAGCCAAAAGGCAAAGCTCTCAATTTACCGGTCGATCTATGCTCCTACCCTCATCTATGGTCATGAGCTTTGGGTAGTGACTGAAAGGACAAGATCGACAAGCGGCCGAAATGAGTTTTCTCCACAGGGTGGCAGGGCTCTCCCTTAGAGATAGGGTGAGAAGCACTGACATCCGGGAGAGACTCGGAGTAGAACCGCTGCTCCTCCGCATTAAGAGGAGCCAGATGAGGTGGCTCGGGCATCTGGTTAGGATGCCTCCCGGACGCCTCCCTGGGGAGGTGTTCAGGGCACGCCCAACCGGTAGTAGGGCTCAGGGAAGACCCAGGACAAACTAGAGAGACTATGTCTTACAGCTGGCCTGGCAACGCCTCGCATCCGCCGGGAAGAGCTGGACGAAGTGGCCGAGGAAAGGGACGTCTGGGCTTCCCTGCTTAGGCTGCTGCCCCCGCGACCCGACCTCGGAATAGCAGAAGAAAATGGATGGATGGAGTTACCTAGTGATAATATAGATCTGTAAAACATTGACGTTTTCCATTTGTTGTCCCTCCAGGATGGCCATTAAAAATTATATTTAAAAAATCCAAGATTTATCCATCCATACATTTTCTATGCCACTTATCCTCACTACGGGTATGCTGGAGTCTATCCCTGCTGACTTCGGGGAAAAGACGGGGTACACTCTGGCTTGGTCGTCAGTCAAAAAATCTGAGATGTAATGTCTAACCATGTGGAAACAGGGTCACAAAAGGACAATCATATCTTAAAAATAAAAATCTGCAATTTCTAATTGATGTCCATTGGCTGCAATGTTGTCTTCTATCTAGGAGGACATGAGTCACTGAGACAAGGTGGAGTCCCTCTCTGACTCATCATCATGACTTTCTTATCTGACTTTCTTACTGTGCCATCATTGGCCCTTGAGTGTTTCCCCTGCTGGACATGTTGGAAAGCTGTCTTATTAACATCACACACACAAAGCGTCCCAACAGGAGAAACATCTGCGACATATAAATCATTGTCACAAAGCCGCCGGGCCTCGTAAGCGACAAGAGTGAAGCCCTTGGCGAGCGCAGCTGAAGGACTGAAATATAAGCCGTAATGCATCATTTCTAATTTGAATTGTCCTCAGAGAGGGATTTTAAGATGAGAATGGGTCAAAATGTGTCCAACATTTTAGGGAGGCCTTGCTGTGGACGCCTAAAAAAAAGAATCCTGATGTTTATTTACTAACAGGTGATAAGGTGTTTCTTCACCGTATTCTCTCAGTTGCTGCAAAATGTGTCCATGTGCACTTTGGTCATGCTCTGGTGATCTCAACTACTTTCACCACAAATGGCTGCATACAGAAACCTGAGAGGAACCAGAACTACAGTAAAAGATGTTAAAAGTGCTCCAATGTTCGCTTAGTTCAATCTAAACCTCTTGGATAAAGCAAATTTATGTTTTTGGCTTAATTAAACAATGCAAATTCTTGACCCTGTTCGCCCATTTTCATATGATTCAGTTTTCGACAAAAAATTTAGCCAAAATTTTGCCTCTGTTCTTGTATACTGTCTCGTTATTGCACAATATTGCACGTAACAAACGATAGCATTGCTTGCTTAGTCAGCCATCTTTGATCACAGACCCACCACCAAATCTCATCATACTTAGTTTACATGTAAGGCAGGGGTGACCAAAGTGTGGATCGGGGGCCTTTTGCCTACAGCGTGTGTACTTGTTGCCTGCGGCAGATTGTAGAAGTAAATTAAACAAACAAACAAAACAACATCAACAATGGGAAAAACAGGAAAAGGTGTCATGTAACAAGCTAAAGTCAATGTTGGTAGTAATGATTAATAGTAATAAAACTTGCCATCAATAACACAGTTATTTTTTGTTGCTCAAATATGTTATATATAGCTTGTTATTATGTTTTCAGGTAATTTTTTCAGGTAATTATTTTTGAAAGCAAATGGTAGATTCACAAAAACTACATTTATACTTCATGGCGGAAGCCATGAACTGACTTGTTCTCACAGCAAAGTGTCATATCTGGAATTGACATTAGCGGAGTAAAATCTCTTAGCTAATGCAGAGTAAACAAATGCTTCTTGAAGCAGCTCATCGACTTTGTTTGGTATATTTTTCACCAAAATTAATGTCATGCGAAACGTTGTGTTGCTACTGGATGTTTACAGTATCCGAGTGATGCTGCAAGTCTGTTTTCTTTTCCAAAAGACTAAGGTTTAAGACAAAAATGGACGACGCAAGTGCAGAGAACAAGAAACACATTGAAGCCCACATCATGTTCTTTTTGTGCAGTGTTCATTTTTAAAGACTGCTATGATGAAATAGCTTTACACAAAGCATTTGGCTTGAAAGGCTCTCGTCGATTGGCCCACTCCGACAGCAAGACACCACCTTCAGAGGTTTCTAGGTTTTGCCAACTTTCATAGATGCTTTATTTGTAATTTTAGTAGAATCTGAAAAACTCTGACTAAGCTGGCATCTCCCAAGCTCAAGTTTGTTTGGAACCCTGAGGCAGAAACGCCGATAAAGAAGCTAAAATAGTTGTTTACTTCTGCACCAGGACAATGTGGAAGTGGACGCTTCCGATTCTGGAGTGGGGGCTGTTCTGTTCCAACGCTCCTCTGTTGACCTTAAATTACACCCCTGTGCTTTTTTTTCCAGACGCCTCACTCCCACGTAATTAAATCATGACATTGGTAACAGGGAGCTGTGAGAGGTCTTTATGGTAGAATGGAGGGACTGGTAGCACTTCTGGTGGCCTACATTCAGAGCTGGCTAGCAAGCACCCACAGGTCTACTTTGCCCTCTGCCCACTCCTTCTCGCCCGTGGTCCCATATTGCGTTGGACTTGCCACTCTCAAAAACAACAACTTAACCAATCCCACAACTGTCGATCAGTTCTCCAAGGTGGCCCACTTCATCGGAACATTCTCACCACCCAACACCCTGGACAGCTACACCACTGGAGTCTCCCGTTTTGTGTAACCTATGGCTTCCAGCCTCCCACTTTCCCCTCATTGGAGGCTCGCATGTGTGGAGCATCACCATGGCCACTGGGCCTGGTGCAACAACCGCACAGTACTATCCCGCATGGCGGAAGGCAACAAGCGTTTCGCTACCCGGCGCCCTCCTACTAACCTAATCAAAGCGTTTGGCTGTCCTTGAGGGATATCCCCTTGACGTTTCCTCCAAGAAGGTTGATCCCACATTCCTCGGTCCCTATGTAGTGGAGCAGGTCATCACCCCCTCGACTGTGAAGCTTCAACTACCTTCGTCCGGCTCCAACATGTTTTCACCTGCACAAATTGGCCCGAAACATGACTTAGTATAAAAGTTAATATTAATTTTAATTAATTAATACACTGTGTGAGTCTACCTGTGCTTGTAACGTATTTTTATTAGGAAAGGTATTCTCAACTCCGGTCATTTATATGACATCACTAGCGGTAGACTGATGAGACTAGTTCTTAGCTCACAACCGTTAGGCCACAAGTCTCTGCTTTTGACTAAAATAACGCACCGTTGGACAAAAAAATAGGTTGCAAGTGCCAGTATTTGGATAAGAAGGTGAGAAACACTATTGAATTTAAGAAAGATGTCGTAGCAAAACACGAAAGTGTCGTCCGTGCAGTTCTCTCCTTCGCCTGCCTCTCTGCTCGTTACCGTCTACTCAACAAGTCTTCAGTCAAGGTAAAAGAGATGTTAAATGTTCATTTATCTATTTTGTTTGTCATTCATATGTACACATTATTTTCTGCATGTAAGACTATAATTATTCTCTACAAAATATGTATTCTGTTTATATTTTTGGGTGTCTAGAATGAATTAAAAGGATTTATGTTATTTCTAATGAGAAAAATATATTTGTTTTTGGTACAATTCATTTTTGACTGACCCTTTAAAGTGGATCAATAAAAAAAACCGACTGTAGTTTTTGCTCCTGAACCACAGCAAAAATAAAAATAAGAAAAATGGGTGAAAATATCCCAAACCATGCATCCTTACTGTGTTGCCTGTGCTATTATTTAATATTTGTTATTCAACCCCATTAGTCAAACTGACTTGAAATTGCTCACACAACTCAATGCACTTGTACAATACACCCACTGTAACTTTAGGGTGTTTAGCCATATCACTCTAAAATTTGGTACACATATTTAGGGGACTGAGAAGCACATGTTTGCAAAATGAGCCAAAGATTGATTGAAAAAAATGTCTGCAATCAAGAAAAATGTCTTTGGACTGAGCAACCAATTGTCCATAAGTCATTGACCATTTGTCTAATGATTATCCAACCTTGAGGATATCTGTATTAGCTGAGATACACGTGAGACGCTGTCCTCGTCCTTTAACTGTATGACTTTCACCCTGCGTGTAAACTGATCTGTCACTATGGACAAAGCGGGACTTAAGTGACTTTTTAAAGAGCAATAGCAGAAGTGGTGCAGCAGGTATTACCTGAGGCTTCTGAACGTATTCTCACTGGAAACTATTTTAATGGGAAACACAGTCAGGAATGATGAAAAAGAGAAAGAAAGAGTTGAGAACGTCCCACTTTTCCAGGGCTAATTAGACGATGGCTGCTTTCTGTCAGGAAGGGAATGGCGGCTTTTTAACACCTGCATCACATTTGCTTGACCTTCAAGGCAGCTCCCTGTTGCTGGTGTTATGTAACAATGGCTGCTGGATAAAATGGATGCAATGAAACACAATCAAGCACTAACATGGTCATTACAGTGCTGGGTCACAGAGAACACCTCCCACATGCTGCACGATGTCACGTCCGCCATGGAAAGACTGCATGAGATAACTAATTGACTTTTCTGGACTGTGCTGGATGTTTTTCTAACAATATCCGAGATTTTTCTGCAAGAGCAACTCAATGAGGTGTGTTATTAAACAGTCGGCCATTGTGGTGTACAGCATTTCTTTCACTAAGGCTGTGCTGTGCTGTTTTTAAGGACATACTGCAAGGTACCCATTATGAGAGAAAGTTTTTTGATGTAAGATATACTGCAAAAAACAAACAAAAAAAAAACCATGACAAAGATCCTCTATATATCAGGAACACTGCTGATTTTAGGAACGTTGCGCGACAACACTGGTCAAAGCTCCTTTACATGACAGGAGGGCTCTGCTGTTTTTAAGGACCTGCTGCAAAAATGTTGGTCAGAGATACTCAATATCAAGGGTTCCCAACCTCGGGTCGGCCCTACCCACGAACCGTTACCATGCAGTGGAATGGTGTTTGGGTATATTCGTGATACTAAGGATCTCTGATCAGTGCAAACAATGTCAAAAAAGACACACAAAGAAATTCTTCTGGAAATAAATACAATTGTAAATGCATATACATTTCGCAAATAAGGGCTATTACAGTCATCACTTCTTTATTGTTGTTAATTGGTTCCAGACTCGACCGTGAAATCCAATTTTTTGCAAAATAGGATTTAAGACTAATACATTGAGCATAAAAAACTTGTTTACCACTTGGGTTTTACAATATGGGTTTACCAATATTACAGTCCTGTAGACATGAAATGACACCCCTATAGTCACCTTTACTCTCCTATTATTCTTTGTCTACACTGCAGGGATCACTGCAGGGACATAATTGATTTATTCTGCCTTGAAGAAAAGGTCTCAAATGTAGTGGGGAATAAGGACAAAGTAAGAATGCCTCATCACTGCGGATGGCTAGCGGCCAGAATACTACATATACTTTGTCTTTCAATAGTTTTTGAATAATTGTCCATAGTCAACCACAAAACAGCAGTCACTTATTAATTCATTCATTTTTGAAAAACCGTAATATAGTGAGATGTTCGAACCACGGGGGACGACTATTCTATTGGAAAGATTATATAGTTAGGAATCCCCCAGTTTTTGCAAGTTTATGTTGTTTTGTTTCATTGCGTTCATTGCGACCCTTTGTTCAGCGGTTGTTGAACTCACCATAGTTGTGTGCGTGCGCTAATGTTCTCCGACGCTGCACGGATTGACTTACACGTTCCTGTTTTTTCACCTCTCACCTCAAGTGGTCCCATATGCTGATATTGTGGGATTGATGACGTTACTGCTTGCTAATGTGCATTTTTTTTTTGGTGAACAACCTGAAGTTAATTCATTCTACCACAACATCTTTGTAATTGTAATCTTCTGAGAAACAAACTGCAGGCCCGTGCTTTTAATTTGATGTTGTGCCTGTCTTAGTTTGATACACAATACAAAATAAATAAAGAGCAACAACAGCAACACTGTGCTATTTTTAAAGACCTACTGCAAAAAACAGCATCAAAAATGTTTTATATATGACAGGAGTGCTGCGCTGGTTATAGGAATCATCTCCCAAACACTATTCAAAGATCCTCTAAATGACAAGAGTGCTCTTCTGTTTTAATGCAGAAACACTATTCCAAGAGCCTAATGTATGAAACGCATTCTTCCCGGGATTTTCGGGATTCCATCCCGTTTTGCATCCAAATTGCAAATGCAGAGCAAAAGCAGCCTATTCTTACCATGCTAATGTCATCTGCAGTACTTTGAGACACATGGAAAACACATTTTATTTGATAGGAATGGAAGGTAGGCGGGTGTTTTAAGAGGGCATTTACTGACTGTACGCGGGTCACGGTGGAAGAAACACAGCAGCCTAGCAGATAAACTGTTTAGACGGGTTTGTACACAGTGACGACACCCCCCAGATGCCTCATGTCTCTCCTGTCCTTCATGCTGAAATGTGTCTTCAGAACCAACATGATTGGTGTGCAATGGGACCAAATCGAATCCTGAGGGTAAAGAGTGCAAGTCTCAGATTCAATACGCCTCAAAATAAAGATATTTTAAAAATAAACACAAAGTTTCACACAATTACCTTCAAACTGAGCTTTATATTGAGAATTAAGCCAATCAAATAAGCAGAATGTACACGTTTCATACCACAAGGTGTGTAAAGGGTATTAAAATGTTGGTTGCGCCACCCAGCTGTTGATGTGAAACACGTGTGTGTTAAATTTGTCATTCCTATTTTCACAGTTAACTCATCAGTGGCAGTGTGCTCCTCACCACTGTCACAACATGGGTTCTGTGGCTGCTGTGGTGTGCAATATACCTGTTCGCAAATAACCATGTGGTCAAAGAGAGCTACGTGTCCTTTTTCCACTTTCTCATGCACTCCAAATCATTTTAAAGTTAAATCATTAAGTTGTTACATACAGTATAATGACTTGTCACATTTCGGAAATAACAGCCTGCTTCCAATTGGCGCCTCAGCTTTAATTAGAGCCTAATTAACAGCGCTGACATTTTGGCTGATGCTAAGTTAGTTTCTCACACTATCAGTACCAATGCTGACCCGTGTGAAAACCAAAAATATTTCATAAAAGTGAGTTTGTTATCCTGGCTCCTTCATGTTTTTCAATGAACAAAAAACTCTTTTTGGTCTCTATGTCTGATTCCTCAGTTTGATTAAGACAAATAAACTTGATGAATGATGTAAAGGAGACAGCCCAGAGACGTGGACTTATTTAGGACAGCCCAGCTCATCTCAGTAGGTGACATGGAAAATAATCAACCACTACGTAATGTCGGCAGGGATACAGTTGATTGAAAGTTATGCAACAAACCTAAAAAAATTTGGCTCCACTGAATAGAAAAAAATAACACCGGGAGAAAAAAAGATGTTATATTACCACAATAAAGTCAGAATATTTGGGGGGAAAATAACAGAAATAATATGGGAATAAAATCATCATATTACACAAACAAAAATAAAGGAAGCAAAAAAGTAAAGTTGGAATACAAGACAATTTAACTAAATTGCACTAGCCCCAAAAAAAGTTGGATTCATTGTCATAATATAACACACAAAAAACACAGCCAAATTGCTATAGTAGTTTAAAAAGAATAAAGTTGTAACCTTCAATTTTTTATAATACAAGAACTTCACCAAAAAACTCATACAGGAAAACAGTCGTAACTTTCAGAATAAAAAACTAAACAGTTCTATAGCAAAATTGTAATCGTACAGAAAGACCTTTTATGTAGTAATTACTGGAGTAATTAGTGTATGTAATTACTGCATGTAATTACTACATAGAAATCAGGCCAAACTATCATCTATTATGTTAATCTCAAAATGTCACAGGTTGTAATATTACCTGGACAAAACCTTTACATTCTAGTCAACTGTACGAAAAAAATGGAAATCAAACAGTAATTAAAAACCGTAATAAAAGTCAGGCTTCTGTGCAAAAAAAAAATAATCTAAACTTTTTAAGACAACAAAATCGTAATACCCGACCAGTTCATGGTGTACGCCTTCCGCCCGAAGTCAACTGGGATAGGCTCCAGCATACCAGCAACCCTAATGAGGATAAGTGGCATAGAAAATGGATGGATGGATGGAAATCGTAATATCATGAGAACAAGACTACATTTTACACATACTATGAGAAAAAACTGAGGAAAGGGGGGTAGGGGGTATTACCGGAAAAAAATTCCAAGAGTGAATTTGGTAATTTACAAAAATAAAGTTGCAAAATTATGACAAAATGACCCTCAGTTTCAAGAGAATACTGCCGGAATGGAAGAAAAAAATACTTACGGGAACTAGTCGTATGGGAATAAAGTCATACAATTTTACCTCAACATTTTTTTGCGGCAATAAAGTCCGCTGGGATAGGCTCCAGCATATGCCTGCGACCCTGGCATGAAAATGATGAAAATTGATGGATTGATGGATAGATAATGATAGATATAGATTCATTTATTCATTCATATTCTATACCGCTTATCCTCATTAGGGTCGCAGGAGATATAGATACGGTACATACTGTATGAATTCATACAGGAATCAATTAATAAATAATAACCTTAAAATGTATTAGTATAGTTGACAGGTAATCAGTTTTGAGGGATTTCTGGGTGAAATATTCTCAACATTACTTTGCATAAAGGGATTTGTAAAACAAAAAGGAGTAGCTGGGTCTATTGTTTTGTCTATTGTAGATGCTCATATAAAATCATTAAATACAGGTTTTTTTCCTGAACACAAAAGTGAATCTTGGAATCCAATTCATTGCACTGTCGTAACCACACTACATCATGTGTTAAAAAACTTTTCTTTTTTTTTACAGTCTGGCTCTGTGCCTGTGGATTTGTCTTGCATCCTATCTGCTGTCATCTCTGAGCCCCGGGCCCAATCCTTCCATGTAAATGTGTCTATTTATCTTTCACTACAAAAATAGACATTGGCAACAAGTGCACAAGCAGTTCATGGAGGCACGCACAAACAAAGAAAAGCACATTGGTGGACGAAGCTAATACACATTTGGATTTGTTTGCATGTGCATTGACAAGATGGATTTGACATCAAAATAACTATGTGCATGAACATGCTGTTCATGCCGGAATGTGTACATGCGTGCGTGCGTGCGTGTGTGAGAGGTTTTTAGCACAGCCGATGTTTGAGACGTTGAGCAGCAACCACAACAACTGTTAAAGCAATCAGCATTGACGTCACCCTGAAGGAGAAGTACTCCAGGTACTGCTGCTGGGATTTTGGATCCGTCAGCAGCTGTCAGCAATCAAAAAGCGACGTCGCTATGAACGCTTGGCCACCACAAGCCAAGTATCCCTGTGGTAACTTTTCTGACACCTCCTGCTTGAAACCCAAAAAGTCAGAAGTGGACGCGAGGAGCAGACAATCATAAAGCAAATAGAACATCATAAAGCAAATGGGGCATAATGGCATATGTTCGTAATCTGATTTTTGATATGGTACAAAGGTGTACCACAGAGCACAATAAAAGTGAGGGACAGAAAGGAGAAGCCAAGGAGAAGTAAGAGTTTGAAAAGTAAAGTAATAATAAATAAAAAGTCTATGAATTGACTGGCGACCAGTCCAGGGTGTACCCCGCCTCTCGCCCAAAGCAAGCTGGGATAGGCTCCAGCTTACCCGCGACCCTAATGAGGATAAGCGGCATAGAAAATGAATGAATGAATGAATGAATGAATGAATGAAAAACTCTATGAAATTTAACCAATGAAAGTCAGACATCGCTATTCAAACATGCTTCAACAGAATTATTTAAAAAATAATCTCACTAAAGATGCCTGGACAAAAATGATCTCCTCCTAGAAAAGACTGAAAATAATGTGACCACAGGGGACATGTTAATCCACGCGTGTCCACTAATTAGCATAATAGGTGCCTACAATCATTTAATCAGTAAGTAGGTCTATATACAGCTTTAAAGGTAGTCACTGTGCTGTTTGGTGACATGGTGTGTACTACAAGCAACATGGACCAGAGGAAGCAAAGGAAAGAGTTGTCTCAGGAGATTAGAAAGAAAATCATAGACAAGCATCTTAAAGGTAAAGGTAAAGACCATCTCCAAGCAGCCTGATGTTCCTGTGACTACAGTTGCACATATTATTCAGAAATGTAAGATCCATGGGACTGTAGCCAACCTCCCAAGGATGACAAATCAAAGCGATGGATAATACGAATGGTAACAAAACAGCCCACTTCTAAAGAGATTCAAGGTGAATTTCAAGCTCAAGGAACATCAGTGTCAGATCGCACCATCCATCGTTGTTTGAGCCAAAGTGGAATTCATGGGAGACGACCAAGGAGGACAACATTCTAGAAAACAAATAAAAAAAGCCAGATTGTAATTTGCCAAACTACATCTTGACAGGCCACATAAGCTTCTGGGAGAATGTCCTATGGAATGATGAGACAAAAATAGGCACATCATCTCTATGTTCACAAAAATAAATGAAGCTTATTAAGAAAAGAACTGTGACCCTACTGTGAAACATTGAGGAGGTTCTGTTATGCTCTGGGGGTGCTCTGCTGCTTCTGACACAGTGTCTTGAATGTTTTGAATCTGTGCCGGGTACAATGAAATCTCAAACAAGTTACCAGTAGGTGGAATAGATTCTCAGAAAAAAAGAACCAGCATTTAGGATATGCACGCTCTTAAGGCTGTGCAATTGGGCAGTCAGTTGAAAGGGGGTTGTTAAAAAAAATAGTAGTGTCTGCTGTTGACTTTACAAACTCAAAACTATTTTGTACTAACGTTTTTGTTTCTAGGATTTGCCAATCCTGTTGGCATTAAACTAATGTATGACCACTGTTTTTTAGAACTGCTTCACATCTGTGTGGCATCGAGGCAACCAACTTGGGTCACCTTTCAGCTGTTATTCTACTCCAAGATTCTTTAACAACATTCCACAATTAACATTTCTTGGTTTTGCTTCAGAAATAGCATTTTTGATGTCACCCCTCACGTTCTCGATTCGATTAAGGTCTGGGTATTGGGCTGGCCACCCCATAACATAAAAACATAACAAGATTTTGCTGGTTTATTAGTGTGTTTGGCATCATTGTCATTCAGCATAAGGCAACATGACCTCTTCAAGTATTTTGACATATGGAAACTGATCCATAATCCCTGCTGTGCGATAAATAGGCCCAACACCATAGTAGGAGAAACATGCCCATATCATGATGCTTGCACCACCATGCTTCACTGTGTACTGTGGTTTGAATTCAGAGTTTGGAGGTCGTCTCACAAACTGTCTGCGACCCGTGGAACCAAGAACAATTTTACTCTCATCAGTCCTCAAAATGTTCCTCCATGGAGATCCTTTTAGCTGAACAGCCAAAACTTTTTTACTTTTCTTCAGTTTTACCCTCTCTGATCAACCTTTTAATCAAAGGACGCGGTTCTTCTGAACGACCCATTTTCCTCAGGCTTTCAAAGAGAAATGCATGTTCAACAAGTGCTGCTTCCATCCTTATATAGGGGCCATTTGATTCACACCTGTTTTTTCACAAAATTGATCACTGATTGAATGCGTGCATATCATATCATACATATCATGAATGCTCTGCCTNAAAGAAAGAAGAGAATCACAATCAAACATACACTTCTTCAAAATTCACGCCATACAGGAACAAATAGTACGTCATAGTACATAATTAGGGATGGGTGCCAACGTGTGCTCCGGTAAATATGGCACCGCTGCCAAAATGATTAAAAGTAGCACAAACTCAGCCACCTACAAAAAGTGCTTATAAAAGTGCTTATATATATAAATATATATATATTTATATATATACACACACAGTTTATATATCTATATATTCAGCATGCAGAGGTTTCTGCGATCAGTAAAACAATGTAAATTGATTGACTGGTTAGCAAAAGAAGAATGCAAAAACAGAGGCACAAAAAGTCAGTCCTAACATGGCAGTGTCACATACTGAGACGGAATTTAGTGACTGCTTTTCCACTCATTGCCTAATTTTTTTGGTTGCTTATTGATGACAAAATCCTGGATGCGTCAATAAAATCTGCCGTACGGAAACTGGCACTAAAACCAGTGCATTTACGAGACCTTGTCAAGTTTTTAGTTGGCCCTCCCTGACACAGATTTCTGCTTGCGTGGCTCAAGCTGGCAGGTGAGCCTGATGATGTGCTGAAAAGCAATAATATGATGGAAAAGAATGAAAAAAGCTGTGATGACTAAAGCAGATAGCTTAGTCTTATCCATTGTCCTCATTCCTTCCCTTTCCCTGCATCATACAGATTATTAAATAGATATTATTTGTTTCTCAGTAGTATTACTCAGTAGTATTTCAAAACATTCAAGAACATTTCTGTCTCATGGGGGGAGTGCTGTTAAACACTCACATCATTTTCAATTCTTTATTAGATCAAATTAGGCTGTTTTGTATCAAAATGCGCTATAACAGATTACATATAATGGATTTCAACAAAAACAAAGACATTCTTGGTAAATTGTATGCTCAGCAGTCAGAAGGGTACAATCTTGTTCACACATCTTATATGATTCACAGACCTGACTGACAGTCAAATCAGACTCCTCGGAATCAAATAGTACAGTTGACTATTTGAAGACACAACTAACGTAAAATACATTCAAATTGACATCACTCTAGAAATAACATGCTTTGAAATATTCTGTAAATTATTTAAAAAATAATAAGATACAATGAATGATTTTCATGTGTTGCACTTGTGCTCGGCAATGAGAAAGCGAGCCAACACCAAAAACCACTATACTACCAATGGCAATTCCAACCAAAACAACAAACAGTAGAAGCACATTCCAGATTTAGTCCCTGGTGTCACATGGCCTTTTAATCTTCACTGTGATTACCAATAATCACAATTGGTGGTGAAAGATTCTTAAAAGAAACATTGAAACTTTTACAGGAGCTCTGGGTTTGTTTCTATTCCCAAGCAGGGAATAAAAGACGTTGAGTAAACACAAGAGTCAAAAGACGGTGATGAGTGAACCGCATGAACACGTGCTAATCAAAAAAAGTTTGAGGGCTTACTTGAAGCATCGTATACGCGCCATTGTTCTGCATGTTGATACAAACCAGACTGAATTCCACACGAGGGGAGAAAGAGACACAGTGAGCATGGAGGGCCTCTTTCTGGAATCAGGTAATAGCTCAGAGCATAGAAACAAAGAGCATGTGGAAAGATGGGAAGTTGAATAACATGGTCGCCATCAAGTAAAAAGATTTTGCGAGTTCCAGCGATTGTTTGATCTCTCCGTACGTGGCAAAGAGGTGGGAGACAGACCGATCACCCTCCGGCAGGAGAAGAGGTCGGTGGGATAACATTTATTCCCCTTTCAGATTCTGGCGGCAGAGCGTGGCTGAGATGAGCGGGAACTCTGCTCAGTGTTTCATTCCAGCCTCTACCCTCATCTGAAAGACGAACTTGCACCACGTGAGGATACTCACTCCCTGGAGGAGCTGATCAAGTTGTCAATTGAACTGGACAACCGGATTTGTGATCGCGCATGGGAGAAAGTAGTGGAAAAACCTGCCCGCTCACCTCCAGAATTATAGTCGCTGAACCTCTGACCAAAATGTAGCCAACTTCCTTATTCTACAATAATTGTATATGTTTTAAGGCTGTAAAGCACCTGGCCATGCACTTTACACTTTTCTCAGACAGCCATTAACATTTTCTCACATGTATTTCTTTTTAAACACTTTCTAAGTTCAAACTTTAATAGATTTTGTTGGCAAGGCAACACTGTACTCTACTTTGTTTTTTCTTACTGCTATTTTTCCCCGGCTTTGTGACATTTTCTTGGTTTATTATTATTTTTTCTCTATATTTTTCAGATTGTTTGGGACTTGGTGATGAAGAGGTGGAGCCAGGAGACGTACCTGTTCACAATTAATTTTTTAATTAATTTAAAATTCTTGAAATTGTTACTTCCGCCAAGGAGGTAACAAGTTTTTGCCGGCATTTATCTGTCTTGTTTGTGTTCAAAATAACTTGAATAGCTATGAATGAATTTGAATGAAATGCTCAGGAATTGTCAGAAATGGGATATGGGAGAATGTTTTAAATTTTAGGGATGATCCGGATAACTGTCTAGATCCAGTTATTTTTTAAAGGTTTTTGTAACGTTGCGAGATAGGGGCATTTTCGCCATATGTGTGTATAACTAAACAAAAAATGGTCAGAGAAATTTGAATAAAAAATACAGGACAAGTTTCCAACAGGTTCTACAAAATATCCCAGATTGTTCCACAAAACTGCCCTGCGATTGACTGGCAACCAGTCCAGGGTGTAACTCGCCTCCCGCTCAAAGTCATCTGGGGTAGGCTCCAGCATACCCGCGACCCTAATGAGGATAAGCGGTATAGAAAATGGATGAATGGATGTTCCACAAAATGTTGGATTCTTTTTGTGTGAATCACAATATGGAGGGAACGATGGCTATTACTTACTAATTTAAAAATACTTCAGGTTGAAATATATGCCTCATCATACACATCAAATACAAACCTTTACATGAAATACATTTCAGGTAGTATTAAAGGAGTAGCTTTTGTATTTTAGAAGATTCGTATTATGAGACAAGATTTACCATATAAATGGCGTAATTCGTTCTACAGAATTCAAAAAATTGCTTGAAAACCAAAAACTGGGTGGCACAAAAGGGTTAAACAAACCAAAGAGGGTCTACAATGTAGATTTAGTTTTAAAAAAGGCAGGAGTACGTTATGTAACTGTCATGAACACCTACCTCCTAACCAACAGATCCTGTCAGCAAGCAGCAGGCCAGCTCAGGCTGACTACATACTCGTCCATCACTGATTCAGACTATAATAACAATAATTATTACTATTATTATATTTAATGGGTTCTCGCCGAGACTGCCATTGCTATAGTCCTGTTCCTTGGGAGACACGCCTCTGCTGGCCGGCTTGCTGGCTGGTTGGCGCGCGCCCTCGTTTCCTGTCTCGTGTAATGACATGTGGGATAATCAACTTCTTCGGACTAACGCACGTGCTGGCCGACATGTGTGCGCCATGCACAAACACACCCACTCTTCACGTCCTGTCCATGAGGCCCAGTAGAAAGTCTTGGCTGGCCACCTTATTAAAAAGGGAAGGAATGAGCGCAGGAACGCATGTAAAGACAAAGAACTCTCTAGTTGTAAACAATGATATACTGTCCTGACTTGAAAGACGGACAGAACGCAGTCATAAAAGACACACTTGTGCCACTTTTGACCTGTAGTGTGTCTTTCTGCCATGAGCGAAGAATATATTAATAGGCCGCATGATGAGAGACAATGTTTCCGTGCAATATAATGGTAGGCTTTAATGATTTTTGGACTCCCAAAAAAGCTGCCACAGTGTGTGTTTATTTGCCACTGTTGGGAGCCAAACCAGGAGGCCTATGCACGATGCTGGCATCAGACTTCTTAATAGACGCTTCCAAATTGTTTTGGCGTTTGCACATAGATGCATAGACATGAAAACTGTAGTATCTTGTTTGAATGTTTTGGTTAATTAGGCTATTACTTCTGCCACCCCTGGATCACTAGACATGCTGATACAAATGTATCCTTCCCAATTTGGCAACATCACTATAAAGCTTAGGCCCTAGAAATGTCACTATACTGTGTATTAGTGGAGATTGTACCAAAATGTCCTCTAATTGTGTAAAAGTTAATTTTAATGTTCTGACACTAAAGTTTATGAGCACTTTATGAGTGTGACAAAAATCTCATCTCCCTTCACTTGTATGCTCCACTTTTTCAAGGAGGGTCAAATGGTTGCTGCTGATGAGCCCACCTCGTGTTTATGCTCACCAATTCAAGCAGCTTTGTTGAGGGCAGGAGGCTTCGCTACACATCATAGGAGGAGTCCCGCTTCAGCGCAGCAGTAGCATGAACATGTACAGTAACACTTCCTAGAGCCACAGACGAGGACACATAGCTCATCAGGATTAAAACTACGGACACACAAAATGCGTAGTGGTGCTTATGAAAAAGCAATTTCACATTTGATTTTGGACAACATACTTCCAACACACTACAGTGGGACCTCTTTTACTTAATTTTAACTGGGGAAAAATGCTATAATATGGGACCTTTAAGGGATGTAAGGGTGACTTCTGTCCCTTGCTCAAGGGTCCCATGACCTTAAGAATCACAATAGTATCTCACCACTGCAAAATTTCATTTTTTTTTAGTTTACAGCAGGAGTAGAACCATCCACACACCAGTCTGACATCTTCTCAAGCTGGCACTCAACCACCCTGAAAATCCTTTTCTATGATGTCGCCCTTTGGTCTTAAAATACACACACCCCAGCCTTTCTACCAAAAATTTAAACAACCAATTTGTCAGCCATGGTCAAACTGTTAAGAATGTGACCTGTGACCAAAGGCCTGCTGGTTCACAGTCAAACCTTCAGGCACCTAACCTCCCACCCTAAAATTGCTCATTTGTTAAAACAACAAATCTATACTTTTGCATATTTATGCAAACTTCTCAGTAGCTTAGATTATTTGTTTTCTGAATATCACTATGTATACAAGCCCTGAATACAAACACACACACACATACACAGTCAGGAGAATGAAAACAATCACTGATGTCAGACAGCCTCTGCTGCAGCTGGAAAGCAGAAATGGTGTGGACACACCAAGAATAAGGGGGGGTGGGGGTGACCGAAGTGAAGGGAGGGAGGTTTAGCCAAACTCTTTTTCTAGGAAAAGCCTCCCTCTGACCCCTCCCCTCCATCAGGGAGGTATAGAAGGTGCAGGAGCATCCAAAACATCCAGTCAAGTGTGCTGCACTAGACCTAGAAGATTCTACAGAGACTCTCCAGCAAACAGCTTGCTCCATTCATCTACCAAGACTGAGAACAGCAATCATGATAAGGATGCAGCGGCACTCGCACTGCTTTCTGGTCCTCCTCCTGGTGGTCTTCATCTTCGGAATGGTTCTGGCTGGTCCCTCTGTGCCACGGAGAAGCCGAGGTAGGACATGTCTTATTTCTTAGATGGCATCGGGCTAAGTGATGTACGCACGGACCAACAAATGTTTGGTCCTGTTGGTTCTGGAATCGAGATTCCACCTGTGATGGCTAGAACGTCCTTGAATTGCATCTTCAATACTTGGTATACAAGAACAAGTATAATTGCTATAATCACCGTTTGATATGTAGCTCAGTTTCAGGGTCACGGTTCGGTTCATTCTGGGTGCCGTACCAAAACAAAACATAAAAACTGATTAGCGTTGTGTAAAGTGCTTTGATGACTTTTGTCGTTAAAGATGTGAAAAACCTAAAGATTCTAGTAGGTAGTTGTCATCGCAAACAAGTCTAACACAGTTTGAATTATGATGTAATTTTTTAATAAATGTAACTTCCTCATTGGCTGAAATGCAGCATTAGTAGTTCCAGCCAGTAGCCTCCTTCCCCATCCATACTGAACACTGTCGACACTGCTTTTGTCTGTGTCCTTTTATGTATTTCACCGGGACGGCCAAGTGTGATAAAACAGGAGACTTTAGTGAATGAAAAGAGCTTTCAAGCTCTGGCTTCTCCTTGGCACTATCACTAGCCAGGACTCCTGCTAGTATAGAGTAGTTACACTTCCTGTCCATAGTTCAGTGTATGCCCCTGTATTGTACCAAATGTTCTGTACTGTAAAATCAGATTATGATTACATCTACCATTACACCTTTTATCATTAAGTGATTCTGAGGAACATCCCTACAGGAGTTTCTTCACCACCCCTCCTTAATATTGCCCTAATGGGAAACCTTATAAATGTGTTTTTTTTATTATCTACACTTCTCTGAAATGAGAAAAGCACAGACCGCTTTTAAATGCCCCCGTCTGTTTCAGGTTGTTAATCAAAGGTGTCTTCCAGGCTATGGGGTGAGAGGTTAAAGTTGCAGATAAAATCACAAGTTGAAATTCCCAAAACGGTCACGGCAGGATGATACGACTTTTAAAATCAAAGAACCCACAAAAAAAACCACAGCTCTTTCTGGAAGCAGAGATGACATTTGGAGAAATACCTCAATAATGCATTACAGAAATATTACATACATTTTGTCTCCCTTCTGCAATTTGAACATGAAACCTGTAGGCACCCCTCTGCCCCCCACCCTCCCTGCCTCCCATTCCAACAGGCTGTTAACCTCCGAAGATCATATAAGTGAGTCACTGATTGGCAATTTTGGTACTGTAAACGCACTTTTCAGTCTTGTTTTGCACAAACTCATCTAAAGCTATGTAAAGTCATGCTGTATTCATATTTTCAAGTCCACTTTCTGGAAGAACTTGGCTTGAAGCTAAGTCACGGTGTGCAGCTTTGGAGTTTAGTGTTTTTTTTTTTTTTAATGTGTGTTTCTTGGATCCAACAGCTGGTTTTAGCATCAAACGCATTATGAAATAAAGGCTGTTCATTTTTAATAGGTTTTGCAGCAAGTTGTACAGCCTGCACAGTTCAAAAAAGCATGAAACATATTTTCTCAAGGGTAAACACAATAAAACGAAAACATGGATTTATTATGACAACACACAGTCGTTATCATATAAACAGCTGGCAACACAAGTGACAAGTGTGTACCCAGATAATAATTGCGTCTTAGTGGTGATGGTGTCAGTGTCTGACGGCTGCATGAGTCCGACCGGTATGTCTCCTCTACACCTGACCTCAATTGAACACCAGTGGAGCATCCTCAAGTTGAATAAACGAAGGTGGAGGAGTGCAGGATGTCTAATATTCACCAGCTCCACGGGTGATGTCATCATTTTGGAGTGGAAGAGGATACCAGTAATAACCCTGTGAAGCTTTTGTAAAATTCCAGATTCAAGAGGATTAAGGTAGTGCTAGATAACAATGGTGCTCACATGAAATATTCACATCAAGGGTTTGTACATGCTGACTGTGACGTGTGCTCACTTGTGTTTCCAGCTGTGTGTTGGATTGTAAAATCTATACTGATGTATACAAGCCATACATTGACTACTTCAAAGCTTATCCAAGTTTACTTTTTTCAAGTATTGTCCCTCGACAGCAAATACATTATTAAATATAAGGTGTGTACTCACTTTGGTTGAGATACTGTACATTTACCCCAAGGAGAGGGGATCATGCTGTGCTTCGCAATGTCACTGTACATGTTGGAATTCAGTTGAGTAGTGGCAGCACTCATGCAGCCCCAGACCATAATGCTGTCACTACCATGACACAATTATCATGCTACTCTTTTGTGTTGCCAGCTATTTATATAATAATGAATGTGTGTTGACTCATTTTAATGGCTATTAAATATATACACATCCTGTGCTTTGACTAGTATAGCAACCTTTCTATAGTATTTTACCTTGAGAAAATACTGTATACTGTCATTAAAATTCTTCCTGAAATGTGATACAGTAGGCCAACTTCCAAAAAAGTGTAACAGATACTACAAAAGGACATGCATATCCATCCAACTCTATCCCAGGTATAGTCAAGTATTGCTGACATCCAAAAACTTGAACCATGGTATCCCAGAAAACGATGTGTGACATCACTGTGTTCACTTTCACAACAAATAATTATTTACGACTGACCTACATTAAAACCATGAAAAAAATGTCTTGAATCCAGTCAAAACCAAACCACAGAACACGCAGGAGAAGAATGATGGAGAAAGAAATATGAAGACAGCGATGACAGATGAAGGGTTGAGGATACAGAGGATGAACTGGGGGGAAACAAAGCGTCATGAAGATGAAGGAAAGATGGCCGCTTCCACATATAGGATGGAGGAATGCCACTGGTGCAAGAGAAACCATCTGTTGCTCCAACAACATCAGCCAAAAGGATTTGTAAAAGTGTGTGAAAGCAGCATGGAGACCACCAAGACTTGAGAAGAAAGTACAATCCTGATCGGGTGGCGAAACCTCCTGGCGTCCCCCCACAAACCCAATCATGCGAGGCTGGATTGTTCCACAAATTCCCATTTCATTCCTATTTAGTGTTCGCACTGGTATTTTTGTCACGGGAGCTGTAAACAACATCTGCATAAAATTAGTTAAGACTTGATTGAGCAGTTTTTGTGACATATTACATGACAAATCCAAACCAAAATGGTTATGTTCATATTTTGCGATTATTACCAGCTCACGATTTCACTAAAAGCTTCTAAAATTTACAAAAACTCATGTAGCTCTTGCAAAGTGAACCGCACTAGTGCTCACTTGCAGGTGGACCGAGATCCATCTCTCAAGCGGTTTCGCTAAGGCTATGTTGTGTCATGTGTCGTGTTTGCTTCAGTTAAAAGGAATTGTCGTTTGTATGCTCTGCTAATACAATTTTTTTGGGTCTAGTGCTAACGTGGTCATATGTGCACCACTCAAATGGACCAAGACTGCTTGGCAGAAGGGCATTTGTATTGAACCCAGCAGGTGGCATTTTGGTTTGGAATACTTGAGTTCCATCACACAATAATCTAACAAAAGCTATGCAGTCAGTTCCATACTTTGCTGTGCAGCTTTTGACCTCAAGACAAAAATGCCAGCTAGGCAATGCTAAGCAAAATACACCAAAGAGTGCAAATTGGATCTTTTTTTCTATTTTGGTCCAGACCAGATTAAACAACACCAAGGGTGAATATCGATGATCTGTGCTCTAGCTGGCACAACGTTCAGCGAGATTCTTCACACTGCATTGCCCTGAATGGAGGCGGTTTATGGTCGACATCTGGTTCCACACAGTCCCAAATCTTCAATCCACCGCTTCATCTTCCAGGACAGCTCAGTTTAATTGATTTAAATGCTCACGCATGTAGGGGATATAGTTTGTTGGGCAGTATAAAGAGTTTATATACCCTCATTGAGTGTATTTATGAGAACAGATGTGTTGTTCTGATCCACTAACACAACCACAAAACCTCTTTTGGAATTGTTTTAGAACAATTCGGTATATTGCTTAGTTCTACATCAGTCATTAGTGTACTTTGTGTAATCTCTGATGCTTATTGGCGGTTTTGTATTGCCACACAAACCAGTACGGGACCAAAGCACTCAAGAGTTTTTACATTGTAATTTTACACTGTGGTCGAATGGTGACGTGGTTTTGGTGTTTTGTCGACTCCCTTTCCCAGAAGGTTCATGCATCAACACCAGATAACGTTCCTCTCTGGAGCCAAGTCTGAGTCTCCAGTTTGAGGGTGTTTCTGCTTTTCAAGCCAATAACGTGATCTCTTTCTGCTTACGCACCCAAAAAACAAGATGATCGCAATGTTTAGTGCCTTCTGGGCCTTTGTTTATTGTGTAATGTCGCACATTGATCAGTGACTAATTATATTCATACATGTATTATTGTGTACAAAACAAAGACAAAAACAACATCAAATATAAAGTACAAAATGAATACAGACTCACCATCAATTTGAGGCTGGTGTTTGTTTACCAGAGAGAAGAACATTGTTGTTTGATGTGTGGGTGACAGGCATTGTGTTTTTAGCATCCATTGCATGGTAGTTGCCGGACATCTAGTTTTATGGGATCATCCACAATATCTTCAATGGCATTGTGGAAACTTCTGGATAGTTTTAACTTTAATTCAAAATGACAAAACACAACAAAGACTCATTTCAATGGAAGCAAAAAGAAAAATCATATTTTAAAGTACCTGCTATTATCATTTTAAGTGTCTTTCTTCTCTCCCCATAATCATTTTTTCAGCAAGCACCTAGTGAGGTAGCTTAGTTTCATTTTTGCAACTGCAGCATTAGAGTACATTAAATGTAATGTACTGTCATTTACGGACAATATGCCTACTTTTTTCACATTCTTTGAACCCTGCATCTTAAACAATGATGCCGACATGTATTTTATAAGTCACACCAGAAGCTACCTTTGCTGGTTCCGGTTTATGGTTCTGATGCATCTATTTTGCAGGATCCCTATGTAAAAGAGGCTGATGAGAAAAATGATTTTTTTTGGTGAGATTCTGAAGCAAATCTAGAATGTAGCAGCTGCACTTAGGCAAACATAATTTTGATCAAGTGTCCACACATTTGGGAATTGACAATGTCGACAAAAAAACATACTAAAGCTCCAACGATTAAGGCAAATTATGAAGTTTAGGGGGCTTGAAGGATGGGCAAGTAAAATTCTATGGGGAGTGGTGATAAAATTGCAATGCAATTTGGGTAACATCCAGCAGGGGGTTCGGGGAGTCCCAGGAGCAAACTCCAAGAACATGAGCGCTGTGGCTGATGGATGATCACAGCTCCTAAATTTAATCACCGTACTCTGGAAATATTGATAAGTCTAAACAGTTCCCAAGTGGCTTTTCCGAGCCAAATGGTCTAACGTCCGAGCCAGTGTTTGCTTGTACTAAATAAAAAAAAGACACAGGTTTCATGATGTTTCCTATAACCCCAGCCAATCTCACTTGTGCTTTTGTAGGAAATATTGATGGAAGAAGCAAATACAAATGCTTTGGATTGAGTTTTTGATAGAGAACGCATAGCTGGAAAAGCAAAGGGGGTATTTCTCAAATCCAGGGCTTCCCCCTTCTCTGTTTGCAAGCGGTGTCTGGCAGCGGCCGGCGTTATTCGGCATGCAAGGTTCCACTATTTCATTTCGTGCTGAGCTAGAAGCCAAAGACATGTGCTTTGGAGAGTTTATTGTTTATAGTCTTGACTACAAAGGATGGAGGTTAAAGCCCCTACAGGCTCATCTGTCACACCAGTGCTCATTGAAAGACCATAAAATCCACTAATTGCTATGTTGTCAATGTTGATTTGGAGAAGACGTTGGAGGGCAGACCAACAATTTCCCCCTTCCCCAAAAAAGAAAAAAACATGCAGAAGTCATGCTAATAATTTATAAATCAAGGCTGTCCAAATGTTTTAATGTATAATTCAACTGTCAGTCATAAATCAGACTGATGACCGAGATTCACTCATCCAAGCTTCAATCGTCAATGCGTGTGTTAAATTAGCTCATTTCTGACATGACTCAAGATAATCCGTTGATGACTGCGCCATGAATGAGTCATGCGATAAAATGAATTAGAGAATAATTCAACCAGAGTCTATTATTAATGGTTGGTTGGATTATAAAGGGCTTATATCATTTCATAATAGCGGTTTTGGCTGTCATTTTTCTACGTTTTAGGAACCTTCTTTGCATTTACAGTACAATCAAATTGTAAAATGTAGAAGACAAAGTGAAACACTGAATTGATGAGACGCTACCTTTTCCCCAAGAAAAATGTTTCAAAAAGTTCCTTGTTTTTTTCATGTTTTACCTTTTATGACAACCTGTTTAGCCAGTAAAGTATCTGTTACATAAATAAACATTTACATGGATCAAATACCACATGATCAATAAAATTATCATTTTGATACCAATATAATATGGTGTTTTCTTATAGTACAGTGGTCTTATAGAAGAACGTTATACTTGCAAACTACCAGGTGGTGTCAAACCATTTGTCTGCAAGCCAGTGAGAGCTTTTCTCCCTGGCACTTACACATACAAGTGACCTGGAGCGACACATAGACCCATTGGAAAAAAGTATCCCAAATTTGGTAGCAAGCTAGCAACCAACAGAGGAGGAGTGTAACTATCACTGTGTGTGATTAATTTTAAGTCATCAAAAAAAAAAAGTAGTTTTTATTTTTTAATCTACTACCAGTGAATATTTGACTTGATGCTAAAAAAAGATTATTCCTTTTTATTTTATGGTCGGATTTGGGTAATCCTGTTCTCTCTTACCTTACTAGTCAGACGCCAGAACATGAAGGTCCGTATCAACGCCACAGGCGACACCATTGTGATGAAATTTGTTCGCCCAAACACTGACTCCAAGCTAGAAGGCTACATCCTGGGCTACGGCAGCAGCATGTTCTCCAAACAGTTCATTCCCCTGCCAGAGAACGGACAGCCTTACGAGACTGAGTTTGGTGAGGGTGACTACCGTGCATGTACAAAATTCATGTGTCTCCCTAAACCAAACTGACAAAGTGTTTTGTCTTTAAGATGCCGAGCCTAAGTACCTGATCGCTGTCCAGTCCATTCCAACCAACGAGGTCAAAAAGCATTGCACAGGTTCAATAATCTGATTCTATAACCTACCTCTAACTAGCATTGGGATTAGAAACACAGGTGTTAATTACCATTTAACTGCAGGGAAAGTGGAACTGGAGAAACCGCTCCACTTGGTCATTGGTTCGGTGACGCCCACCTCAGTGCTGCTGTCCTGGGGGACCCTGCTGAAAACCCCATACGAGGGGAACATCATGAATGAGTGTCTGGAGGACGGGTAGGCTTACTAAGATCTCATCTGGATTTTACTATGTAAATTTGCAATCATCATGTTCTAAAAAGTGGGATACGGTGGGATTTTGGAAACCTTCCCAAATGGAAACACTAAATGCATGCTAAACTGATCTGAACCATAACAACTGGTAGAAACGAGCCATGATATGATTTTTTAAAGTGTGGGTTCTGTCAGAACAGTATCTGTACGGTATGTTTTTTCTAATGACACAAAATGTGTGGCTGCACCTACGGGATGTGTTTAAAACACAAAAGAAACACAAACATATATATTCTCAGACTTTAACAATTATTAGACAAATGGTCAATAACTCAGGGACAATTAGTTTTTGTCCGTGCCCCTGCCAAGGTGTAGCTAAAGGTACTTGTCAGTCCCCCAAAGGAATAATGCATACAATCCCATAAATATTAAAACATGTTTATTTTGTCTTTTTGGTACAGACACTACACGGTGCGTTACCGGGAGCGGAATAGGAAGTGGAACTACCAAACCTGCCCGACAAGTGACACCGTCATTGACAATCTAAAACCTAACACTGTTTATGAGTTTGGTGTCCAGCCCAGCTCTAAGGACAAGACTGGGTCATGGAGCAAGCCGGTCATTCACAACATCAGCTCAGGGGGCGTCGAAGGTACTGTTGTTTTTTTTCTAATTTGCTAAATTGCTTTCTAAATTGCATTCATATTTATTAATTATTAATGTTTAACTCGCATCATACACCACAAGTCAATTACCTACAAGCCCAAAACCATTGTACTTTTCATTTACAGAGAAAGTCATCAGGAAAATCTTCAAACGTCCCATCAACCCTGTGGTAAGCATCCAAACATTTTGAGGTGTAAAATGTTTGAGGAAATATTCAAAGAATTAGTATCATGAGTCAACCCTAACTATATCAAATTACGTTCTGAATTAGAAAATTGAGCATTCTCACTGAGTTGTTGAAGCTAAGTAATGGGATGAACAGCTCTGCTCATAATAAACATCTTCAGGAACAGTGAACGCATTTGGAAGAATTAACACGCTCTCTGGGGACGTGTCGTACTTTACTTTTTTACTTTTATATGCATACGCTATTCTCAGGGTTGTTAGCTTTATTAATTTTCCTTCCAACAGCTGAATGGAAACTGCGTCAGTGCAGCCAGAGCAGTGCGCTAACCTCCAGAGCTCTGTTTGTTCCAATGTAAAGCCATTTGTGTCAGAAGGAAACGCTCAGAGCTGCTTTTGGCAGTGATGTTTTTTATATGAATGTATGACTGACAAATTCTGTCTTTGTCCACTAGAAACCCATTGGGCAAGGTCCACACCTCCCCTTTGTCCCTCGTCACGGTAAGATAATTAAACACTCTGTAAAAGATGTTTTTGTATTTTTCATGTCTGTAGAATGTCATTGCTTACATCTGCTTTGAGTCTGTGCACTGGAACAATATAATATTGTTTCTTATTACTGCAGATTCCACTTACCAGAAATGATTCTAAATAACGGTACAATAATTGTACAGTACAAATTTATTATAACCTTGCTATTACATTTTTGCTTTGCTGAAATAATGTTTAACTCACCTAATACGCCATAAGCTAACTCACGAAAGAGGCAGCTGGGTGTAAAAGGTTTGAGAACCACTGTTGTACAGTTTTTTTTATGTACAGAGAACTTCTGGTTAACCAAAACTACCTCAAGCTTTTTCCCCCCTTTTTGCAGCAGCTGAAAGCATTTTCCCCAACCATATGTACCACTATGAACAAATGAGCTCACTTTCTAGTTTCTTTTGCAGGATGGTGATCTGATCTTCTGTGCTGGCTTCTTGCTGTTAACTTCTCATCCTTTGCCTTTGCTAGTTCTTCACAATAGGACGCAGGGCAGACTGCCCCTCTCCCGCAACATAACCCCAAAGACAACAACGACAACAACAACTACAACTCTTGGTAATTCATTGTAGGAGTATGATCTCAGGGATTCCGTGGGTTACTCCTCAAATTTGCCTTTAAATTCCTTAAGGATTCATGTTCTCAATGTAAAATGATGCGTCATTCACATCAACAAACCACCTTACACATGATCTAACATGCACTATATTTGTCAGCTCCCACCACAACTACTAGACAGAAACTCCTGTCTACCCCTGGACCCACGGGGCCTGCGACCACCAAAGAGCCATTCGGTAAATTGTGATTCAAGTTTGTTTGAAGAGGAACCTGTCTGGCTCTTTATAAGGACTGGATAGATGTGAATGATCTTTGAAAATAGCTACAAGAGTTAGCTTGCACAGAATGTGTCATCTCAGCTATATAATAAGGCAGAGGTTGGAGACTCAAATGCATTTTTGACGACAGATTGTAGGCCTTCCAATAATTTTGAACATATCTTAATAGTTTGATTTAACCAACTGAATCGGGTCAGGATGCAAACCAGACAAATGATAGAACTAATTGGCAATGCATTAAGAACACCTAAACCAGTGGTTGTCAAAGTCTGACATGGGAGGCACCAAAGGACTTTAGAGGAGGTGCAGCAGCCTGAGAAAAGTTAATAAAAAGGTTTTAAAACTTAAAAGCTATGTTAAATGGCAATATTATAATTTTTACTTCCTCTGAGAAAAGAAAATGCCACAAAATAGGCCCCTGGAAATAAAGGGAATGGAGGATCGTGATGGCTCTGAAAACCTCTGACAATTGTGGCAATTTCAGGTCATGCATTATTCTAGGCTTGGGATCTAATTTCATCATCTATGCAAATTATGTTTTGATATTTTTTTTTAATTTCATCTATGTGAAGTCCATTAGGCAAACATCAATCAATGAATCGATAACTAATTAAACCTATCACTGTGTGATATTGGTAAAGACAGTGTGTAACTTAACGCCAAGTCAAGCATCAGTTGTTTCTCGGTTTTGCCTATTCAAATTCACATTTACTTCTCTCTCTGACACACCACCTAGGTGGAGACCTCTCCAAATCTGTCATCTCTCTTTCCAGTGAGATCCCCTTAGTTCCTATTCTCCCGCCTCCTCCCCAAACTCCAGCTACTACACCATCTGTACCAGCCCCAAAGCAACATGGTGGACAATCATCCCAATCCCATGCCCCAACGCCGTTAAAACTCCACCAACCGCCACTGCAATCTAAGCCTAGACCCCAACAATCTCAACCAGGTTCTCAAGCAATGTCTGTTCCCCAACATGAACCAAATTTGGAGCCACCTCTGCAACCCGTGCCTTATACACCAATTCTAAACCCTTATCATCCAACACCCTGGCTCAAACCCCAGTCAGAAACCCAATCAACACAGAAGACTCAAAGCAAATCAAAACACAAGTCAAATCTACAACCCCTACCTATACCGCAGCTCCAGTATGAAACACCACATCATCATCCAACAACACAGCTCAGGCAGCAATCAAAAACAGCTGAGGTGCGTACAAACACAGCTAAACCGACACAGCAGCACCTACCTCCAAGGCACAAAATACAAACAAAGCAAATATTTCCTAGACAACCATCCCAGTCTACAACGGATCAACAAATCGAAACACGATCTCAACCAATGGTTTATTTTCAGACCACATTCCAACCCTACACTCAACTAACAAACTCCCCAGAGCCTCAACCAAAAGTTAAGAAGGTTTGGCCTGGTTCTTTAAACCCAACGAAACAACCTTCCTTACCCAAAACACAGCCAGGTCCGCCAGTGAAGTGCCAAAATCCTATAACCAGAAGCAGCACCCTAAAACAAACTTTGTGTAAGACCCAGACGCAGCCTCAATCCCCTTCCTCTGTTTCATCCCCTTCTTCCCGACCCAAACCCCATTCAATGTCAACATATGGACAACCCCAATCTGAAACCCAGCCGAAGACGATTCCTGCACAAGTAGAATTGCAACCTGGAATTCAGTTTCCACCTCTGAGCGGGACTCATTCGGGTTCTACCGAAGTCATTCCAGCACAGGCAGACCCTTCTGGTAAACACCCATTTTCCACAACTTTAATGTAGCATACAAATTGTTATGGTTATTGAGCAACTATCTCTAATTGGTAACATTGAAGGATCGGCAATATGGAGTTGCTGATTGTCAAAATAAGACAAATCTTTCGGATGTACATGAGTTTTTCCCCCCCTGCAGCTCGTCATAGTCCAGCGGAGAAGGGCAACCCTCTACCAATACCAGCCCTGGACGCAGAAGAGGCTAATAGTTACAATCTTGGTAAAACACCGCGACAAGCCAGTCCCATTATCATCACCGCTTCGTTAAAACCCACCATGTGACACCCAGTTGCAGCTACTGGATGATAATCACTGCTTCCCCATCTTCCATCTCCATTCTCACATCCAGCCAGCAGAACCTCCTAACATACCCCCAGCCACCGCTGCCGCCCACTCACAAACCATTTCCATTTCACTCCTTGGTCTCTCTTGTCCACATTCTTCTCACCGATGATTGTCATTTTGTTCCACTCAGGTAGATCTGTCAAGGGGATCCCTGACCTTTAACCGACTGCTTTTCTTGCTTATCTAGGCAACCGGAAGAGGGCAGAGGGTTCTCCCGTTAGCTCTTCAGCCACTCCAGTGGGCAGAAACACAACGGTTTCACGCCTCCGGGTTCCACCTCACTACACTCGCAATGGCGGAAGATCACTCTCCACCTCCTCCCACAGCATCTCCAGGACACCTGGGGGTAATGGAGAATTCTACTTCCTCTCTTCAGAGTCAAGCAGCTACATCTATCTTGTCTTTTATGTTTTTCTTCTTTCGTTGCATTTACAGAAGACTGCAGATGAATCCTGGTTTAGCATTGGAATGCATACACTGGAACGCTTCTGCCTATCTATCTCTGATGTCTTTCCCCTTCCTTCACTCCACCACCTGTGGTATATTTGATACCTCCGCCATGGTGTTTGCTCGGCGTCATTAATTTGATTCACAGTCCCCGGCGTCATTAATTTGATTCACAGTCCCCGCTTCTTACTGGCCATGTGGGATGTCTGGCTAGGACACTCCACATTTTACACCTAGTTTGCCAAACCAAGCACAGCGCCGGTCCCTTTTTCCCTTCTGTTTGTATCATCCTTTCCTAAACATTTCCCGCAGACTCCTCAGAGGAGTTGGAGAATGAGAACGTGCAAGATTAATGTCGTTAAAAAGTCGTGCCAGTTCCAATTTTTATCGAAAAAGTAGGTCAAAGAAGGCGCACATCTCCAGTTTTGTTCCACTGACGACTTCTTTTCCCTCCAACAGTGCATCATAAGAGCAATGCTCTCCCTAAACCTGGAGCGTGGCCCAAAGAGAAACCTGGTAAAGTCTAACAAAGCCTTTCAGTGTTCCACGTGCACTAACCCATGAGGCACTGTCACAGTTTTTCATCAATATCATCATTATCACACTCATCTGCGCTTTTTTGTCACAATCAACTAATGCTTGCCTTTCAGACCTTTTGGGTTTTGTTGTTTTTTTTTGCTGAATATGCATAGTCTCATAAACCCTAATCTCATTCCACTTCTAAGGCAGAGACACATTTTGAAGCAGCTTCAAATTAGGGATGGGCATAAGTTACTGTTAAAGACCCAAAATAAGACGACCCTGAATATACAGTCCTGTCATGGCTGTAAATGACATTGTTGCTGCCCCCTGTGGATTGTTCTCGCAACAAGACACGTAACAAATATACTCAAATTTTTATAATCACAAGACAAATGGTCAATGACTTATGGGTAATTAGTTGCTCAGTGCCAAGATGGTTTGCTTGATGGTGGCCATGTTTTTCAACCATCCATCCATCCATTTTGTTTGCCGCTTATCCTCATTAGGGTCGCGAGTAATCTTGCTCAAATGTTTGCAGTCCCCCTAAAAGTGTGTACCAAATTTGTCAGTGATTTGGCTATTAACACCAAAAGTTACAATAGATGTTTTGCTCATTGGAGTTATAGGGTTTTACTAAGAGCACTAACATGCGTTGTATAAGAAAAATAATAGCAGCATCTGCCTTCCTGGCTTGGTTGTTAGCTTATACAGTACAAACAGTCATGTGAAGAAATTAGGACACCTTCATGTGACTGTGGAACAAGCCTATTTTTCTTCAAAGCCAGTTTTCAAGAGCTTAGAGCTGTAAAGTTCAAGAGTTCCCCACAAGAGTACTCTACTGCCTAAATGAGAGGCTGTCAAAATGAAAAGAGTAACAAAACAAGGCAAAGGTGTCATTTTCAAAAAAACAACATTTTCATTTTTTTTTTTCAAATGCCCATCCCGTGTTTGAATTGCATCGAGCATCGAGTTTTTTGCTACAACAAGATTGGCCTGTTTCACGTCGCTTCTGATTCAGCCGTTGGAGAGTAACACAAACCATGTCTGGACCACGTGTATTAATGACATGGCATGTCACAGCTGTGTCTGTTTTTGTAAAATGTGGATGGTTTTAGAGGAAATTGCAAGACTACCTGGTATGACTAGCTTTTCTTTATTTGATTCTTTTAAACAAAACAAAGAAACAGAACAACTTTTCAAAAGACCTGCAGGGGAATGCTAAAGCAATCTAGAAAAGCCTAGTAAATAAATGTTTTGAATCCCTTTGGATCTTTGACTATTGCCTCGCAACACTGCGTTTATCTTTGTGATAAGAGAATAACAAATGACCAAAAGGAGTGCACTCGCAGGACGTGAACCCTCAACTTGAGCAAGTCCAATTAAGGAAGTGTGGAGGGAAGACTCCCTTAAGGATTTCTCGCTCTATGCTGCCTTCTCTAAAAATATTGCAAGATATAGTGGAGATGTGCTTTGACACAACAGAGTAACAATAAATCATGGGTTGGTTGCAAATCTGTTTCCATTACCGGCCTTTTGCAGCATCAATCAAAGTCGTTATGGCCTTAAAATTACTGGCGACAACTTTGTTCTATTCTAAGTTGTTGATATCTGTGGAAAATTATCTTTTTTTTTTAAAATAGAAATGAGTCACCCTTCAAAATTATTAACTTGACTGTATTGCTCTCCTTTTCAAATTGTTAAAACCTTTTTCATGGTTTATTTGAAACTGAACAAGCGCTCTTTGTGGCAGCATTTGTAATCTGCCTGGCTTTGATGGGCTTTTATTGAGAGATGGGCATTTGGTTACATTTCATGCAAATTCAACGATTAATGCTCGTTTGAAGCAGTACATCATGCACCAACTTGAACATACATATACTGTACAGCGCTTACCAAATACCCTACATTAGGAGTTGAGTTTTAGCACTATAATATCTTTATTATGGTTATACTTGTATTTTCCAATGTACTGTTAAAAGAAAACAGTAAATACACTATTTACTAAAAATATTAGTAATTAACGCAGTATTTTACACAGTATAGCCAATAGTTTTAGTTTTTGAAAGATTTATAAAACACAGGTGACTAAAATACAAACATACTAATATAGACAGGTGGTATAATAAATAGGTTAAGCACTGTACACATCCATCCATCCATCCAATTTCTTCCGCTTATCTGAGGTCAGGTCGCAAGGGCAGCAGCCTAAGCAGGGAAGCCCAGACGTCCCTCTCCTCGGCCACTTCGTCCAGCTCTTCCCGGCAGGTGCCGAGGCGTTCCCAGGCCAGCTGAAAGACATAGTCTCTCCAGCATGTCCTGGGTCTCTCCCTCGAGGCCTCGTACTGGTTGGACGTGCCCTGAACACCTCCCTAGGGAGGAACCTCCCCATCCTTCCCTCACTCGTGAACAAGACCCCAAGGTACTTAAACTCCTCCACTTGAGGCAGGACCTCATCCCCGATGGCACTCCACCTTTTTCCGGGTGAGAACCATGGACTCAGATTTGGAGATGCTGATTCTCATCCCAGCCGCTTCACACTCAGCTGCGAACCGATCCAGTGAGAGTTGAAGGTCACTGCTCAATGAAGCCAGCAGTACCACATCATCTGCAAAAAGCAGAGATCGAATCCTGCGGCCACCAAACTGAAAACCCTCAACGCCCTGGCTGGGCCTAGAAATTGTGTCCATGAAAGTAATAAACAGAATCTGTGGGGGGCAGCCCTGGCAGAGTCCAACTGTTACTGGAAACGGGTCCGACTTATTGCCTGCAATGCGACCCAAACTCTGACGCCGGTCATACAGGGAACGAACAGCCTGGATTAGGTGGTCCGATACCCCATATTCCCGGAGCACTCCCCACAGTATTCCCCGAGGGACACGGTCGAATGGCTTCTCCAAGTCCACAAAACCCATGTAGACTGGTTGGGCAAACTCCCATGCTGCCTCAAGGACCCTTCCGAGAGTATAGAGCTGGTCCACAGTTCCACAACCAGGACGAAAACCACACTGCTCCTCCTGAATCCAAGATTCGACTATCCGGCGGATTCTCCTTTCCAGAACCACTGAATAGACCTTACCGGGAAGGCTGAGGAGTGTGATCCCACGATCCACGACCCACCCTCCGCACCTCCTTCTTGAAAAGCAGGACCACCACCCCGGTCTGCCAGTCCAGGGGCACCGACCCTGATGTCCACGCGATCCTGCAGAGTCGTGTCAACCAAGACACGCCCACAGCATCCAGGGCCTTAAGCAACTCCGGGCGGATCTCATCCACCCCCGGGGCCTTTCCACCAGAGATAGGGGAACCCGCCTCAGAGTCCCCGGGCACTGCTTCCATGTTGGAAGACGTGTCGGTGGGATTGAGGAGGTCTTCAAAGTATTCCCTCCACCGGTCCACAACATCTCAAGTCGAGGTCAGCAGCACACCGTCCCCACCATACACGGCGTTGACTGTCCCCTCCTGAGACGGCGGATGGTGGACCAGAATCTCTTTGAAGCCATCCGGAAGTCGTTTTCCATGGCCTCTCCGAACTGTCCGAGTTTTTGCCTCAGTGACTGCCAGAGCCGCAGGCCGCTTGGCCTGGCGATACCTGTCAGTAGCCTCCAGAGTCCCATGGGCCAAAACTCTTTTTTCAGGACTCTTTTTTCAGCTTGACGGCATCCCTCACCGCTGGTGTCCACCAACGGGTTCTGGGATTACCGCCACGACAGGCACCGACCACCTTACGGCCACAGCTCCGATCAGCCGCATCAACAATGGAGGCACGAAACATCACCCACTCAGACTCAATGTCCGCTGCCTCCTTCGGAACTTGGTCAAAGCTCTCCCGCAGGTGGGAGTTGAAACTCCTTCTGACAGGGGACTCTGCCAGACGTTCCCAGCAGACCCTCACAATGCGTTTGGGTCTGCCAGGTCCTACCGGCATCCTCCCCCACCATCGGAACAAACTAACCACCAGGTGGTGATCGGTTGACAGCTCCCGCCTCCGGCCATCTCTTCACCCGAGTGTCCAAAACATGTGGCCGCAAGTCCGACAACACAACCACAAAGTCAATCATCGAACTGCGGCCAAGGGTGTCCTGGTGCCAAGTGCACATGTGGACACCCTTATGCTTGACATGGTGTTTGTTATAGACAATCTGTGACGAGCACAGATGTCCCATAACAAAACACCGCTCGCGTTAATATCAGGTGGGCCGTTCCTCCCAAATACACCTCTCCAAGTCTCACTGTCGCAGCCAACATGAGCGTTGAAGTCACCCAGTAGAACAAGGAAATCCCCCAAAGGAGCACTCTCTAGTACTTCCTCTAAGGACCTCAAAAAGGGTGAGTATTCTGAACTGCTGTTTGGTGCATAAGCACAAACAACAGTCAGGACCCGTCCCCCCACCCGAAGACGTAGGGAAACTACCCTCTCGCTTACCGGGTTAAACTCCGACATGCAGGCTTGGAGCCGGGGGGCAACAAGAAATGCCACCCCTGCGCGTCGTCCCTCATTGCCGGCAACACCAGAGTGGAATGAAGCCTCTTGAGAGGACTGGTTCCAGAGCCCTTGATGTGTGTTTAGGTGAGTCCGACTATATCTAGCCGGAATTATTCCACCTCACGCACCAGCTCAGGCTCCTTCCCCTCCAGAAAGGTGACATTCCACGTACTGACAACTAGGTTCTGTAGCCGAGGATCGGACCGCCAAGGCCTCCGCCTCCGGCCGCCACTTAGCTCACTTAGCATCCGACCCCTTTTGCCCTTCCTATGAGTGGTGAGCTCATGGGAGGGGGCACTGAACACATATTACAGATATACATTGATCATATTAATGTTGCCCCATGCCCCTTGCTATGCACTTCTTAAAAAAGCTTACTAGTTGAGACCAAATCAACAGCGCATCTGCTGGTTGCTGCCATGTAGTGCACTCATTTCAGGAACTGGACATAATAAGTCTTAACAGTGAATCAATTATTATGATGCCCATCCTTAGCTTTTACTGTTGCTTTACTCACAACTCCTCTGTGAACATCCATTTTTACAGCACTCTTTCCATCTTTAAATCCATCAGTGTGACCTCTTATTTAAACATTAACCCTCAACCATTTTGTTTTCAGTTCTCAATCCACCTTCTCTCCCACACCTTAGACCACCTCTTGCTCTGTATGGCTTTATATAATTATTCTCAATGGTGTAATGTTTCCCAACTATACCTTGCAGTTCTGCGCCCTTCTGTTCCTGTCAACAAGAGACCCAACCTGGTGGGAAAACCTAATGACCATGGTGAGGGTGACACTATGCAATGATACAATACAGTTATAAGCTATTTAGACTTGATTGCATAACGACATCTCTTTTCCAGTCTGACATGTGTGTTTATCATGCAAACAACAGGGGTTTTTATAAATTGTGCACTGGAAAGTTCTACGCCTCTGGTTTGTTCAAATTTGTAATCCTCATCAGAAAATTGAACCATCGTTACTGTACAGTCAATGTTTTAAGTCACATATTCTGACATGCAAGTGTAGAAGTATCTACAAGTGTAAAAGGTTAACACTGTAAAACCAATCAAACTTATTTCTAGCTGATTGGTGTATTCTTGGCAGAGTTTTATTTTTAGATTTTTTTTAAATTTCCTTTTACAAAGCTGTCAAAGGGCGGACTCATCTAGCCAGTCAACGTGTCATTTCCAAGGTTGTTTTTCAAAACCATTTAAGCAACCTCTTCTCTCGAAAGCGGAGCAAACAAGTGAGCGAGATAATCGATTTTTCTCACCTTCCGTGATCATAAACAGACTCGTAGGACACATTACTTTTAGCACAGTTTTAAAATGTCACCTTTACATAATAGTGGACCTTTAAAATCATTCATTTTAAGCAACTGTTGCAAAAATGCCAAAAACATGTGCGTATTAAGAACGTAGGTCACGGTTACCAGGCTTCAACTTTCAAGCTTCTGATTAAACTTGCCTGCATGGAAAAATTCTGGTTTATCAGTTCTGAATGAATCAAAGCCATTCAATCCCCTTTATTATTTCCCAAATGGCACACTAGTAAATTCTGGTTTTCTTACCCTTTCCACGATTTATTTCAGCTATCTTGGACGTGTTAAAAGTGACCACAACACAGGAAAAAATGAACTTGCGATGACAATGTGTCCCGTAAAGCAACCCAATGAACAGATCTGTCAACTTTTGTCATTTGCTGACTTTTTTTCCCTGTACTTGTTGTTGTGGTCTCTCATTGAGTTCATATGTGCAATAGTGCATGGGTGGCAATGAGAGGACTTTAGTGGTAGACCCCCCCCCCCCCCCCCCCCCCCCCCCCCCACCTCCCAGGGTTACACAACATGTGATGTTTTAGCACCATGCAAGAAGAACGGCCAGCGCAGATGGAACACAACTGTGCATGAGTCACATGAGGATAAAAAACTGACCTCCTCCTTTTCCCTCAGATAAACCCATGGACCTCAAACAAGGAGACAAGGAATCCATCTTGAAGCCTTTCCCCCTGGTCACTTCCAAGCCTAAGCAGGAGCGCAGACAGCAGACCACCACCACTGCCCCGTTGTTAAACAGTAGGAAACACAAACCACAAAGCATGCATCAAAAAGTCTGGGTTTAAAAACAAAAGTATAATATTAAAGCTTGATTGACAATAACAGTTGTAATACATTCGAAATACACAGTTTTCGTTATTACAATTCATACCTGATTGTTAAAAATATATATTTCATGTCTTATTCTTTAAATAAATTTATATTATACTTTTACGATTTTATGTACATTTATATTACACATTATATTTACAGTGAGGGAAAAACTATTTGACCCCCAGCTTATTTTGTAAGTTTCCCAACTAACAAAGAAATGATCAGTTTATAATTTCAATGGTAGGTTTATTTGAACACTGAGAGACAACAATGACCAAAAAATCCAGAAAAATGCGTTTCAAAAAGAGTTATAAATTAATTTGCATTTCCATGAAGGAAATGAGTTTTGATCTCTTTGAAAAACGTGCTTCAGTACTTGGTGGCCAAAACCTTTAGTGGCAATCACAGAGGTCAGCCGTTTCTTGTAGTTGGCCACAAAGTTTGCACTCATCTCAGGGGGATTTTGGCCCACTCCTCTTTGCAGATCCTCTTCAAGTCATTAATGTTACTTGGCTGATGTTTGGCAACTCGAACCTTCAGCTCCCTCCACAGATTTTCTATGGGATTAAGGTCTGGAGACTGACTAGGCCACTCCATGACCTTAATATGCTTCTTCTTGAGCCAATCTTTTGTTGCCTTGGCCGTGTGTTTTGGATCATTGTCGTGCTGGAATACCCAAACACGGCGCATTTTCAATGCCCTGACTGAGGGAAGGAGGTTCTCACCTAACACTTTACGGTACATGGCTCCATCCATCCTCCCTTTGATGCGGTGCAATTGTCCTGTCCCCTTGGGAGAAAAACACCCCCAAAGCATAATGTTTACATCTCCATATTTGACGGTGGGGACGGTGTTTTTGGAGTCTGGCAGAATTCCTCCTCCAAACACCACGAGTTGAGTTGATGCCAAAGAGCTCAATTTTGGTCTCATCTGACCACAACACTTTCACCCAGTCTTCCTCTGAATCAGTCAGATGTTCAGTGGCAAACTTCAAACGGGCCTTTAGATGGACTTTCTTGAACAGGGGGACCTTGCGGGTACAGCAGGATTTCAGTCCTTCACGGCGTAGTGTGTTATCAATTGTTTTTGTGGTGACTATGGTCCCAGCTGCCTTGAGATCATTGTCAAGTTCCTCCCGAGTGGTTCTGGGCTGATTCCTCACCGTTCTCATTATAATTGTAACTCCACGAGGTGAGATCTTGCATGGAGCTCCAGACCGAGGGAGATTGGCAGTTAATTTATGTTTCTTTCATTTGCGAATAATTGCACCAACTATTGTCACCTTCTCACCCAGCTGCTTGGCGATGGTCTTGTAGCCCACTCCAGCCTTGTGTAGGTCCACATTCTTGTCCCTGACATCCTTGGAAAGCTCTTTGGTCTTGGCCATGATGTAGAGTATGGCTTCTGGATTGATTGATTGCTTCTGTGGACAGGTCTCTTTTATACAGGTAACGAGCTAAGAGGGCTGCCAATGTCAGCTCGTTACCTGTATAAGATCCACCTGGGAGCTAGAGATCTTGCTGACGGATACTTATTTCCTTCATGGAAATGCAAATTAATTTATAACTCTTTTTTGAAACACATTTTTCTGGATTTTTTTTGTCATTGTTGTCTCCCAGTGTTCAAAAAAACCTACCATTGAAATTATAGACTGATCATTTCTTTGTTAGTGGGCAAACTTACAAAAGCTGGGGTTCAAATAGTATTTTCCCTCACTGTATTTATGTTACTATAATTATTATTATTGTTTCTAATAAAATATTTGGACAAAATAAAAAATTACAATATTTAATAATGTATATATTCAATATCCTCCATTTTAAATGCAGGTTATCCTCACTAGGGTTGGTAGGGGACCTGCAATTGCTGAAGCCTATCCCAGCTGACTAAGAACGAGAGGCGGGGTACACCCTGGACGGGTCGCCAGTCAATTGCAGGGCACATAAAGACAAACAAACATTCACATCACACTCACATTCATACCTATGGAAAAACATGCATGTTTTTGGAATGCGGGAGAAAACCAGAGTACCCAGAGAAAATCCACATACTCACGGAGAGAAATAAACTCCACCCTAGTGAGGATGAGCGGTACAGAAAATGAATGAATGAAATAAATACATGAATAGAACACAATTTGGTTTCATTGTTAATCTTACAAATACTGCCACAAACATAAACAAATATAAAGTTATGAATAAATGAATATTTTTTAAATGAAAATTATGATCTTTGTAAACTTGAATTTGTATCTAAGTGGGCATTTTTGGAGATGCATGCTTTTCATAGGACAGTGACAGTATTTGTAATTGTCTAATTGTTTGTCTGCTAACAAAACAGAATTTTGTTCATATGTATACAGCAAATTGTTACAGTATCGTACGGTAAATGCTCTAAGTACAGCTGTGGCGTTCATTTTGCTAAATTTATTATTAGTGTATTATTAGTTATTTCCACTATGTGAAAAGTCATATACTGTATAACAAGTTAATTTAAAAAAAATAACCAGTGCTCAGCCAGCATTATTAGCGCTACTGGGTTTATTGTAAACAACAGTACAACAGTATGACAAGTAAAACACCTTGCACATGTTTGCATCTGTGTACACATTTTAAAGCACATGCAGAGGTAGATAAAGCTGTAGGATTCTGCATGTAATTGAACAGAAGTTCTAATTGGAGCATTTACAGTAATCATTTTAAGTAGCTACGTATTGTGCATATACTGTATGTCATTTAAGGCGTGTTTGTATTCAAATTCAGGGTGTGCCATTCCCCACAGATCCTTGCATATGGATGACATTAGTGGCACGTATTGTACTGTAATCCAAAAAGGGAATCAAAGAACATTGTGTTTGTAGAAAAGTGCAGATTTAGAGTCACAGAGAACGTTGTAGCAGGTGTTGGGCTCACTAGTTGTTGACGCAGGCCAGGACTATTAAAAATAAAATCCTGACAGAGCATCCTGCCAGAACTGTTGCTGGCACAACAAAGTAACTTTTTTGCTTCCTTGTACAGGCAGCCGTTTTGACATCAATGAAAACTCGTCCATATTTAGGCCCTTGCCTGCATCGGATGTGGACATTATGGGCAAGAAGCGCTACGTGGGTAAGAACATGGCATCTCGATTTAATCTTGCAGTATGTTGGCTCTTTTACACAAGAACCCTTTGGTCCCTTTTTTAGCCGTGGTGTTACACAGGTAATTAAACTTGGATCCTACTCAAACAAAGACAAAATCGAATCAGCTGGCAAATGCCTAAATCAGGTTGGTCCCTTTGCGGTAAAATAGCGATGCAACTGTAGGTGGCATATAATCAGTGACTTAGCAACTATTAGGCTATTTCATTTTCAAGACATACCAAAAGTAGCCTGATCTTATGGCCAAATACAGTATGGTAACTGCTGGCCAATCATTATAAACAATTTGCTGCTATAATCGCGTATACTGTTCACTACCAGTTGTTAATAGTCACCATAAAGTACTGATGGGTGGATTAGTACCAAAATATTGAAATATTGGCTTCAATAATTGCTACCATATTGATATTTTGATGTGTGTTCCAGAGAAGGAATTATCTACTCTCAGCTATGCTGTCTTGATATCTTGAAATATAATTTTAAATGATTAATACGGTAATCTAAATAAAAAAATGATGGCAGAAACTACTTTTCCTTTCGCCTCTCGTAGTACGAATCCAAATCATTGCTTCAGTGCTAAATTGGCCCAGCTTAAATCAGTAAACAATACAGGCCAGGCAAACCATACGCCAAATAGTATACTTTAATATGTTTGTATTCTTGTTGGCAACATATCATTATTTCAATAGCATGAAATAAGTACTGTCATTGCTGTAATTTTAGCCACTGTGTTTATTTACCTAAGTTGTAAAAAGGACCTGGTGTTTTTCTATTTAATGATTTGACCCGCATGACAAAATGTAAGGAAAAGTAGCTCTCTTTTGACCATGTGGCCATTTACTGTATTCACTTTTAGAAGCATAGTGTACAACACAGCAGCAGCAGAACCAATCTTGTAATAGTGGTCATTTGCAAACTACTAAGCCAGCATTAATACCGCTTACCGGTTGGGATTATGAAGAGCAAACATGATGTGAAAGTACTGTCTTGTCCACAAAAAAGTCGTTTACATTGAATACTAGGGGTGTCACGAGACACGATGATACACGAGATCAGGTCTATGAGAGCGAGATGAGATTTTAACACTATTAAAAAAAGTACAATGAAAAAATATAAAAAACATATGACAATATACCTTAATGTATTAATTTATTTTCAACTACATTCTCCTGCACTGTGTGTGCATGCTGGCGGCCCCGCCTTCACCCACCGAGACAAAGAGACTGTATGACTGACAAAAGGGCTCACTAAGTTCAATGCACCAAGGAGCTGAAAGCAATGCACAGTGCTTGCTGCCTGTTTAGAGGCGAGACATGAGGAAAACAGACACACATGCACATGACAGAGTACTTAGACCTGCAAAATTATCGAGTTCCATTTCATTTATTATATGATTAATAGGGGTGTCACAAGTTCTCGCGAGATCAAAAATATTTCTCGTCTGTAGAAAAGCTGTCTCACAAGAACAGTACTTTCCTTAAAATGAATGTTAAAATCTTGCCTCGTCTCGTTCCCTTTGACTCAAACTCGTGTATCATCTAGCCTTGTGAATTTGGCGTCTCGTGACACCCCGATTGATGAATTAATTTATTGGATTGTCCCAGTCCCAGTACCCAAAAGATATTTTTTTGGAACCAAATAGCCACGTTTTACTTTTGCATGATCTTGTGACAGCCCAATTGATTACAGTGTGCTCCTGCTATACACGTCCACAGCTCCCCATGTCATCTACAAGACGGATAAGAAGCCAGATGAGCCGTGCTCCATCACTTCCTCCCTGACTTATTTCCCCGACGAGGAGGACGGTGGTGATCAGAACGTGACTGCGCCCCCTCGTATACCGCCCTCCAACCTCACCGTGGTCACCGTCGAGGGGTGCCCTTCTTTTGTCATTCTTGACTGGCAAAAGTCCGACAACGAAACCAGAGGTTGGGCGAGACTCTGTTGCATTATGAGCAGTGAAATTATTATTTATTTTGTTGTTTATTTTATTTGGAATCGTTATATTATTAGATGTACGTATTTCATATTGTAATAATCTGTTTTATAATTATATAATTTGGTGTTTTATTATATTAAATGGTACACATTTTTCATAATTGTATATTATTTAATTACATTTATACTTTCAATTTTTATTTTTATTAAGGTCCTATTTGTTTTATTAAATGGATAGGCAGTGTTTTAGGCAACACTTTAACATTCATAAAAGTGTAAAAATAAGTTAACCAATGCAACAACATAAATATATTATGAATAAAATCTATTAATACACTAGCATAACATAATATTGATTTGTTTGATTTTCTTAATTAGGAAGGATAATTATAATAACAATACCGTTTTTCCTTGATCAGAGTATGAAGTTGTGTCCACCGCTAAAGGACCAAATGGAGAGGAAGTGTCCATACTAACGACGACAAACCAGACGCACACAGCGGTGGAGAACCTAAAACCAGAGAGCAGGTGTGTGTGAGACAATACGAAAAATATCGTAATCAATCATATCATAACTCACTTGGATCGTGTAGACGTTATGTTGATGATGCTTGCGCCTCGCGTTGCGAGGTGCGGCTCAAAAGAACAGTTCAGCTTTGGGGCTGGTAGCGACGGTCTTATTATACAAAATTAGGGTTTGTTTTGGTCCCAAGATTACGTTATGTTACATCGCACAAAAATAAGCACATTTATTCAAGATTAATCCATTAATCGGTTGTTAGCAATTGATCAACAATGTTAAGTAGCTCTCTGGGAGTAAACGGAGTGCATGCACTATTTGGTTGCAACCAGCAGAAAGGCAGTTGATTCAGTCTCAACGAGTTTGCTATCTAAAAAAAGCCTGTGTTACATCACATATGGGAAGTTGTGCTACACCAGTACTCCTAATAAACATCAATAATATAAGCACAAAAAAACATTAATTTTACCAATAAATCATACAAAGTTGAATGCCCATTCTTAACCAAGATTGTGCATGATATTCTACCTGCTTTGATGTCGTTTACACGTAATAAGAGTCTTTATCAAAAGGTAGCAGCATTACAGTCAAGAATTGATCTTGTGTGTAGAATTGATTGTTGATTAATCTCATCATGATATAGAGTAGGCACTACTTGGCTGCAGCCAGTAGAGGTGCTGTTGTTTCACTTACTTCGCTTGCAGTTTAAAGAGAAACAACAAACCCACACAACATCGGGCAACAAAAATCTGATCTACATATCAATAATACTTAGACATTCATATTGTTTTTTAAAGAACTAATATGGTCAGTTCATTGAAATTACTCAAAGAAATTCAAGATAGTGTGCAATATCTTGCTTGTCTAGTACAGTATGCTTTCGGAATATAGGGGGTATTGTCCTAGTGTGTCATGTTCGGTGTTTTTTTTTTTTTTTTTTTTTTTTTGTTTTTTATTAAAAAAGACCATAAGGACTTGCATCCATTCTGCGCCTCTTAGATGGGTATTTTTCATAGTGGATTGGGTTTGTAGCCTATTCCCCTCCGCCCCCCTTTTATAAACATCCATCCATCATTGTGATGGATTACACTTGATATTTTACCAGAAGTTTTATCTTAAGGAAGTATTTGTCATACTTTCCAGCACTGACAAACAACAACGATCTCTTCCCACGCAAGTGTTATGTACACTAGTACAAAAAAGTGTTTTTTTCTTATTTACATCTGGAGTTTTAGAACTCAGCACCAGAACCCCATGGGCAAATTTTTGTTCAAGCTACAGCATTGCCAGCACGTGGAATAGCAATCAGCTGTTTGACTGCAAAATGTGTGAGTCAGAGCAACTCATGTTGGCCCCCAAATAGTGACGAGTCAGTGTGGGGGCCTTCTGATGGAAAACTGTACCTAAAGTTGGGTTTATCCCTTGGACTGGTTGATTGCATTGTGTCTCCCTGCCTCATTACAGTTACGAATTCAAAGTTACACCAAAGAACGAGTTGGGAACGGGACCATCCAGTGAGCCAGTGTCGTTCAACACTGAGTCAGGCAAGTTTTGCACATTAAAACATACTATGAGAAATGTAATTATTGTACAGTATGTACTGTCCATCAAGTAAATGGGAATATAATACATAATACATTTTAACATCTCTTACTTGAGTAAGACCATTTAAAATCATTCCAGTGCTGCATAAGTAATCATAAGACAGAGTTGCACATAAACTTAGTGTCTTACCTGCAAAGTCAAGCTCGGGTCCAAGAACATAAATTATCAATAACCATATTTGCTGTATTTTTTTTTACAAGTGCTGACCATTTTTTGTGTAATTATATGCACAAATGCCAAAAATGGTCCTATCTCGCAATGTACAAATGAATGTAAAAAAAATTGTGGATCCAGACAGTGATCTGGATCAACCCAAAATTTAATCAGTTCTTCCATATCCCATTTTTTGCTATTCCTGAAAATTTCATCCAAATCCATTTAGATCTTTTTATGTCATTTTGAACATAAACAGACAAACAAAAAGATAAACACTGGCAAAAACATAACCTAAAAACAAAACATAAAATAATGTGATATTTGAATGTTAAAAAACATAAGCAGAGTGCAAAGATTTATTACTCTAGAGCCTCGGTTCCCAAAGTTGGGTATGCGTACCACCAGGGGCACACCAATTGTCACAGGGGGTACGTGATTAAAGATAAAAAAACAATTAGCGCCTAAAACTCACAATTACGAGTGTGCCTGAATGACTCAGCGTTAAGATAGTGGCGATTGATTGCAAAATCTGTGCCGAAGGTAACACTTCTGGGTCACAGGTCAACGTGAGAAAATGACTTTTGGTGACAACCACTCCGCCTGGATGTTAGCATCATATAGAAACAGGCATTGCACTTTTTCTTTCAATTTAATGTGCGATACAATTATTTGGACAAATATAATGATGAAAAAAATGACTACATTTTTTTAGTGATGTTTTAAAATCATAATTGCATTCATAAAAGAAAATATTTGTGAAGTCATGGTACTTATAAATGGTGACACAATATGCTAAAGGTAAATTATACATTAAGCACAGATGATGGAATGTGTACTATTTATCAAAAATGTTCCTTTCCTCATGCAGCTGACCCACGAGTGAGTGAAAACGTTTCAGGTGAATATTGTCCCTTCCTGTCATTGTTATCATTACATTTCCACACAATGATATTGTTATTAAAAGATATGTACATCATGGCTTGTTTATACAGGAAAAGACGCCATCTGGACACAGTTCCCATTTAAGGCCGACGCCTACTCGGAATGCAACGGGAAGCAGTATGTGAAGAGGACTTGGTACCGAAAATTCGTGGGCATCCAGCTGTGCAACTCCTTGAGATACAAGATCTACTTAAGCGACTCCCTCAATGGTAATAAGACAACACCTACCCAGGACGACGGCGCCATATACAAAGGGGTGTCACGGGATGTCTCGCGTGATTGAAACGTTCCAAACGCTGTCTCGCAACAAAAGCGCAGCCAATGAGAGTGTGAGCTACCGAGTGAATGCCAGGACATGTTCAGGCAGGATTGTAAGGCCCTCTATATATACACCTTGCTGTCCGACCTCGGCGTTCCCAGCGTCGCTGAGGTTGGTTTCATCGGAGTTCAACAGCTGTGGCGGCGCAATGTCCAAGCAGAAGCTACATTTGATCGAACTTACTTAAATGTTAAGTCAGATGCAGCTCAAAACACGGTCGCTGAAGTCACATGACTTCTATCGAAACATCTGATGCTAGTGTCTATTTCGACTTGTTGGTTTCTGGTTCGGCACTCTAAGCATCATGGGAAATGTAGTTTTTTTTTTTTTTTTTTTAAAGCGCGAGCGGAAACAGCGACTGTACTGCAATCTATGTTCCATGTCTCAACGACACATAAACATCAATGGTTTCTTTTAACTTATCATTTCTAGTTTTTGAGTGTATTGTGACACCCCTAGTGTATTTGGTTAGACAAAGAACATATGTACCGTTTACCGCTCAAAATACTTTTGTGTTTTCTGCAGGGAAGTTCTACAACATCGGGGATCAAACGGGTCACGGCGAGGACCACTGCCAGTTCGTGGATTCCTTCCTGGACGGACGGACGGGGACGCAGATGTTTGCCGACCAGTTATCATCCAGGCAAGGTAATGAGGTTGCCCGTTGCTACCTAGACGCCACGTGCCAGTTATCATGGCACGTGGCATAATAGCAATCAATAGAAAGACTTACAATAATCCACAAAAAAGCGCACGGTCAAATCAGTCATTGGCAGGCACTGGTCAAACGATATTTGAATGGGATGACGCCTTCTGACAGTTATTATTGCTCAACACCACCTCGCATATTAGAAATAAATAAGCTTGAAATAAGTCATAGCCCACGGTATAGTTCATTCACCGAACCGTTCTCTGTTGGTATCAACCAATATAATTGAAACGATTGCCCCGAAAACCAGGTAATTATAAATGCGACCTTGTGTAATAAGAAGAAAGATTCAAAATAAGATATTAGGTCAAAGCCTCACTCCAAACAGACACACGCAAACACAATGTTCATGTTCTATCGTTAATGCGATCGCTCCCCCGTCTAAAACTGTGCAATGAATGCCACTGCTCATGTTATGGATGAATATACTTTTGCATAACAGAAATCAATAGTTTAGAAATAATCCACAAGGTCAAGGCTCACAGTATTGTCCTCACTTATAGGCACACAAAGGTGAACATGTCAATTATCACTCCTCATGTCAGTTATTAATGATTACCACCCCTTTGCATAATAGGAATACATTGAAACTATTCCACAAAGTCAAAGCCCACGGTATAATCAATAATTCACTCAAGAGCACATGCTACTTTTGTGTCAATCACTATAATGTTCACCTCCTTCCAACACTTATTAGTGACACCACTTTGCTTAACAGCAGTTATAGAAAAACACACAATGAGCGAGTGGTTAATGAAAACCACCGCCTAATACTACATTGTATGAAGAATACAATAAAAGGTGCATTATTATTGGTAAATATTATTGCTATTAGTACTTATTCTCCGAGATCCTCCCGTTTCAGCGTCTCTGCTATTAACTCCGACAATCCACTTCTCATTCCCTTCGTTTCCGATGCAGGCTTCTTCCGGGCGTTGAGACAAGAGCCGGTCAGCTTCGGTGAGATTGGCGGCAAGTCACATGTGACTTACGTAGGCTGGTACGAATGTGGCACACCCATACCTGGAAAGTGGTAAGATCCAACCTCCTCAGGGCCCACCGAGGAAGGAGTTTCCAAGAAGTTTTCTGGAAAAAGAGTGCAAACAAATGTCCGACCTGATGAGGAGTTGGGCTCTCTTTTTCACGCTACCATAGACAGTGCTGATTAGAAGGTGATGTCTATTAGGTATGAATGGCTTCAGGAAACAAACCCCTGATTGTTGTATACGCGTGGATGAACGAGAAGCCAAATATGTTGATTATACAGAGAAAAAAGTTGGGAAGCTGGCTCCCAAAATGTTTGTACAGTATAGTACTATTTATCAAAGGAAAAAATGTGTGCTTGTACTTTCCAGTGTATAAATACTTCCCAGTACTTGCATGGCGACACACACACAGGTCATTTCCATACAGACAAGGCACATAGTGACTGTACATTTGGATGATAGGATACACGTACATGTGAGACCGACACAAGTTTGCTCCGGTTCCTGAGGAATTGCTAGCAGTTGCACAGTATTACACCTTTCTTTGTTTATATATCTGTATCTGTAGATACATTTGAACAATGCTGAGTTTGAAGGACAATTGCTAACACGCTAACTTGTTTTTGATGTTGAAAATTACATTAAATAAAGTTGTTTGTTTAAATGATTATGAAGTAAGAATGTGTTCAATGTGTTCAAACATTTTTTGCAAACTGTACATAAACTGTCTTATTTCTTGAAAATACTTTTTATTGCAACATGTAAACTGTTTTCAGCATTAAATTTTGTTTTGATATTAAAAAACGTATTTTTATTTTCATTCACATTATTTGTTATTTGGGTAACTGTTTTTTTGGGACGTCAGCACTAGTAGTTGGCAACAACCGACTGTGAAGTCAAGTATACGTTGGCACTTATGTTAGCACCAAGTATGCAGCATCGTAGACATTAGCAAAATAAATCAACTTACGTACAGTCGCTTACCACTAAGAGCACATCAGCTTGTATGTTAATACTGTCACTGAGCTAGTTCACAAAATAACACTAGAAATCATTGGACCTATTTCAACACAATGTATGCAGCAGAACAGATGCTGGCATCTGATAATTGGCTAACTTCACCGAACACAAGCATAGCAGATTGTAAATTGGCTTGAGCAATGGGGTAACTTAGCTTGCCACTAAAAGGACAACAGATTAGATGTTAGCGCAAGCCAACTTATCGTATCACAAAGTTTGCAGCAGGGCTAACTTAGTTTAGCACATAGCATATTGGATGTTAGCACTGACCCTCAACTAAGCTGTCATGTCATAGCATTTGCAAACCGCTAAACTAAAGCACAAAGAGCGCCATGTTGGCTCCAGAAATGGGCTAACCTGACTTTGCACAAAATACAAGGCGGATGGGATTTTGGAACAAGCTATGACAGCACAAACAGCAATGCTAGTCAAATTCTGGGCAGGTCCATTAAGTCTTAACTTTATAATACCGGCAAATTTGTGCTTTCAGGTTTCCTTGTACGTGGTCTTCAGGCCAACCGAGGCTGGAGTGCTTGTTGCCCTTACCAAATGGTGCTATTTTTGTTAAGTTGAAAACCCCCCTTGAATTAGATGGAACACACAGACTGTAATGTTAAATTCAGCTTTTGAGGTGAACAGCACCCACATTTAAAAAAGTACTCTTATTTTTCCAACCATTCCGAAGTCAAATCCAAAGACAAGCAATTTTGGGGCTTGGAAACGCGTGTTCGATAACTTCTGTAAAACGGTCTTTAATAAACACGGTCTCTGAGACATTTTTGACATGGATGAGAGATCCGCAAGCTACCCTTAGAACACATCCAGCCTGCCCGCAAGCCTCAAAACAGGAAAACAAATAATACCACCGGCATGACATCAGTATTCCCAAATGTGTTTTCTTGAGAGGAAAGTGGAAAAGAAAATGCCACAGAAGGAATATTCACAGAAAGATTAACCAAAAAATGGGTGTCAATGCTTTATTGTGTTAAAGAAAAAATGTTACAGTTTATACACGGAGCACTAATCTGACCTGAAGATGATTTTTATGCATTAGTAAAAACCAGTGATACAATAAAGAAAGGACATGATTTATTTAACTGGAGTGGACAAAGGGACAAAGCCTTTATGCTGGCATTTCCCCTCCTCCCGTATGCCTTCACTTAGTGTTCCCATCGCTGTGGGTGATGCAAATAACAAAAACACAAAACGGGGTAACTTTTCATTGTGTCAGATGTCAGTTGAGGCAATGAAGTGTTACCACAGAAAACAACAACAAAACAACAATACAAGAGGGCAGAGGCTGTGGCAGGAAATAGACGGGAAAGAAAAAATCATAAGAAGAAGGCCAGTGGCAGGTTGGTCAGACAACATACAAACACTACCATCGGATTGGGTAGGGGGTTTGCTTGTTTTTTGGATCTGATATTTATAAGAGGGTAAGATTCCAACCGCAGTCCAAAGAGCCACAAGGGTTGTGTGTGTGTGTGGTTGGGTTGGGGGGGTAATACTTCACACGCCCCTCTTACCGATATCCAGGGCCTGGCTGAGCGTAGCCCTGACCGTAAGGGGGGCGGTTCCGGGCATATGGGTTAGCAGCCCCGGGCGGCGGGGTGCTTCCCGGAGGTGGGGTGTACCCTGGGCGAGGCTGGTACCCGGGCTGGGAGGAAGTGGGTGGCATGCTATAATTGGCGGGCTGCGACGCTTGGGAGGTATAGTTTTGGGGAGGGAAGGCTCCCGGTGGATACTGCTGGGGTCCCTGAGGAGGATGAGGCTGCTGCTGCTGCTGTGGTTGGCCACCCTGGAAGCTTGGGGCAGGGGGAGCTTGGCCTGGGGCAGGAGCCTGGGATGAAGGCGGCACGTAGTTCTGGAACTGCTGCTGAAGGGGCTGTGGCGGAGCGGGTTGGGGGGCTCCAGGTTGGGAGCTGTATCCTGCTATGAAAGAAAAATCTCTTTCAACTCTTTAATTCTGAACATTAGGACTAGGTTTCTTACATATTTTTACAATTGCCATCACTATACCTTAGTAGCATAACATTTAAACCATATTGAAAACCACTAAAATTACATTTTTCATTCGACATTTACCTTAAAGCTCCTCTTACATCCAAAATAGACTTTTTAATTGTTTTCTGTTAGAATTACAGTTGAATCTTTGTTAGCATTTTAGCCTGGGTTAAAATGCTCAACTTTGATTGTTTTTTAGTTAACACCAATAATTGATGCCAAAATTTTGCCACGGTCTGTGTACATTTTGTAGTTAGTGTACAATACGCAGTGTGTCGTTGTGTTATTGTATACAGGTTTGTATTGTTGCAGAGGTATTGTTGAATGTTTTTCACATTGGAAACTCAAAGGTGTATGATGTCAGTTACTTTAAAAAAATCTATCAACTAAAATTGGATTCGGCAGGTCAGGCTTTTTAAAGATTGGTGGTTGGAAGAGAATTGTGTATCTGTGCACCCCAATTTTTTAATTTTATTATTTTTTTTATTGCAAAGCATCCTTGTTAGCAGCTTACCACTACATGAAAACCAGAAGTCAGCTCTGTTGCTCGTCTATGATGTCATCAGCGGTTGACTATGTAGTTCTTTTCAAGAACTAATACAGTTAAGCCACACACACAAAATATGTTTTTATAATTTTATGGATGTGTAAATATAATTGTAAAACAATTTTAAATGCATATAAATGACGAATGAAAGGGATAAATGAACATTTAAGGTTATTATTAGCTTGTACCTCATATACTGTAGCTATCCTAGAGTGCTGCTAAAGTTTAACTAGCATTAGAATTAGCAATAAATCCGCAGACACAAAATTGCACATTTATAGGTCAATTTTATGTTCCCAGTAGGACAAGAAATACTTAATTGTAAAAATTCCAGCAAGAAGGCTTTATTTGTTTTTATATTTTAGGTTGTATCAGTTTTAAAATATTGACTTGTATAAAGGAGGGGACATTTGTTTTTCGTTGGGGGAAAATGAGTGAGTATATTTAAAAGAACCTCTTACCAGGATATTGCATTCCATACTGCTGCTGAGAGGGGCCACCTGGCTGCTGTGGAGGGTACCCACCGGGGGCCTGGTACGGTTGGTAAGCCTGACCTGAGCAAAGCACAAGAAAAAAAATGTCATCCTAATATACACTTGCTTAGTTCCTCAGCACACTTACCATTTCTAAATGGTGACTCTGCGTTTTGCTTTTTCTTTGGCATTTTGCGTGAGAATTTTCAAATGATGCCACCACAGAAGGGTAATGGTGATGGCAAAGACCAACAAAAAATGATAACCACAGAACCAGAAATTTAACTTACATTGGCCAGTATACGATGTGTCTGTCCTGGCTGCTCAGTATATAATGTCTAGGCAATACGGTGTCACGAGACACTCGGTTCACAATACAATACAATACAATACAATACAATACATGCGATTGGATCTCATTGGAGAACGAGATGAGACTAGACAAACATTATTATTATTATTATTTTTTAAGAAAAGTACAACTAAAAATATTAGAAATATATGACAATATATTGCAGTCTACTAATTTATTTTTTACATTACACACTTTTGCACTGTGAAGGTAACTACCGGCCCCGCCTCCACCCACTGAGACAAACAGACGACTGCTGTTGTTGTGGGTGAATAATGGTGAACATTTCTTGCCTATTTGGAGGTGAGAGACGAGGAAAACAGACACGCATGCTCATGGCACTATATTGACACACTATATTGCATTCATTTTCATTTATTGTGCGATAATTTATTTATTGTCCCAGGCCTAGCACCCACAAGTTTTTTTTCTGAACGAGAAATCACCCCAACTAGTCAAAAATAAATGTATAGCATTACAACTTAAACAACCCTTACAAATTAGATTCATGTTCGATTATTTTAACCCACCTAGGGTAGTGAAGTAAAACTTGTGTTAAAAGTATTTTGGCATCCTTTTACAAACACTTGTGAATTTCACAAGAATATCACGAGCACTTCAATAGAAACTGCTGCATCCACTGCGGGTCTGTGTTGTTGCTAAATGGTGCTGAACTCACCACAAACATCTCTCGCTGGCTTCCAGCTACAAAAGAATGTGCAGGTGCCCTTGCAGACATAAACACTCGTATACAAACAAATCATCCTGATACGTGCGCCTGTTATCAGGACTACACACAGGACGCCTTCAGCTCGGCAGGCCGCATCTCCATCGGCAGACAAGTCTACATTTGCAGACAGTGACTTCCTGCTGCTACACTTGAATTAGCGATGACTTCACCAGACCACACTGCCTACGTGCACGTGTGCTGGGAGGACGACAGGGCAGCAATCATTGCAAAGTGAAGCAGAGGTTTTTCTTAAAAAAAAAAAAAGATCGTTTTAATTTTCTTGTGAACTTTGTCTCTAGGAGCTTGTCTGCATTCCCGTTAAAATAAAGAAGTGGGAGTCAAAGTAATACTCTCCTAACAAGGCCCGCTATGTCTTAACTGTAAATCTCACAAGACCAGCATTATCTTTTGTAACCTGATGATATGCTGTATGCCTCATTCTGGACAAACAAGATTGGCAAGATTGTTCTTATAGTACAATAGGCAGCCATGTGTTGTTTCATTGTCTGCAGTTTTAACATGAGCAACATGTGTCTTTATTGTGTGAACTTGGGTAGCCTTTCATCCTTTCCTCCGTCTGTGCTCCATCAGCACTATTATGTAAGAGCGATAAAGGGGTGAATGGCTGTTACGACCACATCAGCACAAGGAAGTTTTTATCTCACTCCCGTGTGGCCAAGGAGGGAGGGGGTTGTCAAAATGCAACCAACTTCTTTGGTTGCAGCGCCTATATTAAAAAAAAGGAAGTGTTGGTATGTGAAAATTTTAAACAAAGTTTTCACATCAGCCACTAATTTCTCCTGTCTTGTTGTGTCAAAAAGGACTGTCGCTGTACGACAAGCATTCCATACCAGAAGCTGGCGCTGGCATTGTCAAGCATCTACCGTAAAGTCTGGACTATTGAGCGCACCTGAATATAAGCCACACCCACCAAATTTAACAAAAAAAAATTGTTACATATATATAGGCCACACTTGTCCATAAGTTGCGGGTGTCCACGTTGTAACATGGGATATTTATAAGTAAGACACACTAAAACAGGGGTGTCAAACTCATGCCATGGAGGGCCAAGACCTTGCAGGCTTTCTTTCCAGCCGGACGCTAAATCAGGTCATTTTAATGATCAACACCTCCTTCCCTTTAAGGGAAGAAGCTCATCAATAAAAAATCACCTGCTGGAGAAACTGGTTGAAGGGGGACTTACTAGCGCAGATGAGTGAAACCTGAGACACTTTTTTCCTGAAGCAAAGTTCACCAGCTGCCACAGACGAAAGGAGAAGATGGAGTAATTATACTGTATACTTTAACAAACTTGGAACTGTAGTTTAAGCCATAAAATTACCACATCATTATTTAAGCAGCAGGGCTCAAAGAGTGTGAAAAAAATTGTGGTTTAGAATCCGGAATTTACACTATTGAAATAATTAGTTAACTAATTATAATAAATAATGTATCTGATTTTGGTATGTCATGTCACAATGTGTGGAAGTGCAATTACAGTCAACTGACATTAGGGGAGAGGCGGGGTACACCCTGGACTGGTCGCCAACCAATCACAGAGCACATATTGACAAATAACCATACACACTCACATCTATAGGCAATTTAGCGTCTCCCATTAACCTAACATGTATGTTCATTGAATTTTGAGAGGAAGCTGGAGTACCTGAAAAAAAACCACGCACGCAGGGGGAGAACATCCAAACTCCTCACAGAGCTGCCAAAACAGAGATACGGACCCAAACCTTCCAGATCTTATTTTGGGGAGCATGGTTTCATGTTCCTGCAACTTTTTTGTAATTTAAGATTGACACAATAGTGCTTCCAAAAATTCCACCTCAAAATTTCTTTACCTCTCCCAAGCCGTAACATGCCTCTGCGAGAAAGCAAGGCCACAAGCTTACGGTAATATAAACATATAACACCAAACGCAGACCATGGCTCAAGCTGTCCTCACGCAATGGGTCGAGCGGCGGCTACATACACACACTTTTGCTTTCCTGCACTGATGTAAATTACTGCCATTGAGTCCACCGGCATCTGTCAGACAACCGGCTATAATCAACTTACACAGTCATCTTATGGATCTTGTTAGTGGTATTCTAAATGCAACAAGCAGGCCTAGATCAAGGCTACCAACAAAAAAATGTTCCGTGAGCATCCATTTAAAATTCCTGTGCATCAGCTGGCTGTCATAATGAAAAGGTTCTCAGCATCAAGATGAGGGGGAATAACAAGATGAAAGCAATAAAGGAACATCCCATGGACAAACTAACCAAGACCTGGGGAGGAAACAGTCTTTTTTTTGCTGGCTAAAGAGAACGGCTTCAGGCACAGTAGACATTCCCATGAAAATGGTGGGAAGTGATACAGAACATCTGTCTGCACAAAGGGGGACTCAAGTGAAATTTACTTGCCAGGCACGACTAGATTCAGCTCACAAGTGAATGGAGGAATAACCAATCTTAATTTCAGTGAACATAACGTGGCATGTTTTCACATATCTTACCATCCATGCCAGCTGGGGGTCCCTGCTGTACTCCGGGAAACACAGCCTGCCCTTGGGGAGGCAATGCGGCCTGCGGGGCTGCAGACGAGGAGGAAGCGATGCTATCCGGGGTCCCTGAGCGCTCCTCTGGGACCGCTGCTGGCGGAGCTACAGATGGCAGGGATTAATAGGAAAGACAGCTGAAATAAAGCTGCAGTTTATAACAACAGCTGTTAGATTGCACATTTTGCTATCAATGCAAAATCAATATTGTTGTTTCACAATCATCCAGTGGAGACTGCGGTGTAATTGCACAGATGACAGGCCATTAGGACCTTGCGAAATACCTGCGGGCTGGTCCTCACTCAGGCCGAAAGCAGAGATGACATTCTTGTTGACTTCATCCTGGTTCTTTAAAGGGTCGAAGGCGGACATGCTCGCTGCGCTGACGGGTGTCACGTGCTTTGTGGTGGAGTCTGTTGTTGCCACTTTTCCTTCACGTCCATCAACAATTTCTAAAATGTAGCCCAAAAACTATTAACATACTAGCTTACAGCTTATAATATAGTACAAGTAGTTTGACAATGCACAATAACGTACATCAATTCCAACTTTACAGATATATACTTATCTTCTGTGCAGGTACTTTGTGTTTATTCACAGTATCAGTATCTCATGGGGGTGTATCAATATATGTCTTTGTATTGACATTTTTTGGCAGTGCAAAGTCTTTGGTTCAGTACAGCTGCATACTGATTTCCCACATGGCCCACATAACTAGTGAGGGTCAAGAAACGCACCAACGTGGCCCATCAACATCCTTCAATTTTTCTGTACGCTTGACGAACATTGTTATTTTTGATTTTAGAATTGTATTTATTGGACAATTACCTGCAAGCAGATTAATTTTTTTAAACATTGTTTAAAAAAATATACACAAAAGCAATACTGTTTTATGTTTTGATTTTCTTGTGTGCCGAAATGAAACAAAGTGTGACATCTTAGGAAAACTGCACGTTTTTCAGAATTTTGACCATCATCCACAATCTATGTGAGACATGAACATCAACATTTTTGGTATTATTATTAACCCTGTTACGCTAATCGAGCTTTTGTTAATGGCATATTGCCACCTTTCCACACCACACCGGCTATCTACTATCCAGCCAGCAACTAGCTTCACCACAAACTCGCAGCCTCAGGGCACTACCCAAATGTGACGCTACATATTGGAGCTGCCACCGTGTTTTTATTTTTGCGTTTGGAAAAGTTAACTTTAGGTGTAGAAGTTTGTTTCTATCTTGCAATGTTAAATCATTGCACCGAGGAAGGAAGTTCCGGTAATGCTTAAAATAACAAAAAAATAGAAAAATAATGAAAGTATTACATGTTTTCATGAATGAACCTATCACTACCTGGATAGAGCATGTATATAAAACCATAAGAACTTGTTGCAGGTTTTTGGAGGTGTTACACCACGGGTTTTGTAGGCAGCATAGGTGTGTCCCATTATGTGTAGCATAAGCTGTCTCTTTTTATCTGTTTGCATATCTTGAGAATACCCAGAAAAGAGAAAGACATGTGTGCTCATGTCTCACATAAGGATTGTGGAAGATGGGCAAAGTGTAGAAAAAGTGCAGTTTTTCTTTAAACCCATGGTACAAACATGATTGCGACATTATAGTGCTAGTAGCTCACAACCTATGTTGCTAGTTATTTCGACAAAAATGACTGTGTGTTGAGTGATTTTTAGAGGGGAGGAAATCTATAATGCTAAACAAATTGTACACTGACTACTCTAAAGTATATCCAAACTTAATGTGTATAGTGTTGTTCCTTGAGAAGATATTATAAAACAGTTGCTGAATGTTGCCCTGCGATTGAACGGCGACCAGTCCAGGGTGTACCCCGTGTCTTGCCCAAAGTCAGCTGGGATAGGCTCAAGCATACCCGCGAACCTGATGAGGATAAGCGGCATAGAAAAGGGATGGATGGAGTTGCTGAATGTGAGGGATGTTCTTGGGTTTGTGAGATAGTCGATGTACTGTTAAAGCTATGTAGCCTTTTCTAGCAATGTAAACATTTTCAAACATTCCATGTAGTAAAACTTCATTAGAATTTTGCACTTTGCATTTTATAATAGTTCAAAGTGAAAGCGTTGATAAGATGAATCTGCTCGACACCATGCAAAAAAATTAAAAATAAAATAAAAAGAAATACCCCGTGGCTTTACAACTAAATCCGATTTCTACTCGGAGACAGCATGGCTGATAGCTAAAAATCAGCATAAAAACCATCTTACGTCTTGTGCCAAGCATTGAAGCCGCGCATTATTGTTGGCTGCGACACATCAGACAAAACCGCTGCAAATGTTACAGACAAGTGGAGGATTTTATTTCTGGAGGTTTGCCTCGACCTGCCTGAGTCACTCTTTCCACAAGGGTAAAACACATTGTAAAGAACAGTGGTGCACAGAGAAACAGGACTAGAGGATACTACTACGGTTGTGTGGATTAAGACTATTTCAACAACAAACAGGAACCAATTATTGATTGGTTGAACTTATTCTTGAAAATCTACTCTCACTGAACCTAACCATGTTGTCTCTTACTACTTTTACTACCCTTACCTATATTCCTTCAAATAGTGGCCTCCACCGTAGTGCTGGTGTCTATTACAATTACTCAACGTGTATATCATCTAACTGAATAAATACAAATTAGGTGGTGTAATTATGTGGCAGTGACAGATTGACACCACCATATGTAATGACAGATGCCTTCACTACACTAACACACTCCTTTGCAGGGTTGACACAGCATGTGTCAAGCTGAAGGTTACGGTTTAGCGCTATAAAGCAGAAATTTCAAAAACAGAACAGAAAATGTATCCAAAAATGATGATGAGAGTAGCTGCATTCAAAGTATCATGAGCGGTCAGTATCCAGCAGATTCAACTAGCTGGACTCAGCTGTTGGAGTTGCTGTTGGCTCACGGCTGCGGCGACCTGCACATCAGTATCTGCTGTGGCAGCGACGCTCGCGTCACAGCCACGTCACATATACACAACAATGGACAGCCGATAGCACACATTAATACAATAGAAGAGAAAAGTTAAGCTACCTTGTCCTTGCACTGGTACACAATTTTGCATGCCAATGGCGTGCTAATAAGTAAATTGGTGGTAAACAGGTGTTAAGTAAATGTTAACTGTGTGGGGTTGCGTGCCAGTCTGCAAATGCTCCAAATTTGTGGCATGCCTAATTTTAGTAAACTAGTTGTGAATACAACGTTAACGCACTCCAACCTATGTGCAAACAATGAGAGCAGTGCGTATCAAAGTGCACCTCTGCATGTCTCAGTCACATCAATGGGTTAACTGTTCCACCACCTGTTGGAGCAAGTTGGGGGTAAATTCTCAACAAATTTCTGTAGCCTCTGAGATCTTTCTTGTGATTTTCTGTTAATGCACAAAGTGTTGTTTTATAGTCAGCAGTTCCCTCTCCCACACTGTCAGCCCCTCTTTCTTTCCTTGTTATCGCCTCCTTCCTGCTCTTTGCACATTCTCATCTGCAGAGGCTAAAAATATAGACTTAACTTTTTTTGCATTAGCTTCTTCTCTGAAGTTCAATATATTGTAGGTCTCTTGCAAACAAAGAAATTAATAGCTAGCGAAGAGTGATGCCTGCTGTTGTGTGATATCATGCAGGACACACCGTGACCAAATAATGCTACGACAGCTTCACGGCTGTGGGAAGTGGTGCTGACAATTCATACACATTCAGGAACGATGCGCGCTGCGTGTGCTACTGTCGTGCACAAGACATACAGAGTACTTGACAAAGTGTAAATAAGTAAAGCAGTAGCATGGTCATTTCTCGTCAGTGCGTAGTTTATGGGTGAACAGAAGCAAACAGTGCATAAACTAGTATTCACACTTTTCATGCGTGCCATTAAAAGATTTATGACATGCATTGTACCGCCTTGCACTGATGTCTATAATTAAGTCATCAGTGGTATTAATGCTATCTTAGCAGTTAGCTTCTTACTGCTATTATAATATTGGTTCTTTTGCTGCTGTGTTGTTCTAAAGCATTGTAATAAATGCGCGTGCAGTCCAAATGATTATTAAAGTTAAAAAAATATGACTTTTTATATTTTGGAAATAAGAAACCTCTCAACTATCACTTGCTTACAATTAACGCCCTATCCACGGTTATTTTGGTAAATAACCTCCCTGGCTATAACTATAGTCGTCCCTCGTTGATCGTGTTTAATTGGTTCCAGACCCAAATGCAATAATTTAATTTTCAGGAAGCAGGATTCAATATTAATAAATGGAATACTTTTGTAGTTAGAGAATAGAAAACCTGTTTGACCTTCTAAATACAATTAGCATTATTACAGTCTTGTAGAGATGAAATGGCACCCCTAGAGCCAACTTTACACTACTATTATGCTTTTTTTACAACACATTGCTTAACTGTAACGCGCAGGCTATGGGTCTAGTATTGTAAAAATGCATTTCTATAAATAAATAATCTCTAATAATCAATGCTTGGCATCCTCTGCAGTTGAGTAAATCGCCCCTGGTTACTACACAAGAAATAAGTGCATTTAATATTTACAGTGCTATTAAATATGACCTTTACTATGCAAAACACAATTTATTATTTGTTTAGGAGAAAGTATAAAGACCCATCGTTATAGATTTGATGTTTAAAAGTAATAAATTAAGTATTAAATATTAAATAAACGTGTGCTCATATGCCATTAGCTGACAGAGCAAGTATTATTCCCACTTCAATTCTTGTTAATTACCTGAGCTACCACACAACTTAAAGCGTCATCAATGCTTGAGCCTCATAAAAAGATGATACAGCGACATCTACCGGCGTTTGATGATTTCTGCAAATGAATGATTGCTTATTGTGCACAACTAAGATGTGGTTGTATGTTTGTGGTGGGACTTTACCACTTTCTAGCACTGTGGCTGGCAAACCGGGCTCTGTGGGAGGCTCCAAGTTATCCAGGAGGGTGTTGACTTTATTCCTCAGCTCGATGAGCTCCCTGCGCAGGTACTTCACCTGACTGGATTCCAAAGGCCTTGGCTGACCATTCACTGTGGATAAAAACGGTTAAAATTTGATGGATCATCAGGGTCCACACAGTCATACATGGTAGCATCATGTTGTCAAACTTGTCCATCAGCCTAAGCAGTGTCATTAGAAAGGTATATGACTGACTGTGCTAAGTGACCAAACAATCACAAGAGTTTTTCTTGACACACCCATGCTTATTCTCTTAAAAAACACAGCAAGTAATGAAATCACTCATATTGCAGTCTATTCACAGCATAGTGACAATTCGTCACCTGCGCTACATTGAGACTTTCAAGCACTCTCCTTTTCCCCCACTTAAAAGCTGATCATGGAGAGAATATTCTGCAATAAAGGAATGAATGTGAAAGTCGAGACTTCTAGACATTCCTTTCTCAAACACTCGTTGTTTTGAGTGAATAATGCTGAACAGAGATGCTCAAGGTCAGGAGGTGCTGCACTCAAACGAAACGCCGGCCGACTCAAAACTATTCTCCTCACTTTGCTCCGAGTCATCGCACGTGAGAACGGCTCTGCTACACGTGAGGTCAACAAACCAGGATTGGATGGAAGCAAAGTGGGAAAAGAGAGCGGGGGATAAAACAACCACCCGCTTATAGATCCTTGACTAATAGCGACTGCTGGATGACAAGCTGACTGGAAGCAGAACACAACAAACATGTTATCAGAGAGGAGCCAGCGCACATTGTCGTTACTCTAACTTTGTGAGTTTGCCCAATTGGTTCTTACTGCCTTTATGTGAATACATGCAGTGACAGACCTAAATAATTGTAGCCTCACTCTGCCACATAGTTAAAATTAAAAAGTGGCCTTTTATGGACACATCTATCCACAGCTGGTCGCATTAGAACCCTGTTCAAACAGCCACAAGATATTCTTTATCATTAATCATGAGTATGTTTGGTTTGAAGGAAGAGTTACACTGCCCTCTAGCGGCACATGGCTGTAAATGAACTCCAATTATGCAGTTAAAAGGTCCTCAACCCTGCAAAGTTTACTTTTTAATGATGTTCTACAGTTATGTGTGTTCAGACAACCTGTTTATAAGCATCAAATGTGACAGAAGCCAATCATCACCCTTCCTTTGTTTGCTCCACTTTAAAAGAACAGGCGCTCAAGCGGTCATTTTCAAAGTTTTGGGCTTTCCTGACATCATGAAGGAAAACCTTCTTAATGGACATAATACCCCCTCTGTGCTGCCCCTAACTCGATGAGCACACACCATATATACGTCAACTGACTCGACGGAAATTGTCTTTGATCATTTGTATTTCTTCAGTAAATAGATTACATGAGCATGTTAAAATATGAATGTAATGTTAGCACTGTAGCGCACATAGCTATGCTAGTGTTGCTATTGTTTGTGTCCTCCTGTCCCATTCCTTAATGTTACATTACTCTATGTGATATATGGCATCTATTACATTGGACAAGTGCAGAATTACAGTGTACAATCGTCCCTCACAATATCACAGTTATCACTTCCTCACTATATCGCTTTTTTCAGAAATTAATAAATGATCACTGTTTCATGGTAGACTGTTGTCTATTCACTACTATTCAAAACATATTGAAATATTAGCGATAGGTAGCATTCTGGTCACTAGGCCGCAGTAATGATAACATTCATGAGACATTACTAAAGTCTGATAAACTAAAGTCAGCCATGGCATGTCTGACATGAGAGTGAAAAAAAGCTCTCTTGCCATTCCACGTGGAAGTGGCAAATGTGGAATGTGTCATAGTGAGGAGAAGGACCGTCCGTGTGGGTATTTCCCCGGCGGACGGCTCAATCGTGGTGGAATGTCATTACAAACACTAAACCGCCCCCCTTCCAAACTAAACATGTTGAAAAGACAAACACTGTTCCACCGTTGGCTGAACCTCCTCTTAGCTTTGCTTCCCCAGGGTCAGCTTAGTTTAGCATGCTAGTGTAGTTGTGTGTGTGACTTAAGCTGGATGAGTACATTTTCACAGTCAATGACGACGTGCAGGTCCTGAGTGAAAAAGGACAAGAAGCATGTTTATTTTTGCACCAAGCTCATCTTGGCCATAAAGAGACATTCACACACAGAACATACTTTGGGCCTCCAAAATAGGAGCACCATTTGCCACGTCATCTAACTGTGTAGACAAAATGAAATTAAATTTGGGAAAAAAATTGGAAAACATAAAACTGGTTTCATAGGCACCTAAATGTTATGTACACAATGAATAATAAGATGTAAATGTGACTATGGGTGTGTTATTTCATGTCTACAGGGCTCTATTAGTGTAAACATTTATTTAGAAAGTCATCGAGAGGTACTCTCTAACTACAGAAATATTCCATCAATAACATTGAATCCTGTATTACGGAAACTCATTTATCACATGTCGGGTCTAAAACCAATTAACCTCTATAAACAAACACCGAATATATATATAAAATGTGGATAAAGACTTCTTGGAGAGACACACACACACTGTTGAGAACAGGTGTCAAAACATGCAGTTCATTAGAATTAAAAGCTACAGACACACAAAAGCACTTTTAAACTGTCTAAATTTCAGCATCATCGCTTCCAATACCCGATTGTGGGACCACTAAGGCATTTTTAAAATTGTTGAAATAATACTATAAAAAATGGCCTCTTAAAAGGACTGTAAGAAACACGCTCCAAATATGTCCAGATGTGTCCATATCTGATATTGATATCGGGTCGATATCATCAAAATAAGGAATATTGGATTAATCTCAGATATTGGCACTGTGATACAAGCAGTCAATTCCAGACTTTGCCACAGTCAGTCTGCCCAGCAGCCACCGAATACAATTTAAGTAATCACAACAACAGCAATTTCTAACGTGCTAACAATTAGCAAGGGGTAGGAGTGTGTCAGTCTTTTTCATTGACATTGTAGCTGAGTGCAAAACTTATCTTGGTTCCTGTGATGGCACAGAACCGAGGGAAGTTTAATACAACCACCTAATTGTCCATTTCAAACAGGATTGCGAGAAACTCCACAGGTTGACAAGAAGTCATCAGCTATAAAAGAGCCAGCTCCTGGTTGGTAACGACTAATCGGGTTTAAATGCTTGAGCATCTCGAGCCCTGCTATATTATGCTTACCTGCCACTACATTGTGTAAAAAACGTATATAACGCAGATGCATAATTAAATTAGTCCATTTTTCTCTACTTTTATTGACTATTGTTTGAGTAATATCACATGGTCAAGTCTTTTTAGACATTGCACACTACAAAATAGAGTGGTCACAATACTAGAATTTCAGTAGTCTGCCGAGCAGCGATCGGCTAGAACACACATGATCACAACAACAGTGTGAGCTAACATATTAGGCATGGAGTAAGAGTGATGTCGGCCGTGTGTATTTTTCATCAAAGTCCCAAAAAAATTTTGCAGCCGAGTGCAAAGCTTGTTATGCACACGTTTCCTGTGGTAGCATTGGTGGTACAACTGTGTAAGTTCGATTTGTCCAAACCCAACTATACTGCAGATGCCATGACAGGTGCTGGTCTTTCAAGCAGGGGAGGCTCATTTTTTTCTGGCCTACATCATAAATGTGTTTACTTATTTAGATGTAAAATTCTACCCTCCCTTCCTACTTGTTTGTAACAAGACAGTTTCCGGATCAGTTAAGAATGACAGAATGAAAACCTTGGAAAATGCTCAGGTGGAGGTTTAAAAAGCAGATTGCTGATTCGCTCATTTAACGGTCAATCATAACGGGATTTTGCCTCAGACAGATCATCAAATCATCATGCAGAAGACAACCGTCCAGGCCATCCCACTGCCCCATAGACCTCCAGAGATGTTGAGCAGCCGATGGGCGGGACAAAGCCCAGCATTTTTCCGATGATTGTCCTATTTTGCGCAGTGGAACAACCCACTCTACACTTCTAACACTGCACACTACAAAATAAGTAATAAAAGCATGTATAATTCATCCTAATATTGCAATGATATCGGTAACAGACCGATATTCAAGGCTGCATTATTGGTATCGTATTGCAAGTGAAAAAGGTGTACTGGGACACCCCTGTATCGTTTCGATTCTTGCGACAGCCCTAGCAGTACAAAACGAGCCCACATTTTTCACAACTACGAATTAAACTGCATAAAAATTGTCAAATATAACTGTCGTTCATGGCTGTTGGTATTATTGCACATTTCCATAGTGGGTACACACACAAAAGCAGTCTCAGAGGAGGGTTAACGATGTGCAGTCATGTTGTTGCTATAATAGTTAACAAATGTTATGTTATATTAGTAGTGTGCTATGTACTTAAAGAAGGAAAAAGGTGGGATATAATGCTAGCAGGACATTCAAATGTTGGCGTTCCCTAGGCAGATTGCAGACCCCGCTGCATACAGTCCCTTTAGAGCACAATAATATGCTTGAAATGTCTTACCAAACAAAGTTAGCTTGAGAATTCTACTGCACTGGATAGCAAAGGAGAGGTCAGAGCTGTCAAAGATGGTGATGAGGTCATCATCTACATGAGGTGGAGAAGATGATAAAAATGTTAATCAATTTCAATGTGTTACCATACCTAAATACAACAATAACAATTTGCGTTAGCAACTGTTTAGAGGGCCAAGGTGAAACCCTTAAAAATATTGCTGAAACTCACCTTCATCCTTGTATTTGATGGTGACCTCATCGCTGCTCTGCAGTTTGCCTCTGAAGACGCGCTGCATCATCAGCACCAGCTCATCGTAAGTGATGTCCTCGTTGTGGATGGGGATGCGTCTGATGTCATCGCCCAGCTGGGCTTTGATGATCAGCTTCCCGCTCAGGTCGAGCTGGCCGTTCATTGTGCCGTCCAAACTCTTTCAGCTCCAACCGTCTGACGCGACAGAAACAGCATGCACTGTATGTTTATATGAGTCTACTGACAGGCAATCAAGGATAGAACAACCAGCACAGATGCATTGACACCAAACATGTCTACTTATTTAACTACTGCAAAAATGATAGTCAAAGCTCCTCTATGTGACTGAAGTGCTATGCTGTTTTTAAGGACCTTCTGGATTCTTTATTTGAATATGCCTTTACTCTATACTAAAGGGATTGGAACTAATTACATCATCATCAGTGTCATAATGAAACAATCTAATCACAGAAAGTCTAAGGGTCACCAAGTGAGGTGGCATCAACTCATCTTGGCTGATACACAGACTTTACACAAAAACACAATAAAAAAATCTAGTATTTGCTTGCAAGTTGTGCACAGTCGTCACCAACTGGGTAACAACTCCTGCAGGGGGAAGGCGATGTGTTGTTCTTGCCAGATGAATAATTGGCTGGCTGCTAGGGATTTGGGGCTGTGGCTAGCGTTAGCATTGAACAACCGCCAGATCATTCTGTCACGCTTTATGTGAGGTAAATATTTGGTCTTTTCGACATAAAACTATCGAGACAGACGCCCAAGTTCACGGGAATACAAGTCATTTGACAGGAGAGGAAAAATATGCCAACAACTTGTGATGTTAGAAGTTTATGATGCCCTACCACGACACAACGATAAGGCCTTTGGTAACAGAAACAAGAAATATTACACTACGATTTATTTTTGGCATTGTCGGTACATACATCTGTTGACTAGCCACCGGTGGGAAAGGGATCATACAAAATATGTTTGTAAAGGCTAACGCTTATAATAAACTACACACACAGCTTAAAATAGTGTACAGTAAAAATAAACATGTGCTTTTCGTAATTAAGAAATTCTTTTAAGCCTTAATATTGACTTTATTTACAATGAACCAATTACTGCGTTAGCTAGCTCACCAAAACGCAACATCGCTAGCCGGCTAACTGGTTAGCTTGTATGATACCCACGTACATTAGAATTCAACTCTGACTCGGCAAAACCATGCCGATTGCGTATTTTACCTGCTCCGGCGACTACGCTGTAATTCACTGGTTTATGTTCCCTCCACCAAAAAAAAACGGTTAAAATGAAAGTAGGTTGCTTGGTACTAGCATAGCAAAAACCGCATCAGGAAGTGACCTCTCAGCTGTCAACCAGTACGTGGCAGTCACACTGCGCATGCGTACAATGGGCAGCTAAGATAAAGACCACATCAAACCTGATCAGGGTGAAGGCAAAGCTTTATATCCTTTATTTATATTATCAACATGCATGTCAACATAGGAATACACCTGGAAATACAAGTTCAAACAAGTAATCATTGTGATTTATTTTATTCAATAACACAGGGATGAAAACAATTATATTATTAATGAAAATATACAAGGTTAGGAGAATTTTAAATAAAATGCAATTATAAATACAGGAAAATTCAGAGCTATTCAAGTATTTAAAGTTCAAAGCTAAGAACTACTTATTACTGTGTTAATATTTTGTATACTACTTATGTCAATACTTAAAACATTTTAACCTCAACAAATGGACAATATAGTTATATAGTCATATATTCACACAGGGGATAGCTGTCAAAGATCATCTATGTAACAGGGCACAGGGTTTTTAAGGACCAATTGAAAAGAAAAAAAACACACCATACGGTTTTTCAACACAAGAGGGGGACCAACAAAAACACACAACTGGACTTATTAACTTACTATGTATTATTGCACTACACATTTGAGCGGTTCGATATTTATTTATTTTTGTATTTTCTCATTTCTCCTGTCTTTGTTGTTCTATGTTGTGATCAAGTTTATCGTGACATTTTTGCAGAGCTGCTGGAAATGTGAATTTCTATTGGAGATTAATAAAGTATCTGTACGTAAGTATCTGTATGTAAGATTGTTTTTAAGGGCCTTTTGCAAAAAAGATCCTCTATATGAGAGCTGAGCGCTGCTGTTTTTAAAAACCTACTATGACAGTAGTCTGCTGCCGCAAAAACAACACAGGCTTAATACGTAGAAAGTGAAAAAAGAAAAGACATTTTTATTGTACTTTTATGAGCAGGATCGTTTTGGGACCAAATTATATGTGATAAGTGTAACTTCAAGAGACTTCACTGGCTTTTATGATGGCAACAATTTGATCCTGAAACTGATTATTTCCATTATTTCCAACAGGAAAAATAATCAGACAAGTTTCATAATACAGGAAAATGAAAACATATAAAATACTTCCTTCCACTATCACTTCTTCTTCTTCTCTTGCGTGGCATTGAACCATGAGTCTAGGAGCTTCTTCATGTAATACAGCTGCCACGCATGGACTTGGATGGCCACCACCATGATCAGATACATAACTGTTACAGCAGAGAAACCGAAAATGAAGCGGTAGGCTTTGCCATGGCGGTACAGCTGCTGTGCCACAGGGAACATCTCCATGCTGCCATAGATCAGCGGAGCCACCGAGAAGAGCCCTGCACTTATCATGGACAATACCAGGTAGCTGATGTTGCTCTTTGGGAGGGACAGGCTACTGCAGAGCAAGGGGACCATACTGAGCAGATAAGGGTACTCCCATTGGTACGGCATGGAGATGGTGTCATGTGGCACCAGGTTGAAGTGACTAACAACCACTTGGGCGGCCACCAGCAGCCAGATCAGGAGATGGACCACGTTCAAGCGTCGGACCTCAGCTTTCAAGGAACCACTGCAAGTATGAAGACAGGCACGTCATTTATATTTAATAAAACTGCCTTTCTCAAAAACTGGCAAATAGTGAAAGAATAGTTAAAATAGTTTTTAATGTTTTTATTTTAAACTCGTATTGGTGCTTGTCTTTTATATTTCTTAGTTACCTTTTGAGTGTTAAGTTGCTGTGTGATGATTTCATCCTTCTAAGATGACACAGTGAGTCAGACTGTTATATTGAGTGATGACCTCTAGTAACAAGACCGTCCTGAGTTCCCTTACAGCTTGTGATTGTCTACTTGCGGGTGGCACAGTATTTAAACAATTAGTAGTAGTTAGACTAGAACATGGTCATAAATTAGCCTTTCCCTTGTATAAGCCGCAGGGTTCAAAGTTTAAGAAAAAAGTAGCAGCTTATAAATTATTATTATTATTAAATGAAGGTGCTAATTTAAAACATGCTGATAAAAAAAAACGTACAAATTCCTGAAAAACAAGTTATTTTTCAATAATATTAAAAGGAATCTACTTGCAAAAATACATTTCGGTTTTGTAAATTTCATAGGTTAACTTTTTTTTTTTAATTACTTGCCTCATTTGGTAATGTGGAGACACCTTCTCTTTGTTTTTAAAATCAATTCCATTGGTGGCAGCAGCTTTGTGGCCGACACGTGACGTCATGTTGAGGTAAAACCTATTGATATACAAACAAAATGCAATTACAGGATAAAAACTGGAGACACTTCCACACACATTTATTACATAACACCCTTCCATAGAGTTGTCTGCCTCAAACAAGACATTGTAAACACAAATACTTTTTTTTGTTGAAGTATTAGGCACACTGAAAGCACAACACAAATAACGATGCTGATATTTTTAATTATTGAAATATTACAACTCCCTTCTATCCTCAAAGTGTTTCAGTGATGTGCAGTAAGGCAAGGGGGGATAAGTGGGCCAGAGCCTGCTGAAAATTGCAAAAATGAATAACATAAAATAAATATTAATATTTGTCTGCTTCTCCATGAATCACCACCTTATCATGGTGGAGGGGTTTGTGTGTTACAGTGATCCAAGGAGCTATGTTGTCCAGGGTTATACGCCCCTGGTAGGGTCTCCCAAGGCAAATAGGTCCTAGGTGATGGGCCAGACAAATCAGAATCAGAAAAACTTTATTGCCATTTAAGTGAACAATTCACGAACTAGGAACTTTCTTTGGCGACTCAGTGCGGCGTAGAATTCTAAGTAAACATAGAGCATTAAACAAACATGGAATTAACACTAACTAAACATAGAACCCTGAGTAAAAAATTGAAATTGAAATCACTGATAAGTAAAGGCATGAGAGTGTTTTTAGTGCAGGTATTATAAGGTGCCAAAAATACTGATTATAAAATGACTATAGTGCAAATGTTATAAAGTGTTCATGATTCAACAGCAGCAGGAAAGAAACTGTTCTTGTGATGAGAGGTTCTGGTCCGAATGGACCGTAACCTTCTGCCAGAGGGGAGTGGCTCAAATAGTCTATGTCCAGGATGGGAAGAGTCAGCAAGTATAGTGATTCAGAAGACCCTTGAGAAGAATAACAGGGACTGCACCTCGCCCGGACATTGGAGACCAGGGCCTCACATTGGAGCTAAGCCGAGGGTAGGGGCTCGCAGTCAAGCGCCCAAAGAAGCAACATGGGATCCCCCCCGCAGTTCTACCACCTGCAGGGGCAAGAATAAGGGTCTGGTGCATTGTGATTCGGGTGACAGTCGAGGGCGGACCCATCCTCAGCGGGCAAATATGTTTTTTGGGACATGGAATGCTACTTCACTGGTGGGGATGGAGCCCAAGCTCGTGTGAGAGTTTAGACATTCTCAGACCTAAAACACACTGGAGGGATTTTGTCTCACAACTGGCGTGGGAAAGCCTTGGGGTTCTAGCGATGGAACTGTAAGAGGTGGCGGGGCACCGGGACTGTTGGATTTCCCTACCGAGACGGTTGTCCCTGCGACCCGGACACAGATAAGCGAAAGAGTGGAATAGATATTTGTCCATCGACCTGTATAATGAATGTATTTTCTGTATGACTTTATTCATTTTTAATATTTTAAGTACTTTTATAGATAAAAATAGCTGAATTTTCAGATTTCTGATCAAATACCAGGAAAAAATCTAAAGTGAGGCCACCATGAATGTGGCTTAGTGCTTAGCTTAGTCTGTAAGCACTGCCTACTTAGCAGTGGTGTTCAACATCCCGCTGTAAGTGATGATGATGATGATGATGATGATGACTGGGTTTGCTTGAGACATGAAGAGTATCACATGTGGATCAGACATGATACAGAGCTTGTATCATGAGGCAGGGATCTGAGCCTGGTGATGTCATAATATGCACATTAGATGAGTATGCTTACTCCCATCACAAACTTTGGGCCATACTGACGATGATGATTATGACTGTATGCCTTTACTTCTAACCATTTTCAAGATACAACCTTTTGAAATAGTAATGGATGGATGGATGTATGTCAAAACTGAAAAAAAAGGTGCCTAAATGGTTAATAATAATAACTATGACACTAACTTGGTTAACATGCACATCACATTATATGTAAATGGCGTGTTGTTGGCGCTTTTGGGAGTTTTTTCCAGAAGGCTTTATAGGTGGAATAATAATGACCTGTCTCTTTTTATATTTTTATATCTTTAGAATGCACAGAATGCACAATGTCACATTAGTATTGTGGATGATAGCCAAAATGTGCAGTTTTCATTTCTCGAGCAACCTGTGTTATTAACAACAACAAAGAAACTCCAAAGAAGTGCCTCACTAGCCATAAACCTCGCCCACCACACGTCACTGCAGTGGTGCAGTATATTTTGGTTCCAGTTTTATTACTTATTTTGAGTATTTTAAGTTGTTGTTAAGCTGCTGCTGCTGTAGTGTACATCGTACCAGCTAAGAAAGACTTAGGTATGGTGCAATTGAAACCTGCACACTGCTGGCAATCGTACATCGAATCTGACATTTAAAAAAAGCAGTTACATAAATACAATTGTTGTTTTATCATAGAAGACATTCGACGATTTCTTCCTGTTTGTTTTCTATACCGACAAAGAAAAGGGATCGCCCCTACAAACCAACACTATGGGGCAGGTGCAAACTAACAAAAAATGATTATATAATCCTAACTGGACATAAATAAGTCGCATAAAATGTTAAATAAATGAAAAACAGGAAATCAACTGCCTGTCCTGAGTGGCTATGGCTAGCTATTTATTGCTAGCATGTAGCAACTTATCGAACGGCCAAACTCGAACCAAAAAGGTAAAATATTGTTTTTAAATACATAACACAATTGAGCAAAAAAAGCATGTGATAATGTCAAATATTACCTGAAGGTGCTTACCGTAGGCTAGTCGCTTGAAATTGTACCCCTAGCGAAACAAAAGACGTGATGCCAAATCAATGGGACACCAAAAACAACAGTGCGCATGCGCCTGTTCTTCATCCACAACATCAGCTTCCGTCGCTAAAAGGGCGTGTCCGGCCGTAACTATGACGACTCGTGGGCAAGTCATCTTATTTTCAATACAGGTCTAGTGTTAACATGATAAATTCTTTGGATTAACACTGGAGTAAATAAGTCAGTTATTAAAGATATTAAAAATACTAGCATTTATATATACTTTATTATTTCACCTTTGTTGTTTTTTGTATTTTATTAAAAGTTGTAGCAATGTTTGATAGTAGAAACCACAGCAATAAAACTAAGCATTATCATTATGAAGACAGGATTGTTGATTGTCTTACTAGTGTTTCATCTAAAAATAAGTACTTCAGTCATATTTTTCATAATATTTTTATTTAAAAAAACAGCATAGACAGTACATATTAAACATTAATACATTAACTCTCAGGTTACACTGACAATATTAGCACCATACTTGATTGACCTTTAAAGGGTTTTTCCCTACTTGACAATGACTATGTAGGCAAAATAATAAATTACAGACATTATTTGCTGCAATGTTCAACAAGCATGCAGTCAACATTTCAACATTTTTCACCCAAATTTGGTGTTTCTCCTATTTCATTGTTATTATAAATTCAAATTTTCAATAACATAAATACAAAAAAAGTATATCTGGTATTAAAAAAAGGCTGTGAAAGGGCATAAAAATCAAATAAACCATCAATAATGACTGACTTTTTTGTTTGACTTCCTTTATTACCTAAACATGTCTTCATTTGTACACGTTTACAACAAGCACCGTTTTTTCTTTTCTTCATGTGTTACGCCCCGCAAATCCAATCAATTGCTTAATAAAAGATGCAGTGCAGTGTGCATTATAAAATAAAAATTGGTAGTTGTATTTATTTTTAATATGTATTTCTGGCCACAATTTGCTAGGTTATTTAACATTTTTTATAATAATTATACTCTACAAATGTTACTCATAAATTTAAAGGCCTGATAAATCCATCTGTTTATAGATAAAGGTGTCACAATGCCTTCATTGATGAATACCAAAACTATATTCCATTTAAACGTTTTATGATTAATTAGTGTTTTTTGGCTGCACTTGGCTTTTTTTGCCACATGGGGTAGCTGCCACTTTCTTTTTTTTTGTTCCATCTTCCTTGCATACATTTGACCTTCACGTCCTCATATTGAAATTTACAAACAAATTGCACTCACTTGGCTTTCCTGGTTGACATCAACAATAAGGCCGCATTCACACTTGTAGTTTGGTACTCTGGTACAGACGAAAAATAATACGTTTTTTAAAAGCTACTTGGTCTTTGGTGTTTGCTGACAGTTCATACTGGTATTTTATTCATGGTAACAATGGCTGTGCAATAAAGAAGATGTGCATAATGTAAGGACTTGATTGGTTAGCTATTGTAACATATTACATAGCACAACTATAATATTTCAAAACAAAATGACATCTGATGGGTTGATTATGTAGGTTATGTTTATATTTTGCAACACTATATTTACCAACGTAGATTTCCCCCAAACTGTCTAATATACTTTTAAAGAGCGCCACTGTCACACTTAGAGAGAGAGCGCACTGCAAAGAAACGGTGCTTCCAATGCATTTTCTTTGTCATTGCTGCAGGCTTTTTACTGTCATCTTAACACTTTTGGAAGAAAATGGATGGATGGATGGAGCTCAAGTGAAACGAATAGCATAAGAGTTCATTTGCAAGCGCACCGAGACTCTTCCACACCCAATTTGGCGCACATCAGGGTGATTGCATTCACAATGCTTGGCCAAACAGATCTTACTAGCACAGCTAACGCACTAGAGTTCGTTTTAACCAGACCAAATATGACAAGTGTGAATGCACCCTAAATCATTCAAGTGTTCTCTAATGTTGTTCTTTCATACATTATTTATAAAATTGCACATGGGCTTAGCGGCTCTGTGGTATAAAACATATAGAGCATTATATCTCATTGATCAAACTGTACTCAAATTGTTAACTTTCAACTTGAAAGTCCCTAAAGTAATTTATGATCATAATTCAGGTCACACAGGACAGTACCCCCCCTCCCCTATTTGACAAAATGTCCTCTCTTACAGGGGATACAGCAGATAGCCAGAAAAGGACGAGTGCACGTACTGCCCAGCATAAAGTCCTGCAGCCTGGTCTGAGGGCAGCTGAATGTGTACAGTGTCCCCTGGCTGCAAAGGTAAGACTGCACTTCCTGATGCTTGGTCTAGGTAGCCCTTTTTGTACTCATCATAAGTATACATGACCGGCTCATTGTTCCTCATCAAAGCCACCCACACATTGGCTCCTTTGCAATTAATGTGGTAGGCAAAGTAATAAACGCCAGGCACTTCACAGGTAAAAATTCCTGTTTGGGGATCGTAGTTTTGTCGGCCGTTGTACAAAGGCTTTTCAAAGACCACCGGAGTGTTCACAGGGGGGAATGGGGTGGTTGCTATAGCGGTGAATGCTGGCATCTCCATCCCGCTGGCTCCCATGACCTCCGCACCATTTTCACCATATTTACCCTTCTTGTCATAGCCACCAGCCTTGGTACCATCCAGTCCAGGACCCATCTGAGAGAGCACACCTGCCAGGTCTGGAGAAACACCGGGCTCTCCTGGTGGGCCTGGGGGTCCTGGAGGGCCAGGTGGCCCACTCTTTCCTTGGGGTCCTAATGGCCCGTCTTTCCCCGGAGGTCCAATAAGACCAGGAACACCTGGAAAGCCTTCACCTGCAATGCCAGGTAGACCGGGAAGACCTCCATCACCTTTTGGCCCTGGAAGACCAGGTGGCCCGATTGGGCCTGCTACACCATCTATACCAGGGATTCCCTTAAGACCTTGAGGTCCCATTTCACCAGGTAACCCACCATGTCCTTTAGGCCCAGGAACTCCTGCGGGTCCAGGCAGACCGGGAAGACCTTTATGACCATTGTCCCCTTTGGCGCCATTTAGTCCTGGTGGACCTTTTGGCCCTGGCTCTCCTTGTTCCCCAGGCAAACCATCGGTTCCAGGTAATCCAGGAGCACCAGGGTTACCTTGGATTCCATCAATCCCTTTAGGTCCTCCTTCTCCACATTCTCCTTTTGGACCAGGTAAACCTACACCTCCTGCTGGCCCTTTGGGTCCTGGAGGTCCTAGCTGTCCATTTGGTCCAGGGGCTCCGGTCATACCAGGTAATCCTGGATGGCCTTTATCTCCTTTTGGTCCTAGCAGTCCTGGTGGCCCGCTCATACCTTTATCCCCCTTTGGACCTTGGAGGCCTGGTTTACCAAAGCCAGGTAGTCCAGGCTTTCCTGGCAAACCAGGTGGTCCTGGATGACCTTTTGCACCCAGCATGCCTGGCTGTCCTGGAAGACCATTCTGACCTGGTTTTCCTTGGCCAGGAAGACCTGGAGGGCCAGGTGGTCCTCCTTCACCTGGTGGCCCAGAATGTCCTTTTAGTCCTGGATGTCCTTTATCTCCTGGAGGTCCTTGTGGCCCTGGCATCCCATTCAAACCTGGTTTTCCAAAACCAGGTAGTCCTCTTGGTCCAGCAGGGCCTGGAGCTCCAGGCAGACCCTTGTGACCTGGTTGTCCTGGTTGTCCCATTCCTTTATCACCTTTTGGTCCTTGTAATCCTGGAAGTCCTGGCAGTCCTTTGTGTCCTGGCTCTCCTTTGGGCCCTGGTTGCCCTGGCAACCCCTGTCCACCGGGTTTACCTATTCCAGGTAGCCCAGGTGGTCCTGGTGGACCCTGACGTCCTGGTTGTCCAGACGGACCAAGTTCACCTCTGGGGCCCATTTCTCCTTGTGGCCCAACCTCTCCGACACCTCCTGGTCTCCCTTGTGGTCCTGGCAAACCTGGTTTACCCATCCCAGGAACTCCTGGAAGGCCAGGAGGTCCTGGTAGCCCTGCGGGTCCAAGTTGACCATTTCCTTGAGGACCAGGAGGACCGGGAGGTCCCTGTGGTCCGGGTGGCCCAATTGGACCTGGTTCTCCTTGGGGAATTCCTTCAGCACCACTTGGGATTGTCTGACCTGTGAGCAAAGACATGACAATATGAAAATTGAATGATAGGCAAACCACCTGTACCAGGTAACAATCGACAATATCTTACCTTTGTCTTGTCCACCGTTATATCCACCCCCCTTGCGAGCCTTTTCTTTGCCTTTGAGCATGGGCATCTGGGGGAGTTCCTTCCTGTAATGGGGATACTGCATGTAGGGTCCATCTTTGCCAAGGTACTGCTGTTGAGGATAGCCTTCATTGCCCGTGCCCATGTGTTGGAGATGCTGCATCTGCATCTGTTGCTGATACGATTGAGGGTGCTGCTTGTGTCCATAGTACGCCCCATCGCTCAAATACACAAGCACTACAAGCTGGAACAAGGCCAGGAGAAGGGGGGGCCGCAAGGACGGCATGGCCAAGGCCTATAGGAGAGGCAGATAAGATACTTAGATAATGGTGGGCAACAAATCTTTGCAATTCTTTTCAATTGCACGACATACACAAAATGTTTTTTTTCATGATCGCAAATGTTTGCACTGATGAATAGATAAGTAATCATCCTACATATTTTTTATTCCAGTCGGATGTTGCCATCCTTCCGTATGAATGGGACAAATCTGAGCTTCACTTTTTTGTCCACTCACAACAGCAATGGTTTAAGTTGGCATATTCATTTAACACCAAATTGAAAGGGAAAGTTAAACAATCACAATAAAGTAGTATACAAAATACAAAAATGCATGCAACCAAAGCCTTTCGTATTCAGGGAAATACCCGCGACCCTAATGAGGATAAGCGGTATAGAAAATGGATGGATGGATACCCACTCACAGTGACCGGTTTTCACTGATGTGCCAGGCGGGGATTTTAACCAATATAAATGAAAAAAGATTAAGATTTAACAATCTTTACAGACCAAAATAATCATCAAACTGACTTATTTGTTCATATGATGCCCACAGAGCTACGAACAACTTCATGCTGTGTCTCCTTTTTTGCTCTGCTCCCCCTTGCGCCATGAGGCATTCGGATGCACTTGTAATTTTGAGTGTTAGACGGCAATTGTTTTTCATTTCCACCCTTACGCATACCCCAGTTTGGGAACTTAGGCCTTAAACACAGTGACCTTTACACTTGTATTACTCAATATAGTACATAAAGTCCGAGACATCAATAAGAATCACACTTGTATGTGTTTCAATAAATGTATGCACAGGAAGTGACATCAGGGATTCAGAGTTGAATTGTAGAGCTGATGGAGTGCAAACACATCAGTACCCCGTGTTATAATTTTGATGTTGATTATTATTATTGTTATTATTGTGTCTGATGTGACGTAAGCTAAACCTGCAATAATTGTTGTTGACAGCAATCAAGTCTGGTGTGTTACTAATGGCACCCAGCGCCCAGTGTAGACAATACTGTGCATAATCAGCGCTATCATGGCTAATTGAAGCAATTTTTCAGAGACCCTTCTTTTGTTAGATGTCGTTTGACAGGATGCATCGCACAGAATTTTTATTGTGAAGGCTGTTTTTGTTTTGCACGCAGAGCAGGATATAAAACACAAATCAAATTTGTAGTTCTAGAAGTAATGGAGGTGTTTTTACTCACTTTTTTTGTCTCTCCTATAAGGTTACGCTTTTGCCAACATCATCGGTTATCCATCCATCCATCCATTTTCTATACCGCTTATCCTCATTAGGGTCACGGGTATGCTGGAGTCTATCCCAGCAGACTTTGGGCGAGAGGCGGGGTACACCCTGGACTGGTCGCCAGTCAATCGCATGGCACATATAGACAAACAAACATTCACACTCACATTCATACTCTAATGGACAATTTAGAGTCGCCAATTAACCTAACATGCATGTTTTTGGAATGTGGGAGGAAACCGGAGTACCCGGAGAAAACCCACACACGCACGGGGAGAACATGCAAACTCCACACAGAGATGCCCAACGGAGATTTGAACCCAGGTCTTCCAGATGTCCTGACTGTCTGGCGAATGTGCTAACCACTCAGCCACCGTGCGGCCCATCATCGGTTATATCATTTACAAATAATATGCAAATTACAGATTACATCATCTAGCGACTTCTAGTACAACCAACAGCTACGTTTCGTACTAAGAAGTTGGCCACAGTGGGCGAAGCTTCAAACTAATAAAAAGTGCTTCCCGTGCTTCATGGCTGCCGTCCTTTTGTTGTTGTGAAGAACTTATTATGACCCTCGGTTACACATATTTCCAATTGTTATGTACGAGCAATGTTTTTTGTGTTTGATTGTGTTTGATTGACCCCAACCTTTCTGAGACCTATGAATGGGTGCAGGTGTGCTCTGCTCGCTCTGCCTTCTGCTCACTGCTCCATGCTCTGCTTGTGCTGCCTTTTTCTGTGGCAGCCTCGTTTCCACCTCATTATGCTCCACTCAGATTTTTCGTGCTGGCTGCTGGCATATTGCTGAGCAGTCTAGGTGTCTTTTTCGTTCGTTCTTCCGGTTTTAGTTATTGTTTAGTTGTTGTATTGGCTGTGCTGTTTTCAGTTTTGGTTGTGTTTAAGGTTTAAGTTGTGTCTTTTGTCTAATTTAGGGGTAGCGGTGGAGTGTCAGGAGGACAGGGTTGGCTTGAGGGTTGGCTTGGTTACCTCACCGTCCTTTTGTTTGTTTGGGAGGCGCATTTTTTGGGGCTAATTGATTTATCAATAAACTGTGCGACTTGCAAGCTTGTTGCTGTGTGGATCACGCCATCACTTATGCGCCGATATCATTAATGGTAGAAAAGCCAATAGCGATGTGAACTGATATGACATTGTTATGCCAATATCGAATAATATTAGACATGCCTACTTTTTATTATTGTTTATTAATTGTGCAAAGTTTTTTTTATTTTTTATTACATGATGCTGCAATATGTTGAAAAGCATCACAGATTTAGTTGATCTGTAAAATTCACCCTAGCGGGCTGGTTAAACGACTATGTAAGACGATGGTTGCTCTTAGATTATTTGTCCAGATGTTGTCTGGAAAGAATTAGGATTATTTGCACAAATATACTGCACAGCAGTAAGAGAATCAATGCTGTAATACCAGTATGGAGCAAACTGCTCAGCCAGATGAACCCTGCTGTGTTCATTGTAAACAACAGTATGGCAGTACAGTTGCAATAACAGTCTGTAACCTGTCTGACTTTTCAATTTACATTTACATTTTAAAGTGTATGCAGAGGAAGATAAAGCTGCTGGATGCTGACTAGTTGTGATAATTAAAACGCAACTTCTCATGGAGTTAATTGATCAAGCTCGCCGACAGCTACAGCTGCTAACTTGTGTGGTTTTTCATTTTACTGTTGTGCAGCAAAGTGAAAATGAAACCTTAATTTTTCTTGCTCTGTGGAAAAATTTAAATTGGCTGCATGCCAGTCTAAGTTGCTCAAACCATCATCAAGCATAAAGATGGTGTCTTTGAACATGTAAAAAAAATCTGCTTCTATGAAATGGGCAGTGAACTTAGCAGCGTAGGGACTTCCTGTTCCCAATGTGCAAGACAACTATTTGGATAAAAGTCTTTTTGTTATTACCATTTTGTTTCATTGTTGGTTTAATCTTTTTACTGTATTTTATATGTCATTCATGTGTTCTGTATACAGTGTGAGTGTTAAATAACATATCATTTTAGGCATAAGTTCCGATTACACTAAGGCAGTGGTTCTCAGTTATTTTCTGTCCCGAAGCTGAAACTGAAACTGTATTTCTTGAAAATGGTTTGCAGAGTGGGAAAGTTAGAAAATACCACCTTGTCATGTCTTCTTCTTCTTTCTTAAGTGATCAACAATGTGGTTTGACACCGAGCCAACGTAATAGCTGAATATTTTGACTGGCGTGACTCACCCCGGTCGACATTCTCCTGATATTTTGTTGTAAGTCTGGAGGAGCCTTGGAAAGCCAAACATGATGGACTTGCATTTGGTTTGGTCACGTGGCTCCATCTGCATGTCTGTTCACAGTGCCTTGTGTACTACACCGTTTACACCCAGTGATCCATTCCCGTCTGGCTGCAACAATGTACTAATCCTGCACAGGGTTGACGCAAATTTTTTTCATCCTGCCAAAACAAAAAAATCCCAGGAATGTTCCCATGTGGACAGGTCCTAAAACTCAACTTACATCGCAGTCGTAGGAACGCAACTCCTTCATAACCCGAGAACCACGTATATCAATCTTTTTAATTAAACCCTGCTTATTATTTACTTTTGTAGACTATGCACCTGGCCTAAAATTAAATGTATAACACTGTTATACTGAGTGAAAACAAAACGGAAAAGTAGCATATAAGGAAGGGACGTATTGGAATTTGTGCAGCGATCGCGTTATTGACACAAACCTCCATCCGCAGAACGCACTGTGATGATTCAAAGGTTGACCATGATATCCCTGGTCCGATAGTACCGTGGTTCTCATGGAGCCCAGAGCAATAACTTCAAAAGCAATAGTGTGCAAAATCCAGCAATTTCCACAGTGACCCTAAGTAGAACTTACGCAATGTATGCTGTATAGCGCTACAAGCGTACACGGCGGACATGTTTGTTTGGGGTTTGTCGCCGTGTGTAAAGGAATTGGAGACTAGGTGGTTAATTGAAAAGAGAATTGGACGGTCTTTGCGATGGGTCTATGTTATCTTTAATGCAGTACCAAATACTGTACATATCTTACTGTCAACTAGTGCTTTGACCAGGTTTGAATGTCCATTTGTGAAAACCTGCTGCACCTATTTTTTCATGGCAGGGCAAACATGTTGGTTTGGTGCCAAAACAAGCTGTTGGCTTTGCGCCAGAACATGATGGACGTCTTCCTACATGTTCTACAAGCATGATGTTCCCCTACAAGGTTTCTAAAGTGTTTTTCTGACGCAACGTGTTCTTGGCACCATGAATAAGACTGTTGTGTGTGAATGGTCTACCTCAGGTATTCAGTCATCCCTAATACCGCCTCCTATTTCCATCTTCTCATCAGCTGCCGCCTAGCTTTGACCTCTATTCCATTCAGTTTTTATTCATGACACGTTTGCCGTGGGTTTTCGGAATTCCTGACCACATCCAACTCTTTTTGGATCTCTGACCTTCTCTCAGTGGACTGGTGACTTTGACAGGAGCGTGCTACTGTCTCCCTCCCACCGATGAGAGCTGGCCTTTGAAGGGAGCCAACCTTCATGTTGCTATGGCGACACAAGTCAGACGTGCCAAAGAGTCTGGAGGAATGTGATTGAATTTCGCAAAGTAGACGCTAAAACTGTTTGAGGCTTTTCCGGTATCATTATCAATGACGTGAAAAACCAGCATATTTGCACACATGGGGTGTGCAAGAGTTGCATGGTGGGCTGCATCAAATGCGCTGGTGAGATTTATTTGGCACGCGGGCCACAGGGTCTCCAAACGCCAGATGAAGTTAAGGCTTTAAATTAACATGTCAGAATAAGTAAATTGGTGAGGGTATGCTAGCTGGCCCATCTTGTTTGTCCCTGCAATGATCCCTTAGCCTGGGAATTGTGGCGTAAACAAAGAATAATAGGAGTATAAAGGTGACTGTGTATGTGTTACAGTATATATTACATGTCTACAGGGCTCTAATAATGTTAACAGCCGTATTTAGAGTCATAAACTAATTTTCTGTCCTCTAACTACAAAAATATTCAGTTTATTAATATTGAATCCGACAATAAACGAGGGACAAATGTAAATGTAAAATGTGGACAACGTGGACTTCTTGGAGACACATAGGCGTGGACAAACACAGGTCATTAGAATTCAATCTGGAGACACCCAAAAGCACTTTTAAACTGTCAAAATTTCAGCATCAAGTCTCGATTTTTTGCCAATACACTATTGTGGGAACAAATTAACCTCAATACAAGGGTCAACTGTATGTACTCTGCTACAAAAATATTGACACTAATTGCTCCAATGTATGCCTCTGCAGTAGTCAGCTAACAGCAAAGACTTTTGTTGCCGGATAGATTACCCTGAAAAGCAAATAACCACCGGGGTCTCGAATTAGGTCAAAAACATTTGCATTAACATCTTAAAACGCCGTCGCAGTCGGCAACTTCCTGATTGCCAAAAAATGGCAGGAGCTGCATTTGAAGTATCATGAGAGGTCAGCGTGTTACGTGGGATACAGCTTACATGCAGAGCTGGATATAATGCTGGCAACATATTTAAAAGTTAGTGCACACTAGGCAGCCACATACTGTAACCATTTCTATATTTCTCTTTTAATGTAAAATTGAAGTAAATAATTGAGAAGTTTGCAATTTGGGTGGGCCCTTGTCATTGGAGGGTGTGTCCTGTAGCCAAACCATGCTAGAATCGCAGAAAAGTCTTTACTTAGTTGCCAAATTGACAGTCACTGTTGGGACAAATGACATCACAAGACAAAGTCTCGGACAGATTCAGTAGGTACAGTACATTTCATAAACCCAAATGCAAAACTTGGATTTACAAATATACAGTAATATGCTGTCAAGTGCAAAGCAACAATGTTAATGGTAATGGCAACAGTAAACAAGCTTAGAAAGGAATTAAGGAACATCATCTTTACACTTTCGTATTTCTACATGTCTGAAAAGAGTAGGTGCCCTGCGATTGACTGGCGACCAGTCCAGGGTGTACCCCGCCTCTCGCCCAAAGTCTGCTGGGATAGGCTCCAGCATCCCCGTGACCCTAATGAGGATAAGCGGTACAGAAAATGAATGAATGAATGAATGAAAAGAGTAGGAGGAAGCGGAGTTTGGATCATGCTTATCAAATAACATTAAGCTCAGTGATGTGGGTTCAGGGGATGCATAATGAAAAAAATAAAAATAAATAAAATATAGTTTTTTGTCTGAAATGTATTTTTTTAATGATTATAATCATTTTTAACATTTTTGTGAGTCAAAATCTCTGAATTGGCACATTTCTTGATCTAGAACAAATAGATGAGGCCACCGTGAAAGTTGTTTCTTAGCTAAGTGCGCAAGCCGAGCCTATCATCTCATAGAGCCTGCCAGTTTCTGTTTGTCAGCATGTTCCCAATCATATAATGCTTCAGAAACATCTTTGATACGCCATGGCCTATACACAGCCTGTATAATGTCTCTATAATGTGAGTGTGACATTATTTTTGCTTATTGGACAATAACACACAGAAATGTCATACAGGACGCACTTGCAGTATTGATGCCTCCTGATGGGGTGAGCCATGCTTGAGCTGGGAGGTGCTTGTCAACAGAGGAAAAAAACTAGCTTTTTTAAAAACTTTATTGGAATACACAAACAGCAGTGCACGCTAGAGCTAGATTTACAAACAAGTCAAATGAAAAATATTTTTATGTTCCGCTGAATGAATGAAATTAACTGCCAAAAATGGAAAATTACCCAACAATCCTAGTGAGGATAAGCGGCATAGAAAATTGATGCCTGGATGGACGGAAAACAGATGATTATATACCAGTACCAGAACTGTTCCCAGAAAAGGTTGTTCCCAGGTTGCATGTAGTCTGTACAGTATACAGACAAAAGGTAAGAACATAAATGTTTATCAGTTAATATAATAGATAAATGAATGGGACAAAAAAGAAAACAAAGAGAATTTTTTTTTAACCAAAGTGAATTAGTGTCTTCTTTTTGGGGGTTATCCTCTTAATGAGCAACCTTTATTAACATAAAAAACACTCCAAAGGAGTCAGTGCCTCACTAGCCATAAACCTCACAAGAAACCTCACCACACATCACTGATTATGGAACATCCCTTGTTTATACTTGAACAGTTCAACATGTCTGAAAACGAGTTGGAAAATTCTTAGCTATATTAATCCTATCTATGGTTCCTAATTGTAATACAACCTAATTAGGTATGTCGCAATCTGATCTTCAGGATCGGGAGTGGCTGTCTGTCCTCTGCATTTTGAAGATCGGAAAAGATCGGCATCCGCCAAAAAATTGGGCCGATCTGGTTGCCGTAAATCTGGGCCACACTCCAACATGGTAGGTGCGCTAAATGCGCTTCAAAGCTGGTTGCCACTTAACTGCCACCACCCGGATGGAGTAGAAAACGCACCCCCACCTTGCAAACATGTCCGTGGGGTACTGTGGTTAAGTTAGTTTCATGTTGGACGCTGGACATTTGACTCGCGGCTAGAGCGGTTGTCTTCCCTCGCTGTGCCCAGACTCCTCTGTCATGGTGCCGGGATATCACACGGGAAGGGTCACGCTAACCGCAGGTTGTAATAGTCTAAATCACACCACAAACTGATTAATACCATGTCAAATGACTCGTCTTACCCGGAAATTATTGTAATGGTGGCTGAATACTGTAATTCTACGTCAGGATGGCTGTAATTCAGTTGGCCATTTATTTGCATGTCAACACAGAGCACTCCCTGCTTTTTTTACAAAAACTCAATCCGGTTGTTTTGGCGTTTTTTCAGAGCACTCAATCCTTCACAGTCCAACGGCACTTGCTAGTTTTCTTCTTCTTTGCACTTGAGTCCAAACGGTTGCTCTAACCAGCATGCTAAACTTTATAGTCCACACACTAAACAGCAGCTTACAAGACTATATACCCTACATACCCTCTGCAGTATTTTGCATGATCGTTTCCCCCCAATTCTATTTTATAACTTTTATTGGATGAACTTTTATTTTCATTAAGGACCTGGCTCACAGAAGTTTGTTACAAAAGCCAACCAATATTGTTGGTCATGCTGTGTAATAAAAATAGTAAATTCTTTACTACTAATACTTTGGTTGGATAGTCATATTCAGTTCCACAAACTCGTGTTTGTAACAAAAAGTTATTATTGAAAAAAAGATCTGTACCGGATCGGAATGAATCAGATTGACAAGACCATAAAAAAATCGCATTGGATCGGATGCCAGAAAATGTGGATCGGGACATTCCTGAACTGATACAATCTTTTAAAGGGGAAAAAGAGTAATTTTTAAAGGTAGAATACATAAATAAAATAAATAGAAAAGTAAAATTTGACAGAAACATTGCATAGTAATGAATAAAGTACGGGATATGTTACCTTAATAAATAAATAAATACATAAAATAAAGAGTAAACTAACGCCATAATTTTCCTGTATGAGTGAACAGGATGGCAAAAACAATATAAACAAAGTGTTTATGTAAGATGTCATAGAAATATTGAAATACCATGCATACATAATAATGTGGATCACTTAGGTGTGCCAACAACTCACTGTGTAGCTTGTATGCTTTGGTGTTTTAAAAAGAATGGAAATATTCTGACAACAACAACAAAAACAGTGTGCCCAAACAACGACGGCCTGTTTGCATGTGGCAACACACCCGGTTGCCATGGAAACCACGAGGAAACACCTCAAGACTTTACCTGCCTTGCTTTTCCGTATTGACACATAGGTGTCGCCTCCCAAGCCATTCATCCGCCCCACGTAACGTTAACCACCAATTTCCACAATTTAATTTGTTATTTGAGGAAACGAGAGTGAGCATAAAGAAAGGTTGTCAACGCACAATAGTCAACCATTCAAGAGGGGACAGAGACGTGAGGTCACATGTGTATGTAGGACATGGCGTGAGCAGTTTGTCACGTTTGTGGTATTTACAGTCTCATTTTATGACCTGCCTGACTCAGAAAATACTTCACGTGCTCCCCTCGTTTGTGCAATTATGGCTGTTTTCTTTTGCCGAATTTGATGATTGACTTTGATGTTGTGCAACATGGAACAGAAAGTGTGTACAATGGATGGAGGAAAGCAGTAGAACCACGTGACTTCTCCCAACAAATAAGGCGGTAGTAAAAACTATATATAAAAGTACACATTAAAATAATCAGATACACTCTACAATAATAAAATAAAATAAAATATATATTTATAATATACAGTATGTATATATAATATATAAATGCAGTATTATATAGACAATATCAAGACTATAAAAACCATGTGACTTTGGTATATTTGGTATAATTTAGAAAATGTATACCAAAATCCATATTAAAATGTGCATCATTTTCCCTTTTAGAACCTGTGTTCAGCGGATGTTCAGATGATTAAATAAGTATATAAATACCACATATTATTAATACTAATATATTAAAAATGTTTATACATTGTGTATTTAAATTATAAATAAAACAGATAAAATGTGTTATATTTCAAAAAGGTATACTGTATTGATACTGTGTAACTTCTTACAAATATAGTAATAATTACAATGTAGAAAAAGTAAAACCCAGTAAATGTATCTTTTAACAGTGATCACTTGATATTGTAGTGAAATATATATATGTATGTGCATACAGTATATTCAAAATAAATGTATATTATGCACTTTTTAGGTAGGCTCATTGTAAAAGTTTCCCAAAATATTTGGCTGTTCTGTCTATAAAGACATGAATGACAGTATAAGTCAGAATTGCGAATTTGTCAGTCTGGTCTTCAACAACTCCATATTATTAATGAAAATCCAATGTCATCCGATAAGAGAGCTGTATTGAAAATTGTGCTTTTAACATGCTGGCTTTTATCCCCTCCAATACACTTGCATCTTCTGCGAGCTCATTCTTCTCATTCCTCCACAATCCATCCATCTTCTGTCTCCAGTCTGTCAGATGGAGACAACTCTTTTTTCGCTGTCTGCCTGCTTTCCTCTGCTCTCTGTGTGAACAGAGCGGCGTCTGTTCAGCAACCATCTTCACTCTCTGCCTCTATTCTGTCTTCTGTTTGCTCACTGACCCCTCCACCTTCTTTAGAAACACCCAGTTCACTGACCTAAAGATACCTAACATCCTCACAGCGGAGGCGCCACCAAACAGTAAACACACAGCAGCACAACAGACACAAAGGAATTTGTTACCCCTGCACAACATTGTGCACAATTTCTAAATGGGTGAAAGAATCTCACCCTCACGTTTGTGGACAACTTTGTAGAATAATGCATGCAAAAACACTGTTTACTCTGTTGCACACAGGTTAAGAGTGATTGGTGATACGGTGGAACCTTGGTTAGTGTGTTTTTGGTTTACGTTGAAAATTCTGAAAAAATGTTTTCCTCGGTTCACATCCTTTTTTTGGTTGTCGTACATTATGGCATTCGTCTTGTTGCGTTATTAAAATACTGCCTGAGTCCATTTAGTTCATTGTCCCTCAGCTTTGTCCCCCATCTATGACGTCATAACCAGTTGACTCTGTAGTTTTTGCTAATTAAAATAGTTACACCACAAGTCTCTGCTTTTCTTATTTATCATGGCTGAAAAAGAATACACATTGAAGCCAAAGTAGCAGTACTTTAATTAACAAGGTGAGAAACAGTACTGAATTTGAGAAATTATAGCAAAACACAAAAATAGTGTCCATGTGAGATTCATTTGTCAATTATATGCATTATGAATTGTTTTCTGCATGTAAAACTATACTAAAAGGGTTTTGTGTTTATATTTTTGCGTGTACGGATTTATAATTTGTAGTAATTAGTAATTGAATTTGCATTATTGCTTATGGGAAAAATCTGATTCGGTTTGATTATGATTTGGGTTTAGTCTGACATTCTAGAATGGATTAATGACTCTAAACTAGGATACAGTCTACCTGTTTTTTCATAAAGGGAAAACAACTAAATCTCACAAAAATAACATGACTGACATGTAGAGACAGTACAAATATCCAAAAGGTGGCGATAGTCAGAGTTTCTCAATGTGTGGTTTGTGGGCTGCTAAATTTTTACACAATAAACTGTCAATTTTTACAACAAAAAAATTCCTAATTACGTAGAAACATTTTTTTCATTAGAAAAACTCTCTAAAATGCTCTTGTTTTGAACAAATAATAATAATAAATAATTATTATAATAATAAAATAATGTATTTTCTAATCCCAAGTATTTTAAGGAATTAGAATTTTTTTTCTTTGTTTTAAAGAATAAAATACTAAATGTCAAAAAATATATTTTTACAATAGAAAAAAAATGTATTTAAAATAAAATGTTTTTAATGGTTAGAACCAAAACACAACAAACCTATTTTTTGCTCATTAAAAAAATCTAATCCAAACAATGGAGACACTGTATCTATATATGTTTATTTATTAATTTTTTTTAATTTTAAACTACATGATTTGAACAAAAAAACACAATACTTTAAAAAACTGTATATATATTTATATCCATTTCCCAAAATGGTGGTTCATGAGAAATCCATAAATGGTCCATGTGTATTTTCCATGGGTAGTTTTCATTTGGGATTTAAAATGCTAACGTAAACAGTAGTAATCGGACCAAAAAACGAAGTAGCTCACGGTACGTCATTTCAGTAACTATTAAATTTAGTGAAGTGAAATGAGGCAAAATAGGGTTCACTCGCACACACACTTCTCTGTCACTGTCTACACCAGCAGCGCAACATTTCCTCATTATCCACCAATCATACTCATGGCGAAGTGCATTTTCACACAGAATTCTGAAAATCAACATATAGCAGGTCTCTGGACTAACTTTTCTACACTAACTTCATTTTTCTCGTTTAAGAACGACTCTTGGATGCAGGATTAACTAGCAAACATAATTGTAATGGTAGTCTAATATTGCCACAATTTATTTGATCAAATATCATTGAATGGTCCACTTGTATACAAATATATTGTTGTTGGACAATATGTACTGTATGTGTTGTTGTGTTGGTGTAGTTGGTGCATACAGTATTGGTGGCACACGCCATTCATGGTCTAGCCCACTAGCCCCATTACCCGATAGGGTATGAAAGTAGTCAGCCAGTGAGGAAGTATTTACACAAGTATTGGTCTTCTCACCAAACTGCTGCTCTTGCCTCCACGGCGTACATGTGACAGTTTGGCTTCACCTTCCTGCACGCTCACCAAACATTTCAATGCCTATTTGCTTTCATTCACATGTGGTGCACACAGGGAATGGGTCTTATGGGGAATGGGAAGTTCAGAAATATGCATTACAATTGTAATCAAAGCCTCCTACATAGAAAACCGGGAACCATATTGGACAACCCTAAACCTGAAGCCCATGTGATTTCTTCTATGTAAACGTAACTATATTGGAAGAGTTATCATTAAACACATCAAAGAACAAGTATGATATAATGACATATCATCATAATAAATAAAATAATACCTGAATAAAACTGCCACAATTGTGGAAACTGACAGCGGTACTGAAGGGAAAACATTTTTTTTTAATCACGCCTTATTAAAAATAAATTCACAAAAATTACAATTTTGTCATTATAAGCTGTTTTATTAAAATAATATAGATATACTTTATTATCGCATTTTATTGTATGACTGCTGTGGACAGCAACATATATTCTTATTTATTTTTATTTGCTGTTTTTATTTTTTATTTAAAAACAAAGAAAAATTTATATTTTTGTGCACATTTATTTTTATTGCTGTTTTTATTTTTTATTTAAAAACTAAGAAAAATATATTTTTTTGTGCATTAAGAAAATAAATCTCTTTTGGTTTAATCCAAAACAAACATGTAAAACAACAATATTATTGTTATCGATGCAAAACAAAAAACAAAAAAAACAACTAAATAAAAACAAACAAAAAATAAAATAAGTGTTGGTGTTTTTTGGAATTAAAAACAAATCTCAACCAAACGATTACTATTGTTCATTAAAAAAAATGTGTATTGTGAATATTGGAGAGACATGTTTTTCTTTTCGTTATTGGAAAGTAACATAAAAAAAATCTAATATGGCTGAGCCAGAAAATATCAAAAATGTGGAGTGCCTTATTTTTTAAGAAATTGTTGTATCTTATCTGAACTTCCCGTGTGAAAGTAACACTCACATAAACGTTGCAATGTCAACATCCAATACATGTCAGGGTATTAGGTTATATAACAATTTGAGAATAAAGTGCATTGTAAATAAAATTATACATGGTGTCAAAAAGGTGAGTGCTTACCTTTGTGGGTCGCTTTTATGACGAAATAATCACAGCAGTGAGACTCAGCGAGAGGGAGAGAGATAGAGGAGAAAAAAGCAGCAAGGATGGTGGACCCCTCTGAGGGAACCCTGGGATATGTGCTCATAACAGATGTCCACCTTGTGGACACGGCTTATATCTGCTGCTGGGCGGAGCCACCGGGACGGGTGGGGTCAGCAAGACAGCCTGAGACCTGGACTTGGGTGAGAGGGGTGTAAAGGCAATGAATGAAAAAAAATATTAGAGGTACAAAAACATATTTCTCAGCTGAGCACACACACAAAGATAAAGACTAATTTTGTCCCCCTAGTTTATGTCATCTAATGGCCAAAGAATGCATTATGCCGTGGCACAGTGGACGCATTGTTTGGCCTCACCTGCTCTGGCACGTGGCGAAGGAAAACCCAAACACACCACAAAGCAAGCGTGTGTCCCACACAGTGTGTGTACTCGCTACTAACTAAATAATCAGACGACTTTGTCATATGTTATTGCAAATGGAGCCGCAAACACTGCAAGTACAAAAATGCAGTCATACAAAGGGGCATGTGGAGCACTGCGGCAGCTCCAAATACGGACTTTTTTTCCAGGACAATTACGCCTGAATAGTTGCACACAAACATGCAAAACATGAACTAATCACGTGATACTTTAGTAAATCAGGTGAGCCACAACAATGGACAGCCATCAGCGCTCATTAATACGACGGAAGAGAAAAGTACAGCGGGGCGATTTGTGAGGTCTGATTTTTTCAGTGAGGCATGTTTGGTCTTTTGAATAAGATGGGATAGGCTCCAGCATACCCGCGACCCGAATGAGGATAAGCGGCACAGAAAATGAATGAATGAATGTTTTGCAAAGAAGAATGCTTTACTTACAGTATGTGCTCTCAGCAACCAATCGGATCTATGTTCTTCATCACTGAAATCTGACCAGAACTGGATTCGGAACCGGAAGAATTGTGGGGTAAGTCACTAATGATGGCCAGTACCAGTATGTACCAGTAGCGGAACAAATGAGAGTGGGGCTGGGGCAAATGACCGGGGTCTTTAAACACACATAATAAAGCTCACAATAACTTACATAACATAACTTTAAACTTCGGTACCGCAGAGACCAGTCTGTTGACAAGTGCACTGTTGCCATCTTTTCAGTAAGAAAAGCCCCCTCTGGAGTCCCGCCACTGTGTACCACACTAATGATGGGGATGTAATACAACTTCATGTCAAAAAAGCCAAACTACTGCAACATTGAACTTGGATGTTAACGGGAGCAAATGAGCTAATATTAACTCCTCGCTGATATTTAGCAAACAGTCACTTTACTAAATCTCATGAGACTTTGGGCACCAAAAGGTTAACTGCACGTGTGTTGAAAAGAACCGGAAGTTGCAGACTTACAGCCTGAGACATGGTGATGTTGAGCTAGGATGGTAACGAGGGACAAATGAGCTAACATTAGCTGCTAGCCACTATTCAGCTAGCCGCACACTTGCAATTTTAGACTTTAGTATACCAGCAAAGGCTTGACTAAAGAAGTATATAAAGAGGTTAGCTGCAACAATGCAATGGTAATTGAGGATGGTATGGTATGGTATGGTATGGTATTGTAATGTATGATATGGTATTGTATGGTATGGTATTGTAATGGTATGTTATTGTAATGGTATGGTATTTTATGGTATGGTATTGTATGGTGTGGTATTGTAATGGTATGGTGTTGTAATGGTATGGTATTGTATGGTATGGTATGGTATGCTATTGTAATGGTATGTTATTGTAATGGTATGGTATTTTATGGTATGGTATTGTAATGTATGATATGGTATTGTATGTTATGGTATTGTAATGGTATGTTATTGTAATGGTATGGTATTGTATGATATGCTATTGTAATTGTATGTTATTGTAATGGTATGGTATTTTATGGTATGGTATTGTATGGTATGGTATTGTAATGGTATGGTGTTGTAATGGTATGATATTGTATGGTATAATATGGTATTGTAATGATATGGTATTTTATGGTATGGTATGATATGGTATTGTAATGTATAATATGGTATTGTATGGTATGGTATTGTAATGGTATCTTATTGTAATGGTATGGTATTGTATGGTATGCTATTGTAATGGTATGTTATTGTAATGGTATGGTATTTTATGGTATGGTATTGTATGGTATGGTATTGAATTGTATGGTGTTGTAATGGTATGGTATTGTATAGTATGGTATGGTATGCTATTGTAATGGTATGTTATTGTAATGGTATGGTATGTTATGGTATGGTATTGTATGGTATGGTATTGTAATGGTATGTTATTGTAATGGTATGGTATTTTATGGTATGGTATTGTATGGTATGGTATTGAATTGTATGGTGTTGTAATGGTATGGTATTGTATAGTATGGTATGGTATGCTATTGTAATGGTATGTTATTGTAATGGTATGGTATTTTATGGTATGGTATGGTATTGTATGGTATAGTATTGTAATGGTATGGTATTGTAATGGTATGGTATTGTAATGGTATGGTATTGTATGCTATGCTATTGTAATGGTATGTTATTGTAATGGTATGCTATGGTATGGTATTGTATGGTATGGTATTGTAATGGTATAGTATTGTATGGTATAGTATTGTATGGTATGGTATTTTATGGTATGGTATTGTAATGCTCCTCACTGAGCCACCACCTTATCGTGGTGGAGGAGTTTGCGTGTCCCAATGATCCTAGAAGCTAAGTTGTCGGGGGCTGTCATGCCCCTGGTAGGGTCACCCATGACAAACAGGTCCTAGGGGAGGGACCAGACAAAGAGTGTCTCAAAAGACCCTAATGATGAATGATACAATTGGACTTAGTTTTTCCTTCGCCCGGACGCGGGTCACCGGGGCCCCCCTCTGGAGCCAGGCCCGGAGGCGGGGCACGATGGCGAGCGTCTGGTGGCCGGGCCTGCACCCATGGGGCCCGGTCGGGCACAGCCCAAAAAGGTAACGTGGGTCCCCCCTCCCATGAGCTCACCACTCGTGGGAGGAGCCAAAGGGGTGGGGTGCAAAGAGAGCTGGGTGGCGGCCGGAGGCAGAGGCCTTCTGGAGAGGAGGATCCGCCGGATAGTCGAATCTCGGATTCAGGATGAGCAGTGTGGTTTTCGTCCTGGCCGTGGAACTGTGGACCAGCTCTATACTCTCGGCAGGCTCCTTGAGGGTGCATGGGAGTTTGCCCAACCAGTCTACATGTGTTTTGTGGACTTGGAGAAGGCATTTGACCGTGTTCCTCGGGGAATACTGTGGGGAGTGCTCCGGGAATATGGGGTATCGGACCTCAATCCAGGCGATTCGTTCCCTGTATGACCGGTGTCAGAGTTTGGTTCGCATTGCCGGCAATAAGTCGGACCTGTTTCCAGTGAGGGTTGGACTCCGCCACGGCTGCCCTTTGTCACTGATTCTGTTCACTACTTTCATGGACAGAATTTCTAGGCTCAGCCAGGGCGTTGAGGGGTTTCATTTTGGTGGCCGCAGGATTTGATCTCTGCTTTTTGCAGATGATGTGGTCCTGTTGGCTTCATTGAGCAGTGACCTTCAGCTCTCACTGGATCGGTTCGCAGCTGAGTGTGAAGCGGCTGGAATGAGAATCAGCACCTCCAAGTCCAAATCCATGGTTCTCGCCCGGGAAAGGGTGGAGTGCCATCTCCGGGTCGGGGATGAGATCCTGCCTCAAATGGAGGAGTTTAAGTAACTCGGGGTCTTGTTCACGAGTGATGGAAGGATGGAACGTGAGATGGACAGGCGGATTGGTGCGGCGTCTGCAGTGATGCGGACTCTGCACCGATCTGTCGTGGTGAAAAGAGAGCTGAGCCAGAAGGCAAAGCTCTCAATTTACCGGTCAATCTACGTTCCTACCCTCACCTATGGTCATGAGCTTTGGGTAGTGATCGAAAGGACAAGATCGCGGGTACAAGCGGCCGAAATGAGTTTTCTCCGCAGGGTGGCTGGGCTCTCCCTTAGAGATAGGGTGAGAAGCACTGTCATCCGGGAGAGACTCGGAGTAGACCCGCCTGCTCCTCCGCATTGAGAGGAGTCAGATGAGGTGGCTCGGGCATCTGGCTAGGATGCCTCCCGAACGCCTTCCTGGGGATGGGTTCAGGGCACGTCCAACCGGTAGGAGGCCTCAGAGAAGACCCAGGACACGTTGGAGAGACTATGTCTCTCAGCTGGCCTGGGAACGCCTCAGCATCCGCTGGGAAGAGCTGGACGAAGTGGCCGGGGAGAGGGACCTTTGGGCTTCCCTGCTTAGGTTGCTGCCCCCGCGACCCGACCTCGGATAAGCGGAAGAAAATGGATGGATGGATGGGTATTGTAATGGTATGGTATTGTAATGGTATAGTATTGTGTGGTATGGTATTGTAATGGTATGGTATTGTATGGTATGGTATTGTAATGGTATAGTATTGTGTGGTATGGTATTGTAATGGTATGGTATTGTATGGTATAGTATTGTAATGGTATGGTATTGTAATGGTATGGTATTGTATGGTATAGTATTGTAATGGTATGGTATTGTAATGGTATGGTATTGTAATGGTATGGTATTGTATGGTATAGTATTGTAATGGTATGGTATTGTAATGGTATGGTGTGGTCAGAAGAGGCAGGTGAGGCAGAGCCCATTAAGTCCATTCATAAAGAGGAAATGCCAGTGCTTTTTATTTGTTTATTTATTTATTTGATAGCTGCACCAGTCGGAGAGCAGTAAGTACAATGTAAGATTTTTTTGGACTGTCAAGATAGAGGATTATATAGCCAAGCTCATCATGAGGTGATTTTAACACAAAGTATCAGAGTTTTTTTTTGGAGAAGGAAAGGCTGCATGTACTTCATATACAAAAGGTAAAAACAAAAATGATATTCAATCCAAAAATAAATAAATAAATGGGACTGAAAAGTATTTTGAAACTATTGTTTTTACCAAAAATGAATTATTCTCTTCTTTTTCTTTTTATCATCTTAATGAGCAACAAGCATTAACTAAAAGAAATCTCTCACTGGATATTATGTTTTTTTTTGACTAAAATATCAAATATCATTAAGGAATGTCACATGGTTACATTTGTGTCGTTTATTGAGTTGAAGTTGTTTGCAGTATGTCCATTTTGTGTGATAGCTGTAAGAAAAACATGTACAGTATTTCCAATTGCTTTTATGATTAAACACAAAATAATTTGCTGTTGTGTTTTGTTATAACCAGAAGTCAATCATTTTTTTAAATTACACAGAACGGCCATTATTGTGCGATTGCGGGACAATTACAAATATGCATCTCTAAAATGTGTTTTTGTTATGTGCTGTAATTCCAATTTACAGCACATGACAAAAACAATAGATCGATTTTTATCCTTTTTTTTTTGTCTTGTCCAGCATCATAACAGCTGAATGGGAATTAAGCTGCCTTTAAATGCTGAGCAAAATTTCTTTCCAAATGAGTCTCCCTTGACATTTGACTGCGTTTATTTTGTTGCGCCACATTTCGATGCAGTGCCCACACCCCTGCCGAATCCCCTACACCCAACACACGACACACAACACACAACATACACACAAACACATCAGCACTCGCGCACTCAAACCCACATCCGCCCAACCCCATGCACACTCCCCCGACCCAGGTCCCCCCAGGCACCAAACCGGCACCGGGACGCGCACCCATCCACACCCGCAGCAGCGAGTACGGGCCAACCCAGATTCCCCCAGGGGTCAGATACGTCCCCACTCCCACGTCCGGGTAGAGGCAGCCCCTGGAACCCAGGGCCCAGGAGGGCTGCCCCACCCACACCCAGCCAGCCCAGCCACCCAACCCGGGGCCCGACGGCCACGATCCAGGCCCCATCCCGCGGTCCCCCCCCCACCACCAACCGGTTGCCTCGGCACCAGACCTACCCCAGCCTCAATAGAGATAAACACGGGTCCCCCGCACAGCAGAGAAGCGCAGCCCCCCCCCCCAAAAAAAAGGCTAATCACCGGAGACCAGAGTGAATGAGATTGGTCCAGGATTTTTTTAAATCCTAAAGACAATAGAAATGAATATAAATATATATTTTTTCAAGCACTANACACGCATACATACACATACTGTGCATATACACATATCCATGCAGTACATACATACATACACACACATACAGTGTGCATATATATGTATACACACATATACCTACATACATACACATGTACTAATAATGATAACCATAAAAGAAAAACAACAAAAAACCCTGTGACACGAGTCCCGCCACCACAAAAATGAATGTGAGGTGTCTGTGAGTCTATGTATAGTGAATAAGTGTAATTAAAACTGGGGAGTTTGCGGCATCACAGAAGGAGGTCATGTTTGTATATATATCATGTTTGTACATATATATATATATATATACACGTATTTACACTAATAATTAAAATGAATAATCATATCCCGTTATAATCATAACGCTGAACTTCCTTTTCCACTTGTATGGCCCTTGAGAAAATATAATGTTACGTAAAATATTCCCTGATATCATTTATGTCATTGTTTTGGCACAAAGTTCCATTTTTTCAACATGTGATTGTCATTATCATCCATCCAGTTGTATCTAAATGGGGGAAAAACGCCCTCCCTGCCCTCACAGCTGTCGTAGAGAAAGTGTGAAGTGCTGAATCGGCGTGACGCGTTGCTAGAAAGACGCCCCACCAAAAATAAATCTTCCTTCCTCACTGCTTTTTTGTTGCCCTTTGACGACAGACAACTTTTTCCACCTGTCGTTGGCCTGGCAGCCCACCCACCATCACTATTCATTGTGTGCTAACAGTTGGGCAGTACACTCATCATTTCTGTCATTTTAATCTCAATAAAGCAGCTTGTCATACTGACCTACAGTGTGTGCGTATGAGTGTGTGTGCACCAGTTGAGAGAGGTACGCAGGTTTCATGCGGTTTTTAAAGTGACACGCTGGTGCAAAAGGGTGGATGTCCTGTTCCTGTCTCCAACAGCCAAGTGTCATGTTAGTCAGTTTACTGGCTTTTTAGCAAATCCCCCAGCACTGTCAGCCTTTTGTTGGCATGCAATCGTGTTGTCAATCTTCACACTGTTTACAACACATCAGTCATCTCTCCCAGCAACATGTCAGTCACAGCAAGGCTATTGTGTGTTCTCAAGTATTTTCATTATATGTGGGGATATATATTATATGCTATGATGTATCAGTCTGTGTTTAGGTCAAAATTTGCTTTTTTGACAGCAGAATCTCCCAGCATTCGCTTGCAATTGTCAATTTCTAAGGCTGGGGAATCGAAAATTCAGCTGCTTGTTTGGCCGAAAAGAAAGTCTTCTAAACTGCAGTATAATTACCTTTAATTGACTATCAAAAACATTTTTTCTGGAATTATTTGCTAAAAGTAATCCATCATTGACCACAGTTGTGTAGCCCGGCTGGGGAGTGTCATTTGTAGCCAAGAGCTTGTCTCCGCGCACCATTTTTGTTGCTCTTCCTGGTTAGAAAGTGAGAGCAGGGCTGGAGACAATAGTTCTATTTCCAGTGGTGATGTTCCACCACCCACCCTGCCGTACAAACACATATAAATGCAATAAATGCCCAAGAAACCCCTCCTAACACACACACGCACACACACACGCACACACTTTGAGTTGTGGTGTGAAAGGTACACCATAGCCAGGAGGTAATGGGCTGTGTGTGTTTGCCCTTGTGCTTCAATTCTCTTCCTGTTCCATTAATGAAGTCTTATTGGGATCTGGTATCAGGGTCTCTAACCATGCGGTATGCACCTGCGTCACTGCTGCATGACAAAGCAGAGCCAGCATGCAGTTTAGATTTGGAATTGTAAAAATGGAGATTTTTTTAAACGGAAAAATATAAGCCAACGTTTCCTGAATGAACGGAACACTACTTTATTTGACGATCCTTGAACGCACCTTCTAAAATTTTCCTGTTCATAGATAGGCTACTATACTGTACTTCCCCCCTTTTTCTTTCACCTCATATTTGCTTCCAAAAGCTGATACTATGTGTGAATGCATGGAGGTAAGATCTGATGACCTTATTGAGTGCTGATGTGCATGTTTGTAAATTATAAATAATAATAATAATAATAATAAATGTAAAATATCTGTAAATTTTGTGCTGTTTTTATTCTTTAATGTATTGTAACGCAGCTTTGAGTTTCTTGAAAAGCGCTATATAAATAAAATGTATTATTATTATTATTATTATTACATTTGTGTAGTGCACCAGACAGTAGTCCTGCAGGCTGACTGGTGGATGGTGGCTGTGTATTAATTTTGTCCTTTTAATTTGATGTTCCTGTCATAGTTTACAAAATGCTTAATCAATAAGATAAATTAGATCGCTATAATGTAGATATGCTTTACTGAGGTGTTATCTTTCCCCATGGCTTGATAGTTCTACTAGCTAGACTAGCTAGCACGGCTAATGCTATTTGCAATCATTCTTGACTTCAGCCATGGTCGTCACATTGACAACCCGTAAATAGCTGCTTGTAACCCACATTTTAGCTTGCAGTTTAAAGCAAAATGGAATGGTGTAAATCTGCAAAAATGTGGAGGAAAATTGTCAAATATTTGTCAATGGTAAATTTTGTAAAAGAAAAAAAAGTTTTGTGAAATATAGAGAAATATTGAGACTAATACCAAACTGTAAATGCTGGGAATACTTTCACCTGGGAGGCCAATTAATGAAGGGCCATTACGGCATTCTAATCAACGTTCAAATTAGTAAAAGTGTAACTAACAGCAAGCTGATCACACACTCGTTGAAAGGCCCTCTAGGAAGAGTTTTTATTTACTTGTCTAGCTGTATTGATGAGTACCTCTGCTTGATCTTGGTATTGGTGTATATATATACATATATATATATATATTTGATATTTTTAAGGTTAATTGTACAAAACTTGGCCAGGGTTTTTTTTTTAATTAATTAGTGGGAGATCCAGGAGCGGGAGACCCAGGAGAGGTCTTCCCGTCAATATCCCTCCCAGTCGACCATATATTATTTCTTCCACTATAAACACCAGAAACGAGATGGAAGAGCAGTGAAATTCGCTTTTCTTGGCCTTAACAAAGACACAGTTCTTCAGTAACCATTGTAAGAACAGTTGGATGTGTTGTGAATGTTCCTGAAGGTTCCTGGAAAAAAATTCAAAATGTCATCCAGGTAGACAAAGCAAAAAGGATTGATCATGATGCGGAGTATGTCATTGATGAGACACAGCCGAGATCAACCGGCATCACAGGATAGTCAAAGTGTGTGTGTTAAAGGCGGTTTACCATTCGTCCCCTTCCTTCATCCTAATGAGATGGTTAGTCTATCTTAGAAAGATGGCGGCGGAGTGTAGTGATGCAAAAGCAGAGTCCAAAAGGCAAAGCGGTTACTTGTTTTTGATGGTTATGTTATTAAGATCACGGTAATCAATATTGTGTCTTGTCCTTATTCTCTATCAAGAAAAATCCGGCTGCCACCAGGGAGGAAGAGGAACCAATGAGACTTGGTCTGGTGGGTGACAATCACAACTAGGTGCCTATCTAAATAGAGAGTCAGCTTGGGCGACGTAAGTACATATAACTTCAAATTCAGAAATCAAAAAACATCGTTAGCCCCTGAGTCAATGACTTTCTGTCCATTACCAGATATAGAATATAGTTGCATGGGAATGTCGGTTGGGAGAGGCAATGGAAGAGCTGGTGTCAAGATGATGGGCACAATCCCAGAGTTTATGCTGAGCCCATGGATGCCATTATAGGAAGACGGGGCAAGAGGAATCCAGGTGGAGAATCTCGATCCTTCCAATTGTGCTTCTGATCTATCCGCCCAGGGCAATAAAGTCATCAAGGTTTTATGTATCTTGTAATCGCCCGTGAGTCCCAGGAAGTCCCAGCCGACGTGTTCAAGTTACTGTTGGCGGTGAGTGTGCAGAACCTAATGGTATAGTCCGTCACACTATGCCAACCTCGCCGCCCTAGCCGCAGACACAGGAGTGGACGACAAGTCCGCTTGGCAGTAGCCCAGACTGAAGCCCTTCTGGTGAAGGAGACGTCACAAAAGTCATCTTTGCTCGCCCAGATCGAAACGCGGCAGCTTGCAGTTCAAAGTGGAGCTTGCATTAAGTGAGAAAAATATGTACATTCGAGTTGGATGAAGTGTACTGGGTGTACTGGGCATTAGAGCTGTGGGCAAGGTGCCGAAAGGCCATCTTCCACTGTAGCAGCTGCGTCTGGAAGTGGACCTGTAGAGGTTTCGCTGGAGAGTGCTGAAGGAGTGGAGACGCCATCTTGGAGGCAGCTAAGCAAATTGTGTAGCTCTGTTGCCACTCCCTGCGTACGAGTGCGCTGTAGCTTGGCTATACTAAACTGGTCCTCTTGTCTGTCAAATCGCAGCAGGTATGGCATGAAGGAACGGAACATGCACAACGCTGTAGAACAATCTGGCAATGGTATTACTAGCCAGAACTACGTAAGAAGAGGCTGGTTAGTAATGGGCTGCAGACCTTATGAGGTTTGTACAATGTATAAAAACAGTCTGGCTCAACAATTAAGCCTGAAGTTTTTTTTAAAGATGTGATGCAGTGTATTTGGGATTTCTTTGTGTCTTGGGTTCTTAGGGTAAAAAGTGGTAATTCAAAGGTTCAAAGAACCCAAATATGTTGATTGTATACATTTGGAAGACTTGACATGATTTAAACTCTTTCCAAACGTATTTGTTTCTTTGATAGGGGGCATGGCCACCTACACATGTTTACTCTTGTTTGCACAGCAAATTCCACCATTGCCTCACGGGGAACAAGGATGGTGTAAAAGAATGCGGACAAACTCAGATGTCGTAAACTGAGAAATGTGATTACGGGGGGAGAGCAAGCGTCACTGCCCCCGAGATTCATTGGTGGTGAGTTGCTGTGGTGATGGCCTGGTTATCTCCAGCTACAAGACTGTAAAATGACAAATTTGTCTTGTTAGACAAATGTTTACAGCTGCTGCGCTGCCTGGATGTCTTTACGCACATTTGTATGTTGCACAAAAGCAAAGCTTTGAAAGTTTTGAAAAGTGGAGGTTACAGAAAATAGTTGGTGACCCGGAGCAACAGATAAAGACGGGAAGCAGATTGCTTCCCGCTGTTGTAAATGACAACAGTACAGTGAATGGGAACATTCACACTGGTATTTTTGTCATGGCACCAAAAGCTGCATAATAAAGAAGATAGGGATAAAGAAAGGATTTGATTGCACAACTTTTTTGACATATTAACTCAGTTAATCCAAATCAAATTTCAATAAATAGGTTATTTTTATACTTTGACATATTTACCAGCTAAGATACACAGTACCTTTAAAAAGAACTGTAAATAGAGGGAGAGAGCAGAGAGACTGCACTTTGCGTTTTGTCTTACATATGTGTCTTTTCTACATGCTTTCTGCTGTCTTTTTAAGACTGGTCTGTGTGTTTTGTCTGTTTAGCCTTCACATTTGAGCTGGACTGTACCACACCAGAACTCAGTTGCCTCTAAAGTTTTTGTGCCTCTTTTGCAACACTTGTTCCAAACGTACCAGCAAACTCAATAAGGGGCGATCTTCTTTTTACACTTGTATGACAAATACCGTAAATGCTCCATTAACACCTCTATTCAATTTACAGCAGTCTCCTATACTCACCGGGTGCATGGTCTACGAAAGCAAATAACAACCGCAGAGGTCTCTAAATAGGTAAAAATACACTGGCATTACAAGCTGTAGTTCTAGGCAACCACCTAATGTACAGTAGTTCTTATTAACTCCAAAAGATGGCAGTAGCTGCATTTAAGATATCAGGAGCCGCTCTATCTACCTCTGTATGCGCTTTAAAATGTGTGTCAAACTATGAGTGTGTGAAACATTACTCTATTACACTGTGCAGTTCCTTACAATAACTCATTGGCGCCATTAATGCTGGTTGAGCAGTTTTCCCCCCAGTTTGAAAGCCACTGAGCTATTACATCATTGGTTCTGTCGCCTGTGTTGCGTCTCACAGTAGCACAGGACTCCTGTAAATTGTATTAATAATTGTTATAATTTAATTTATAAGATCATGATTTTATGTGTGACTATATTACCCAAGTCTTTAAGTCATTCTGTCATGTAAAGAGATTTTCTACGTGCAATGAAACCTGGTTTTTGTGGGGACTATTTCACGTAATAAGCACAATGAAACACAATTAGCAGCTCTGGTTCCCAAACGTCAACACCCATGGCCTCCAAATGAGTAGTAGTGAGACCTCCCTGGACCCTCCACCCTCCATGTTGGCTTTAGACAAGGCTTCACACAGCAGTGTCACGCCATACACTGCACACATAAGCTTACACATGCCTCTCGTGCAAAGTCTCTTCGTTCCCTGTTAAAAAGCACACATACACACAGTACCCACAATCCTTTGGCTCAATCAACAGACTGTAACATTCCAGCCTCACAACCCCCCACTGATGACATCAGTGCACAGAGAGAAAGCATATTTGTTGTTGTTGTTGTTGTTTTAAAGACACCGTCTTACCTAAAAAATGTACAGGAAATCACACATTTTAACTGCAGCTAACTTTGCCACTCCTCTTGGGAGAACTAATGTAGTTAAAATAAGGGAAAAAAACAGGGCAGTGTTCCATTGTTAGTAAGAGATATGGTAAGGGACTGTCTGACAAAAACAAAAAAGCTAGAAAACTATACTTAATATACTAAATATACCAAATAACATAAAAATACAGTACTGTATATATATATATAAATATATATATTTCATATAATGATAATTATTTTGGGTTGGGGGTGGGGTTTGGCACACTTAAGAGGACAAGTGGTAATGGACTAATAGATGGACTTAATAACTTTTAGTTAGTTTAGTTACTTACTTTTTTTAGTTAGATTTGAACATTTTACTTCATTGAATGCTTTAGTCTTACTGGATTTGACACATGCCTACGAGCACATTATTTATTTGGTTACAGTATTTCATTTTGTCATTTTGTTACAGGGAGAAGTATTTTTTTTAATAATGGCATGTTACCTAAGTGAATAAATAAATAAATATGGCCTGTGTGCAAATACTTAAAACTCTATTATTTTATTAGATTGATTTATGTACAGGTCATTTTTCTAATTGATTCTATCATTTTATTAGTGATAGATATATTTGGCACTTCTGAATAGTACTAGAAATAGTTGTCATGATCATTATTTAAATAAGGATATACAGTATATAGTAAAAATAGTCCACTGAATGTCTCTGTTGAAGCCAGATTACAGAACATGGCATTGACATCTGTGGCTGTAGGCAAGCTTTAACTTTAAATTGATGCTACTCAGCTGGTGTAAAGCTCATGTTCTTATGGTGTTACATTTGCCGTACTGATGTTTACAATGAACTGATCAGCGCTATTAATGCTGGCTGAACAGTTTGCTTCTTGCCACATTGGCTCGGTGGGCTGCTGGGTTGTGTAATATACTTGCTAATATATTACATATACTGTATATTAAAGTTGCAAAATTGATCTGTTTTATATAATACAAATTCAGCTGATTTATTGCTTGCTTCCAATGCCTGGTCGTGATGGGAACCACCATTTTTAATCTGGGTTTGGGAGCTGTTTGAAATTCCTGTTTTTTATAGTTTCACATGCAGTGGATAATCCCAAACCATTTGTACATATCACACGTATGTACTGAAGCTCCCCGTGGCACTGTGGTACATTCTCAACTTGTCAAAGACCTAGACACAACAATCATACACTGAGAGAGAAACACAGTCTGTGGACTGCAGACATTTTTGATGGCATGCTGGGAGACAGCATGTTGACGGACACATGTGTAAAACATGCATTACAACATAGGGGGAGGCAAACCTGCAAACTGGGCTCTCGGACAGACAGAAACATGGACTAAAACTGTACAGAGAGGATGTAGGCGCGATCTGTGATGGGCTTATCACCACAAATCTGTGACTGTGACGTGAATGCACTGTGAAGCGTTTTGGGTACCTTGTAGAAAGGCGCTATAAAAATGTAATACATTATTATTATGAAAATGTAATAAAATATAAATGCAAATAGAATAAAATAGTTCAGTTAAAGGAAACTTTAACAGCCCTAATTATTATCCATCCATCCATGAATCCATTTTCTATGCCGCCTATCCTTTTAGGTTTGCAGAGGTATGCTGAAGCCTATCCCAGTTGACTTTGGGCACATAGTCACACGGCACATATAGATAAAAAAAACCATTTACACTCACATTCATACTTGAGTCGCCGAATAACTCCTATCATAACGCACAGTAATATTGCCTCATAATTTTTTGTGTTATTCAATTTTATTTTTATTTTAAAATTGGTACATGCTAAATGTTGAATACAGGAAGTGCCCAAACATATGTATTAGCAATTGATGTGAAACGGAAACGGGGTAGGTTGAATAAATGTGTGGTGTATTCCAGTGTAACCTGTATGCATGTTAAACATACCATTACCATTACCATTGCTGCTATGTTGTGCAACATACTTCCGAAGCATTATTAAAGTAAAAAAAAAAAAGTAAAAAAAAAAAAAAAAGCTTGTACAGTATAATCAGTTTTTAAATTTGAGAAATAACAGCCAATTATAGTCCAATTATAGCCCTCTTCACTGCAGGTTAGCTAGATATACTTCTCTAGCTAGGTTACCCAACTACATTTGGCGTTGTTGTAGTTGGGTTCTTTATCCTGATGTTATGTGGATATGTGAAAGTCTTGAGTTTATGCTGCAAACTCTTCAGGGCTAGTAATGCTGGCTCCTTATTGGCAACATTGGTTCTGTTGCTGCTGTGTTGCACAATATACTTGATAATAAAAAAACATCTTGTCAAAGAAATGTTATTTAAAAAAAACAAAAATGGTGGACTTCAGCACAATACTGTAGACAACAGTGCCGCAAACCCTGAGTGTTCTCTCAATAAGCTTCATGAGGTAGTCAGCAGAAATGCTTTTCACTTCACAAGTGTGTTTTGTCTGGGTTACTTGGTAGAATGTATTGCCTTATTAATGGGGTTGGGGCCATGAGCTGTGTTGTGCAAAAGTCAGGTCGATAGACAGCTCTATTGGACAGAATTCATAGAATTCATACTATGTTATGTATGTTAGAATTCATATTATGGCAGGAACCAATCAACTAAGTAAAGAGAAACGAGTGGCCATTGTTACTTTAAGAAATGATTGTCAATCAGTGTGGAAAATTGCAAAAAAATTGTATGTGTCCACAAGCGAATGAGGTGTGTCCAAACCTTTGGCTTGTACTGTATTTCACATACTGCAGTCAAACGGCCTTTACACAGCTTAAAAAAAACAAAAAACGTGTCTGTGTGTGACTTGACATGCTTTTGTTCGTACGTTTGTGCCAACTCTTGCATTTTGATGGGTGATTTATGATTTAACTGTGCTATGTCGCATGCACAGACTGTGACAAGCCACCATCAAGTCACGCCATTAGGTTTCACACATTAGCGCTTTTCTCGCAGGAGGTATCACTCTGACCCTGATTTTGCTTTTTAGCCTCCAGCACTGAACTGAAAAACATGAAGTCGCATTTGTGGGTTAAAGGTCGTGGTACAGGACCATAAACACAGGTGCTTGCTGAAAAGCATTGTGGGTAGGCTATTCTGCACGGAGGTGTTAGTATGCATGGAATGCTCATCGGAGTCTGTGTTGACCCGGGACAAACAGCGCGGCATGCTGGGACGCACGCAGCAGCATGGCCAGAAGGAAAAGACCCGGAATGCCTTCTGGTTTTTGTAAGTGTCAAAAAGAGGCTCTGAATAAATAAAAATAATCACCCTGCATGTGATATGATTCAAAATCAACTGCAATATTGCAGTTGACCACAAGCCCTGCAAACAAAAAAAGTCAATTAACAATAGCAGGGCACTGATATGTATGCCTTAGAGGCATAAGAGGATTCTGAATTTGAGTCAAACAACCTCCTCAAGCCTTGGTGGAGGTCTGCACTCTGCGATCTGACTTCCTTGTCTTCTTGTTAGGGTTTCCACACTGAATGAACCCTTCAGCTGTTCTCAAGTTGGACTTCATCTTGCTTGCTCGCTGATGCCACGTGAAGCACATACTAAATGTTGTTATTCTTTTCAAAGGAAAAAAATAAATAAATAGAGGCTGCTTACTTTCAATGAGCTCACGGCATACTCGGAAAGCGGCACACACATCATGGTTTCTATGAGCCGTATGGTACTTGAAGAGCACAAAAGTCAGTATTTAACGTGTGGGGGAGAACAGTTAATGTACAGTTCCGAGTGGCCCCGCAATACCTGATGTTATTCCTGCCAACACTCCATAGTGTCACCATCATCAAGTCATCGCCGAACTAAAAGCTGCCAGATTCAATACAAGGCAGCTCTAAATACGTTTGTTTGTGTATTTACAGACGGAAAAAAGATGACGGAACTGAAAATGGTAAAAATATTTGTTATTGGTGATTGAGCACTGGAAGATTTCTGTCTCAAAACAACAATGGAGGAAATGGATGAAGGGAACTTTTTCCATATTATTCCACTTTTGGTTTTCAAAACATGACTTTTTAGGACTTTGAACAAAAGAAGCTCCACAACAGAGCCTTGTGGTGCTTCTACTCTCTATTCATCAAGGGAGTGTTGACCAGCATGATTCGCTGTCATTTCAAAACAACATTACGGAAAGTTGATCTGTTTCAGGGTCAAGCTGTGGCCAACATAAACTGTACAGGCTCTAATTGAGGTAAGATGTGAACATTCTTTGCTGTTGTACAAAGGTAAAAACCCTACATTGTTATCAATTTGACCCTATATACAATTGAAATAGCCCCCCAAAAAGCCAAAAACCCTACTTACCCTTTGACGAGTATCCTGTCTTGCAAGTGTAAAAATAAGTTAACCATTGCACATTAAAATGTAAACATCTGCGTAGTCACAACTTACTCTGACCATTGTTTGAAGGATATTTGTGGTTAGGGAAGGACTACGGTATGTGCTTGGGAGGTGAGTCTCTTCACAAAAAGTGAAGAAAAAAAAATCTTGCTTCTTTTTCTATGATTAATATTAGTGGTGTAACAGTACACTAAAATGTAATTTTGTTTCGGTTCTGTTTCCTGAAGTGCTCGGTTCGGTTAGTTTTTGGTACAAAAAGGCAGAAAATGACTTCAAATGCTTTTATTAAAAATCCAAAAAAATGTATATATTTTAAAATAAATAAAAGCAACTCATTTCGGTAATATTTCAAATAAAGACACATAATAATAAAATAAACAATTAAAATATGTATAAGGTTATAAATTAGGTTAAAACTGTACAATTTGAACACTATTCAAGTTTTTGGCTCCAAAAAATAACTCATCCACATTTGGTGCAGAAAGCAGAGTGTACCGTGGTTGCAGTGACAATATCTCCAGCAGTGGAGAAAACCCGCTCACTAGCAACAGAGGTAGTGAGCTGAGGTTATCGGTGTTTGCACTAAGCTGCTTTTCTTTCCTGTAACATTCACTGCCAGATGATACCGTTTTAAGTGCACTAACATGTTAGACGTGTTTCCTACAGCAAACCCGATCTCCGTTGTACAATGTCGACACAGAACTTTGGATTTATTCTCTTGCCTTTGTCCATCCGTAATTTTAACAGGTAAGCCAATGTGTTCCCAAACAGGAGATCGTAGTGAAACGGGAGGGTCTTCCAGCTCAGCCTTCTGGCTGGCATTTGCTATAATTCAGCTACTAGCATTACTCCCCATCAGTCAGTAGTTTCCGACTCTAAGAGTCATGTGGAAACTCGGCCAGGACCTTTGTTCCGCTCAGAGCAATGAGAAAAACAGCATAAAATTAAAATAATAATAATAATAATATAATAAATAATAATAATAAAATAAAATATAACCGAAACGGTACGGAAGTGGACCGAACGGAACATGCAAAACCGAAATGGTTCAGTACACCAATGTGAACCGTTACACCCCTAATTAATATACAGTTAATATCAACTTAAGCCATATTGTACCAAACGGCCAGGACAGAGCACCTTTGCATCACAATAAGTTCCATTTTAAGTTCTATGGTCATCGCCACACTTTTTGGATACAGCCCTTGGATCAAATTCAACTTCTTACACTGAATGTTTACCTAATGAGTCTGCATCCAGTGTATAGCCTATGACCAGAGAACCTAGGTTCCCAAAGTAGGGTAAGCCAATTGTAATAGGAAGTATGTGAAGAAAAATGAAAAACAATTACGGCCTAACACTCACAAAAGCGCACCTGAACTCCTCATGGCTCAAGGAGAAGAGAGCAGAAAGTAGACACATCATTAAGTTTTTCATTGCTCTGTGTGCTTTCTATGAACAAATACAGTATGTAAGTTTGATAATTATTTTGTGCATTAAGATTTTTCATTCTTGAGGATTTCGTTTATATTGGTGTTCACTTCCCCGTACGGTTCACCTGTCACTGAGAGTGGGGACTCCCCTGAAAATAATGAAAATAATATTGCAATTGTAATGTATTTTTTTTGCTTAGGATATGGTTTATCATGATTTTTCAACTTTACCCTTAGTTTGGTATTACATTTACAAACTTAAACCCCAGCCATTGTGAGTGGACAAAAAAGTGATGCTCAAATTTAACCCATTCAAACGGAAGGATGCCAACATTAAATTCAAATAATAGATAAGTAGGAGCATTACTTATCTTTTTATCAGTGCTCATGTTAAATTTTTATCAAAATATCCATCCATCCATCCATTTTCTATACCGTTTATCCTTATTATATGACCATGCAAAATACACATTTCTGACTTGGAATTGCTATAACATTAATTAACCAATTATTTCAAGTTGTTAAAATATGTTAATATGAAAAGATGTATGTTTTTAAGTGTGCAGGAACAGGGAGTACATGGCTTCAGGTCACATGTCTGAGGGCGTATGAGACTGGGAATTATATACAGTACATGGAATCGGTATGAAATATTCACACAAATACACAGTGAATTCAAATTACAAGCAAATCACCTGTGAGTACAAGCCACACATTTAAAGTTAATATAAAAACGGTGGCACTTGCAAAGCAAAATAACGTTTTAAGTGGTACTTGGTGTAAAAAAACAACAAAAAACTCAAAAAGCTATAGAACAGGGGGGGGGCAAACTGCGGCCCAGGGGCCACATCCAGCCGCCAGGTGTTTGAATGCGGCCCGCCAGATGCTTCCAAAGTGTTCTATAAACTTTTAAAATACAAGCTGGCATGACTTGACAAGTAGTCAAAAGTCAGTCTGAGACAAACCTTTTGAAGGTTTCAGTTGCCTTTCACATGCAGCACTTCAGACAACTACCTCCACCCACGGTGCCAAAAAAACACAAGTCAACCCATATGTGACACACAACAACAGAACAACAAAAAACCTACCCAATGCACACTCTGGGAAGTAAAAAAGGAGGGACGTCAACATACTCCTAAATAGTCAATGTTTTATCGTTCATAGTTCATATTGTATATCACACATCCTTTATTCATGCATATTCTGGGTGTCTTACTGAGTAAAAAAAAACAACTGTAAAATTATTTTTCGTTATTCGATGTGGTCTAATGTTTAAAGTGCTCCTGAAAAAAGGTACACAAGAACACAGAAGATTGCATGATGTTTTTATAAATAAAATAAGACAAATAATTACAGCTGAACTGTTAGAATTTTAAGAATAAATTGCGTGCATATATCAAATACATAGTCCCGCCCCCCGGCCAATTTTGTTAAGCCAATGCGGCCCGCGAGTCAAAATAATTGCCCACCCCTGCTATAGAATATATCTCCATATACTGTAACAGTGCTTTGTCTTGACTTTTCTCTGCTGATAAAGTCCGTCTGTCAATCAATCAGCATTTTGTTCAGGGAAATTTGACAGTAAAACATACACAATACAGTATGTACAAGATCCACATTATATGCATGTGTATATATATA
>QODF01000079.1:375859-415468 GCA_024372805.1 Oostethus manadensis | reverse complement strand
CTTCTTTATCAAATCACTGGTACTGGTAAATTTCTGTGGCTCCATGGCGGGTTATTTGGCCGTCTCACTCAAAACAATTACACACACATTAGATACAACATATGCCAAACTGACTACTGTACTTTGTTACATGGATATTGTACAAAAAACGAGGCAATTTTTTTGTCTAAAATTTTGGATGAAAACCGAATCGTACAAACTGTGGCATACAAAAACCAAAATCGGACTCTGTAACTTAACTACTATTATTACTAACACTACTAACATTATTTAACGTTAAGTCATGCTGATGTCATTCAACTGGCTACACTTTTTATTTTGTTTTTTAACGTGTACAATAGTTGATCTACATCAAAACTTGTTTATAACAATCATTTTATATTGATCACAGCCATGATCACAGTTATTAACAGGATCCCCTTCCACTACTATACCCTGACACTTATTGTACAATACATGATATTAATTAGAATAATATACAGTATATAAACGTATAATACTGTATGTATATGAATAATATCAGAGGCGGAGCTTAAGGGGGGGCTTGGAGGGCCACACAACCCCGGCCAGAGGGGCCCGGATAGGAAGTGGGGCTCTATTATTTGGGTTTAAAGGGCCCGGTCATTTGCCTGACTGAATAATATTAATGTAAAAAAGCCTATTAGGGTTCATATGCCTTTGACAGTTTTGCAGTTTCATGCAATCCTACTTTAAGTCCACCAGATGGCAGAATCTGATTCTGATTATACTGTGAACTCTAGGATAACCTGTTGAGAGAGCAAGTGTAGATAGTCAGAAATTATCCACATAACAGGATCACTCCATCACGCTATTTTTAAGGAAATACTGCAAAACACAAGTGAAAAAAACCCCAAAACAGGAACAGTGATGTTTTAAAGGACATGTGAAAAACGCTAGAAAACATTTTCTTTAATACAGAATTCCGCTGCTGTTTTTAAGGAGCTACTGCAAAAAGGCCTGTCAAAGATCCCTTGTATGACAGGAGCAATGCTGTTCTGAAGGAGCTACTGCAAAAGCACAAGTCAAAGTGCTGGTCCAAAATCCTCTTTGTGACAGGGTCACTTTGCTGTTTAAAGATCTAGCACAAAACGCCAGTCAACACTAGTCAAGTAAGCTGGGTACTCGTGCAAGGACTGCTGTGACATATACAGTACATCTGTTAACATTGACCGAGTTAATATTCCATATTGCATTTTATTCCTGATGCACGACTCAAATGTTGGATATTCCCATGACTGAAAGTCTTATAGAGAATGTAGAGAATGATAGGATCAGTGTGATCTCAAAGTAGCCACTCCCGTTGTAGTGCTGCTCCAATTGTTCTTACTCCCATGTCCACGGATTCTCAATAATTACTGATGCCATATCTGAATGAGTTACACGGTGAAACAGCAGCGCTTTCATGCTCGTTCTTAAGATCAAAGTCTGGACATAACCTGGTGGGGCTCGGGTTATGGGTTTAGCCATGGTGGTAGAGTTACCATGGTGATCTAGCTCCTTTAAAAGAGAGCTACCTTTGTGGAACAGGCAAGCCTGACTTTACACTCGACACACCTCTCTAACCCAATAAACTCCACCCATCCGTCCATTTTCTGTACCGCTTATCCTCATTAGGGTTGCGGGTATGCTGGAGCCTATCCCAGCTGTCTTTGGGCGAAAGGCGGGGTACACCTTGGACTGGTTGCCAGTCAATAGCAGGGCAGACATACAAACATTCACATTCTAATGGGCAATTTAGAGTCGCCAACCTGACATGCATGTTTTTGGAATGTGGGAAGAAACCGGAATACCCGGAGAAATAATAACTCTCCATGGCAGTTTATGTCATAACACGTCCCACTTTCCACTATCCAATATTCGTGCAACTAGATCACAGACAAATTGAGCCAGGATAACCATATATCCCGGCCTAATCTCTTTAGCCTAGTTTTGTGCAATAGGCCCCACGTCTGCAAAAGCACAGATACAATAATTAGGATTAATTATGTAAATGCGTTATTTCCTATTACCATAAACATAGCAGAAGCGCACCGAGGTTACCGTAAGGTACTGACGTAAAGCGCCCCTTTGGACTTTCGGGGGTGCCTCCCGCCCGCCCACCCGCGGGGGGAGGAGCCTAATTGGAGGAAGTAGCCCCCTCAGCAAGCAACTTACCTCCATAATAGTGAGTCAATCACTGGGTCTCGAGGCCAAATAACTTCCACTCTCGAGGGGCTGGGTCGACACCACCCTCGAATCCGCTGTGGTGGACCTGCGTATCGGCGGTTTGGTGCAGCTCGAAGCGGCACGGCCGGTTCGGAAGCGAGCAGTATGCATTTAGACTGCAGACTGCTATGGAAGGAGCGGTAATGGTGGGCAGGGGGCCGACAGGGGCCGAGGTTCTCGTCCTGTCGATCCTCGCCGTCACCCTCACCAAGGAAGGCTGCAAGGCACAGAAAGGTGGGTGCCGAACCACGCCTGTGTGTCCGCTCACTGGTATGAACTCCACTATGAAATTGTAGTCACGTCGTTTTACACGGCGGAATTCCGTTTGGTTTTTACCCATTTCCGCCGGTCGTTGCCATGCATTCGCTGCGCCCGTAGCTGGACAGCCGGTTCCGTTTAACGCGTTTTTTCTCGGCACAGTAACAACTACAGTCAGTGGGACCTGCGCCGATGTAAAGACAAGCATCCGAGTAGTATCTCCGATGTAAAGTATCGCTCTGTGCTGGTATCATTGTGTCCAAATAAGGGAGTTTCTTTTAAAAGCTTGGATTTGCTCATGGAGTATGGCCGCTGGTTCACCAGCAAGCGACAACAGCACATGTTGGGCATGTTGTGGCTTTCCCCGTCGCCACAGCCATGCCTGTTTGGCCCGTTTGTTGTTGTTTACAACGCATGTGCAAGTTTAATTATGTGTTTGCTGGTAGTTACCCTACCCTACAAGGACACATGAAAAAGACAAACTCAGGTGGGTGAAGACTGCGGGGGGGGGCTGAGTGTAAACACGTGGGTGGGTCATCATACTGTATTTCATTACAACTAAACAACATGCAGCCTTTATTATTATTATGCAAACATAACTCATCCTAGTGTCGTGTAGTGGTGGTCTTGTATTGAATGCAATCATGTGTGTCACTTGGACAATTCAAGTACATACATTGCTTTGTGTGCGTGTGTCTGTTTGCAATTATTATTACAAGCATATTTATGTGCTTATTATAAGCACATTTATGTGCTTATAATATCAATGCTAGGCTCTACTATGCCTTTTGCACCTCACCGAATTACTATTACAGTCATACAGCCCCTCTGGCAGAAGGTTACGGTCCATTCGGACCAGAACCTCTCACCACAAGAACAGTTTCTTCCCTGCTGCTGTTGAACTCATGAACACTTTATAACATTTGCACTATAGTCACTTTATAACCAGTATTTTTGGCACATTATAATACCTGCACTAAAAACACTCTCATGCCTTTACCTATCAGTGATTTCAACTTTTTACTCAGGGTTCTATGTTTAGTTAGTGTTAGTTCTATGTTTATTTAATGCTCTATGTTTACTTAGAATTCTACGTTGCACTGAGTCGCCTAAGAAAGTTCCTAGTTCGTGAATTGTTCACTTACAATGGCAATAAAGTTTTTCGGCTTTTATGATAAATAAAACAGAATATCTTTACACTGCTCTGTCAGTTTTTAAAGGACCTACTGCAAAAACAAAACACTAAAGATCCTCTAAATAACGGGAGAATGCTGAAGATTTTGCAGTAGATTCTTAAAAACATTACAATTCTTATTCTGCTGCTTTGTAGGACCTACTGCAAAAAAGACTGTGGAAATGCCCTCTCTGTCTTACTGCATAACAACTAGTCACAGATTCTTTATGTGATAGGAGTGCTACAATGACCTTCTGCAAAAACGTTATTTAAAGCGCCTCTATATTACGTTTTTGACAACCTTTTAAAACAAGTAGTCAAAGATCGTCTATATGACAGGGGCGCTCTGCTGTTTTTAAGAAACTACTGCAATAATGTTTGTCAAAATAATGGTTGTCCTCTTTATCGGGGGTCCCGTTTCAGGTGCAGTGCTGAAAATAGATCCACTTTAATTTTGTAATTAGCTACCAAATTTTATGTACAGGCATACCAACTGTGGAAGTAAGGGCTATTGTTTATTGCGGCGAATAATACTGTATATAGTTGGAAATCCCACAGCTTTTGCAAGTTTTTGGTGTTTTGTTTCATTGTTTTTTTGGCGAGCAGCGACCCTTCTAACGTTGTTCAACGGTCCTTCAGCGCACCCTAGTTTTTGCGTGCATTTGTTGTATGAATGTCCAGTTATTAGGGAGGTAATATGAGCTCAGTAACACTGGTGAGTCAGAGCGGGGAAGAGGCTTTGTTTTTGTCCTCTTCAGCTGGATAATGTCCACCGGGAAGCTCTTGCGTAATTCAGATAAACACACTTCTCTCCTTTAAAAACGTCTTTAAAGTTGACTTAAGTTCTAGTCTAGATGTAGTGTTTCACAGCTGCAAAAAGGCATTAGAGTGGAACCTCCATTTGCTCAGATGAAATGGAAACGGAAATAATCTGTGCCAGGGTCAAACTGTCACCACCCTAGAATCTTGTATTAGCTAAACAGGCAAGGCTTTACTTAAGTCATACAACAGTGGAATGGCAGTTTTTATAAAACATTTTCAAACAATATTGTTCCCTGTTGAACATGTGTAATAAGATCTTAGTTTTAATCTTGCGTGATGCTGTCTTGTTGTTCGGATGAAAAAAAAAACAAAATATCCCGGCGGAGAAGCGTCAAAACAGCTGCACTGTTCCTTGTGCGACGGCTTGTGGGGTTTTGAACAACACGAATATGTGAAAAATCCAAATAATTAGCTGAAAAAAGTGTGACACTCAGATGCTATTGTTGCTGTGCAGGTGATGGCTGTGGCCCCACCGGGCTGGGCCCCAGCAGCGGGACTCTCTCCTCACTGGGTTATCCGGCAACGTACCCCAACAACACGGTGTGCGAGTGGGAGATCAGCGTGCCTCCGGGCAAGAGGGTCCACTTCTGCTTCGCTGAGCTGGACATCGAGGAGAACGACTGCCAGGTCAACTACCTCCGGCTGTACAATGGCATCGGACCCGACAGGAGCGAGATCGGTAAATGCCGTTAGTGGCGCCCACTACGGGTTGTGGATAGAATGCTTTGTAACATACACATGATACAGATTTCCATTAAATTGGTTAATGACTTATAGACAGTTCAATGCTAAGTCCGAAGTTTTGTTTGATGGCGGCCATGTTTTTTTGGGGGGCGGCCCCAAAATTTTTGTGTACCAAATTTTGTGGTGATTTGGCTAAGCATAAACTTCCACTTATTTCCATGGTCGCGCTACAGCAAAATACTGCGGCTCGAACATGAAGCTGGACGAGCTTATCGAGTCGACCGGAAACCAGGTCACCGTTCAGTTCATGAGCGGGACGCATCACACTGGACGTGGCTTCTACCTGTCCTACTCCACCACCGAGCACACAGGTATGATCAGTACGGTAAGCATGGTTAGCGCTTATTCACGCACGCACAGCTTTCTCTTTCTACATTGCCCGGCAATGATTGGATGACTTTGAACCCCAAGAAGGAGGAAGTGGTGACATCTGTACAATCAAGTCACGGCGGTCATCACCATCTTTTTCCATTTTTAGAGTGCGTTAGACGCAAACACTTCCAGCCACCACAGCAGCTGTTGGTGATGGTAGTATTAGTCACTTTGACTCAGATGCTGGTTTACCAGATGCATTTGATAAACACCCCGAAGTTTTCCCAAGAATTTTTACGATTACTCAAAGTTATGTCAGATTTATGGTTACAAAACAATTTCTGCAGGATTTTTGTTAGAAATGCCTGTTTTTAAGATGAGTACATGCGACAGACAATACTATGGACTATACAATGGACCTTCAATGTATGTTTCCCAAGTGGGAGATCATGCTCTGCTCCAGAATGGAACAGTCCATGTTGGAATGAATGTTTGTAGCTCACTAAACCGCAGCTCCCCAGTTGCCGGTGGCACTCGTGCAGCCCCATGGCAAGACACGACCACCACCTGTGATGATAATGTCTCAGTAGATGCCGGAATGAATGTTTCTGCCTCTTTGAACCACAGCTCCCTAGTTAACGGCGCCACTCCATCGGCCCCAGACCATGAAGCTACGACTGCCATGCTTGACACACTTTCCTTGCTATTAGGGCTGCACGTCTTTCAGTGATTGTGGTGGGATTTTTCTTGCTGTGTTTTCAAATGTGCAAAAGACCACATGAATGCAAAAAGAACTCACAAAAATACTGTCAAATGACGGGCAACAGAATTACGTCAGATGTATTTATTTTACGTGTACCAAAACGACTTTTTGAAAGCACATCTTTTTGTTTGGTGGAGCAATCTAAAAAAGTACAAAAGCAGGCTGTAATAGTAAATGTTGGGGAGCTGCAATCAGTACAGATCATCTGTGGGTGAAATCGGCCAATATTGATACCAAAAAAGTTGCCTGTTAAGCAGTCCTGTATTGTGATTTGGTTTAAAATAAGAACCTCCCTTACCCTTAAAGAATATAGTGCAGTTCAGCTTCCTATATGGAATACAGTAATCCCTCGTTTATTGCGGTTAATTGGTCCTAGACCTGACCGTGGAGTGAATTTTCATAAAGTTTGAATGTTTTTGTAGTTATGGCATAGAAAATAAGCCATCTAAGACACACATAAGAAATGTGCTCATGTGTGTTGCAAGAAATGTCTTGTACAGGAAGTGACGTCAGGGGTTCAAAGTAAAAAAAAAAATTTTTAATAATTGAATTTATTTCATTCAAAATCAAAACAAGTCATTCAAAACAACTACAATAAACTCAACACAATAAATGAATGAAAAGGAGCTGAAAGTAGAACAGAACAGTTTTACCTGGATTACGACTACAACAGTAGCCTCTGTTATTAGTATGATGGTTAATATATTATTATGGTTATTGTATCTGTTGTAAGATACTTTAAACCTGCAATAAAAGCCTTTTGTACTGAAGGTAAGTCTGGCGCTTGTCTCACCAAATAATTACTGACACCTAGTAACCATTGTAGAATAACAGATTCACAATTCTCATGCAACTCCTTAATTACTTGTTTGTGTTTTAGTTCCATTAGCCATTTGTATGCTTAATAATGATTAATTTAGGCAGAAAATACCGTACGTAATGTGTCAATATGCATATCTTTTTTACTAATACGCCGTATTCAACCATTATAATAGTCTGGTCTGCTCTTCTGATCACATTTACCTGCTCTTTGTAGATCTTATCACCTGCCTGCACAAAGGGAGTGATTTTACCGAGGCTGAGTTTAGGTAAGTCAGCAATATTTGCTTAGTAGGGAGGTTTGTTGTTATATGCTCATTGTGATTTATTTATTTGTTAGCAAATACTGTCCGGCCGGTTGCTTGACGTCTACAGAGGAGATTTCTGGAACGATACCAAACGGATACAGAGAGGTGAGCAAAAGTTTAGAACCTCTGTGGCTTAACTCAATTAAAATCTCACATGGAAATTATTGGGAAAACCCAAAGTGGTCCAGCCGCCATAGATTTGTAAAAAGAAATGAACCTCTGTTTAATATTAACACATAACATTTTAAAAGTAATGCCAAAGATGTTTGTGTTAAAAAATATTCTAAAGTTAACATTTGAGTCAAAAAAACACTTTACTGTAACTTTCACAAGTGGCAGGTGACTGTCCTGCAAGTCTCAAAAGAAGTTAGCCTGCTGTAAAGTTGTTAAAATCGGTAGAAAACCGGTTGTGTTTACAATCGTGCAATTCCATTCTTACACTTCAATGTGTACGGTATATTACTGTACGTACACATAAAACATTTTGACGTATTTTTAGCTGGAACACCAACTCCTACACTTAGCATTTAGGGAGTGCAAACTGAAACAAAGCCGCTGTACATGTGATTCTTCATACATTTTCATTTGTAATTATTCTAATTCACTATTTATTTTATTCTAATTTTCATACAAAATTATTTTATTAGGTAATATACTTAAGTTAATGTATTTCGCTTTGAAGTATTCCACCTGTGTCACAAATACCATACAAATGTGTACTTCAAGGTTTGCTTGAAACTGCATGTGGATACTAACATGTTGTAGCTGAGCCAAAACGCCAGTGGAGGAAATAATAAAGGGGGAGTGAAGTCAGTTGGGATTTTTTTTTACATGCAGTTATATGACATCTCCATCATTAGTATAGTACATCAAGAGTGACTTATTCCCCAATTGGTCCCCTGAGTCCAGTTCTGGTCCGATTGTGGTGATGAAGAACGTAGATGTGGTTAGGTTCCGGGGCTACTTGGGTAAAGAGTTTCTCAAAACAATATGATTTCAAAAGATTTGCATATTTGCATGACAAACATGCCTCCCCGAAAAAGTTCGACCTCACAAATCGCTCCGCTCTATTTTTCTTCTTTTGTGTTATTAATGCACCCCGTGGACCGGCCATTTTCGCGTACGTGATTGAAAACGGCTACAACACGATGTGAGGCGAGTGTCGCTGCCGTCTTGTTTACGTATGTGTTCCACAGCGGAAACCAAAATCTTTACGCCATCAACTTTGTATTTCACCAAAATCCGACCAGAACTGGACTCACGGGCCCCTTTGGGGGGGTAGGTCAGTGTCGGTGTACTACATTAATGATGGAGATGTCATACAGCTTCATGTCAAAAAATCCAAACTATCCCTTCTAACACATCATGGCGGATAATAACAACCCATCGGCACCACACAAATATTCCTCCCCGCTGCGGTTTCTGCAGAAATTGCTGTATAACTTGGTAGAGATGTGAGTCCCGGACTAAAGACCTCACGCTCTGTGGGGGCGCGATGAGGTCATCAGCGCGAGCTTCTCAAGCCTGCTCGGCAGTCGGAGGAGGGGTGTTGCCGGGTGACTAGGGGAGGACAAGGGAGTTGCAGGGTGGGCCGGGCTTTGGGGGCCCCTCAGGAACAGAGGAGGGGCCGGGTCAGTGGGGTGAAATGGAGGTGAGATAATAGTTTGGCCCAAAAGAAAAGACCTTCTAATCCAGTCCTGCAGCTGGACTGGATTAGTGCTGTGTGTTCTTAGAGTGAGTCAGCGCTGCTGAGATGTGTGTGCATTTCATAGTGTGTGTTATGGCGACAATGGAGGCGTCACACTCAAGGGATCTTCTCCCTCTGTGTTCACGATCCTGCGTTGGCGGTAGAATAGGTCGACTTCCCTTTCCTGCAAGGACTATGGTACACAAGTTCTGTGTGTGCTTCTTTCCAATGTGAAAATGTACCAAGATAACCAAACTGTGCCCTACAACTTTTTTGCTGGAGCGCCAACCCCTGTGGTACGGGGCTAGATACGCCGCAGTTTTTGTTGGCTCTGTACGACTGGCACATCTACCAGGTGCAATTTGTAGTACTGTTGTGCAGTAGAAAAGCGGGTGAGAGCTGAGGTTGTACTTTGCGATGTGAACACAAAACAAGCAAACAATACCCAATCCTTTATTTGTCTCAAACGGATCCTTATGTTGTGTAAGTGCTAGGTCACATGTTAGCATTTACGGTACGTCCTTAAAAACAGAACGTTCCTGTCATGTTGAGGATGTTTGTGCCGTTTTTACAGTAGGTCCTTAAAAACAGCAGAGCATTGCTGTCATATGTTTAGAGGATTTTTGACCAGCGTCTTGCCAGTGGGTATTTAAAAACAGCAGAAGGCTTAATATAGCACTGCATGTGTGACGACTGTTTGTGCATTTAGTTCCTGTCGTATAAAGGATCTTTGGCTAAACATATTGCTTGTGTTTTAATTTGGGACCATATTAATGAATTGATGAGGTGACAATGTAAACTGATGGCATTAAATACAAAGTAAACACTGTGTAGTGTGTGCGTGTGTTCATGTGTATAACAATTGTGGAGGCAGAAGTCCACACCCTCTAAAATGTGGCCCCTGGAAGAGAGCCCTCCTTCAGTGGTTTTAAGTTTTTAGTAGTCGCTGTGCATGTGTTGATTGCCTGTGGTGTGCATGTGACTAAATACATATGTGCTTACATGTTCGTCACTCCACTGGGTTGCCAGTGCCGCCCCACAACCTCATAAAACATAAAAAAAAAACCTCTCCTCACTCTTGAGCAGCTGTTAGGCTCTTGTGGAGTCAGGCTTTTGCACAGCAGCACATTTGCACAGGAATGCAGCCGGCGGCGGTGATTCACTACCTGAGACAGTCTTTAGTGTGTGACATCACGCCGACTCACGGGGCATCCATCTGCTGCGGGGAGATGGTCAGGAGCGAGTGATAACACTGACTCACGCACACGGCCGCTGCATTGCGAATGAAGCCTGACAGCATGAGAGACGATGCAACAAATTCAGCCACGACAAAGAGAATACACACTTTATAGAGATGTTTGCATTCTTTGCTCTTCTTCTCCTCCTGAAACAGTGCACACAAAACAGTGATGATTTGTCAAACGTGCACCCCTACCGTGTTGCCTGTGCTGTTAGTTTTTCTAATACCACATGGCTGTTAGTAAACCGTATTGCCTTGAAATTTCTCACACAGAGCAATGCGCTCTACAAAACACCTGCTGCAAGCTTAGGGTGTGTAGTTGTGAAACACTGTCAAATTTGGTGCACACTGGCAAGAACAAAATGCAAAATGTCAGCAAGATTGGTGGCAAAACATGGCTGCCATTAATCAAAAGGCCTTCCTATGTGATCGGAATTCTTTTCCTATACTGTATTTTGTAATTATTTCCCATTGTACCTTTTCATCAACTTGGGTTTATTGTTTATGTGGTTGGTTCATGTTTTTTTGTCATAATAAAAAAAATAATATTTCCCCACAGTTTTTCTTTTATAAAAGCCAAAGCTACAGAAGTTATTGTTTATTGTTATTATAGTGTTGAGTCAGAGACTGTTTATGTTACGCCAAAGAAATGTAATCTAGATTCTGATCCCGATGGCGGTGGGTCCTTAAAAATAGGAGTGCTTCTGTTGTGTAGAGGATCTTTAACAAGTGTTTTCGGGCGTAGGTTCTTAAAAACAGAAGTGTGTTTCTTTGACTAGGGTTTATGGTAGTAGGGTCTTAAAAACAGCAGATGTTCCTGTCATATAAAACCACACAATGAATCTTTGTTCATTTTTATCAAATTCCAATGCAATGTTGGGTAAGAGACTTGTTTATGTCAGGGGTCACAAACTGCTATAGCAGGTGATTTTAATGATCTACACCTCCTTCAATTTGAGGAAGGAGCTCATGAACTGCTTTAGTGACCGTCTGGAAAGAGAGCCTGCAGTGTCTCGGCCCTCCATTGCACGAGTATCAGACCCCTGGTTTATGTCAAACCAAAGTTGATCAGGATTATGATTGAGATAGCGTTTTTGCGGTAGGTCTTTTAAAAACAGCAGAATGTTTCCTGCCCTATATTTATATATATATAAGATTTTTTTTTTTTTGACCAGCATTTTTTCAGTTCATCTTAAAAACAACACTGTTCCAGTCATAGAGGATCTTTGATGCTTGTACAGTGTTTGGCCGAAGGTTCATAAAATCAGCATATTCTGAGGATCTTCAGCGTTTCTGTACTATAAAACCACAAATTGTTAATTTCTATCAAATTTGAATGGAATATTAGGACAAACTGTATGTCAAGCCAAAAAGTTTCATCTGGATTCTGACCCTTAGTAGCAGCAGAGTGTGCCGGCCATAGAGAATCTAGCAATTTTCGGAGTACTATAGGTCCTTAAAAACAGCAGAACGATATATGATGATCTATATAATGATAATAGAACTATCGGTCCGGGGCTGTTAAATCAAACCACAAATTGAATCTGAGTCCTGATCCAGATTGCGCTTTTGGTGGCAGTGTGAATGTCCATCCATCCATCTTTTATGCCGCTAATGTCACCTGGAAAATCCAATTTAATGCAGCAACATGCTCATTTACTGTATCTGTATACATTAATATTCTCACCGGTGTTTCCTTACCTCGCTGTCCAGTCGTCTCCTCTGTGTTTGGCCGCCGTCCATGCGGGCGTCGTGTCCAACGCCGTGGGGGGGAGGATCAACGTGGTGAGCAGCAAGGGCATCCCGCTGTACGAGAGCACACTGGCTAACAACGTCATGTCCACCGGGTGAGTAAGGCCGACAGAAGGTGCTCCCTGACTGTGTTGTTGTAACGAGCAAGTAAGTGAAGTCAGCCATTTAGGACAATAAGATTTTCATTGTCATTATCAGAGGAACCCTGTCAAACAGTCTCTTCACATTCAGGACAAACGGTGAGTTTACGGTCTTTTAGCAAAGCAAATGCTGTGAATGCGTCAGTCACGTCTTTTTTTTCTTCTTTTGTGTAGGCTGCTATGGAACTCTGGGGTTAGAGTCCGGCGGCGTGGCAAACATACAGATCTCCGCCTCATCTGTGTGGGAGTGGAACAACATGGCCGGTCAGCACAGCGTGTGGGCGCCGTCGGGGGCTCGCCTAAAAAAGGCAGGCCTGCCTTGGGCACCCTCACACTGTGACCAACATCAGTGGCTGCAGGTGGACCTGAAGAAACGGAAAAGGATCACTGGTATGCGTCTCGTTACTGCAAAACGCTCTGTGAGCTTCCTTGGCTTACCAACACTATGACAACCGGAACCGGAAGTCCGCTATTTCGCCCGTCTATTATATCCTCAGTGGTTGACTCGCAAAAATGCCAGTCACGTCCTAAATGAAGGTGAAAGTAACCTTACATGTTCATTATCTCTCTTTCTTCATTTGTATGCATTTTGAATTGTTTTATGCAAAACTGTAAACCTGTGTTACAGCAATTTAATGTGTCTTATGTAAAACTAAGACAGTAAGAACAACAAACTGAAAGGCCAAAATGAATAGAGACCCACCATCCACCTGTAGGACGTATGATGTGTGTTTGCACCAACAAATATGCACATCAGCACTCCGTAACGTCTTCAAAACGTTTATGTATTCCCACATGTTATCGGCATTTAGGACCAACTATGAGGTGAAAGGGAAAAAACAAGGAAAATACAGTACAGTACTAGTAGTATAGTATCTGTGCAGCGTGGGAGAAAGTTAGCGCACTCACAATGGTGCGTTCAAGGAGCATCGAAAAAAATGGGATGAGTCACCGCTCGCAACTTTTAAACGCAAAAAGTATGGGATTTGTAACTGTTTATATCTTTAAATAAAAATAAAATAATGGCCTATACTTCCAAAATATATTTGCATTTACATAAAATTCAGTGTAGTTATTTCCAAATGTAAATCATTGTACCCGATAGCTTCCCGTACCAGTACCGGTGTTTGGGCAGGGCGGAAACAGGCGGTCGGTCACCTGGTGGTTGAAGACTGCTGATGCGGAGGATCTTTGACATTGATTTTTGCAGTAGGTCCTTGGAGGACTTCTGTCGTGTTGAGGATCTTTTGAGTAAGGTTTTTGTAGTGGGTTCTTAAAAACATCAGTGTTCCTGTCATATAAAGATTGTGTTTTGTGGTAGATCCTCAAAAACAACACACTCATCCCGTAATACAGAGAATGTTTGGCTAGTTATTTGCAGTAGATTTTTAAAAACTGCTGTCATATACAGCAGACGTCCCCCCTACCAGGATGTTTATAAAAGTAGTTTTGTAAATGACTACATCAGATTTAATGTAAATGTATATCAATTTTGGAAAGAAAAGCTATTATTTTATTGGAAAAAGAGTATACTATTAGAAAGCCCATCATTTTTGCATGTTCATGTAGTTTTGCTTCATTGCTTTGCAGAGCATTTATTTCCAGTGGTCCTTGAACTCACTGTAACTGTGTGCTTTGAGAAAAAGTGAAAGTTTCTCTGACGCTGCCGCAAATAGACTTTATTTTGCCTGTTCTTCTTTCACCTCATTGTTGTCGCCAAATTCTGATGCTGTGTGTGAATGCATAAAGGTGAGCTTTTGTGTATTTTGCTTGTTGTTGTTCATTAGTTTGTCAGACGCGATGTAATGCGCAGCGCTTATATTGTGAAGGCCGGAAGTGTGTCGTTGCAACCTCGATTAGACTCTAGGTTATATTGTGACTTGGAAGCTAACATACATGCAAAAGTAAACAAGCCCAGAAACTTCAGTGTGTTCGGTGCGGCGAGTTACGGCGTGCGGCCGTCATGTGTGAGTAATTCATCGAGAAAAGCCCAAGTTTGTTATTAAAAGGATTCTTCTCACCAAGGGTGATACCAGCCACTGACATAGTGGATCTTTGCACTGAAATAATGTCATTTTTCTTGTTTTCTGTTTGTCCACGAAGGCATCATCACCACAGGCTCCACGCTGAGAGAGTACCAGTACTACATTTCGACGTACCGTGTCCTTTACAGTCAGGACGGCCAACAGTGGGTCTGCTACAAGGAGGCCAACTCCACCCAAGATATGGTAACATAAGCATTGTAATAGTTGACTCAAATTGAATTCCAAGAAAGAAAAGACTTCTCTAAGCTACAAGGTCGCACACTTAGTGCCATTTCCATAGCAACGGTTATCGACAAAAGGATGTTTATCGCAGGATACGAGCGCTGGGGTGGACACTCGAGTGTTAATAATAAATGGATATGGATTTCCCGTCTGTTTGGGGAGCGTCTCAAAGCGTTGCTTTTTTTCTGTCAGATTTTCAAAGGCAACATCAACTACCTGCACGAGGTGAGGAATAATTTCATCCCCCCCATGGAGGCGCGCTACGTGAGGATCAATCCAACACAGTGGCACCAGAGGATCGCCATCAAGTTGGAGCTGCTAGGATGCCAAGTAGCCACAGGTAAGCAGTCTGTCGCATCCTTGAATACAGTTTTGGCAGCTGGTCTCACGGTATGGTTGGGATCTATACGTTTGGAGGGGAGGCAGCCATAACATGAGCTCAACATAGAAGATAAACGCAACACGGAGCAGTGCTAAGGGCCGGCAATATTCGTAAATGAATGGTGGAATTTCCCAAACGCTGACTTCCCAACCACCTTCTCATGAAAATATGTATTTTAAAAAAAAATATTCTTTTTTTTTTTTTTTCCCCCTTAAAAAAATTTTTTTACTTTTTTTTTTTATTTTTTTTTTATATATATATTTATTATTTTTGATTGCATTTTAGTACTAAGTGTGATACGACATGTTTTTGTTTTAATACAAAGTGCGAATTGTGGACACCAACATTTTGTCAGTGTTCTGGTAAAACAAGCATGTTCACGTTGGTTGTTTGAAATAGACTAGAGAAATAAATGTTACAAAAATGTACAAAAAAAAACAAAGACTGGTGACCCCTGTCTTAGGGGTACCTAAAAGTGTTCAATAGGACGGCAATATGTCTGAGTACTCGCTAAATATAGCAACAATGTTGCTGTGTTGGCAACACTGAGCCCTCCTGCTACATCTTCTTATTCTCTGGCAGTGCATATAGCAGGTACGATGCCATCTAATGTACAGAATTGGAATGACAGTCCCATTATTATGTGCACGGCAACAGGTGGTGCCAAACTCAAAATATAAGTATAACCGCAAAAAAGTTACACCAGATTCTGTTGTTTTATCAGAAACTGAGATTTTTTTTAAATTTATTTTTAGGAAAGCACAACAGTTTATGAATTTTACTACTCTTAAACGTTTTTTTAAATGTCGAAATAATCATGTGGCACAACCAGGCAGGTGTTGTAAGAGATTCTCATGTTATGATATTTTGATGGTTTCACGCTTTTGTACTTTCAGTTCTAAAATGTGTTTTGAAATATCTTTATTGAACACAGCAAGTCAAAACAGTCCTTTTAAAACCATATAATAGATTAAAGTTGAACATCGGTATTTCAAATAGATAACAAAAAATTACTTACATAAATATATGGCCTACTATTAGTCTAAAATATGCATATTAAAGCAAGTTTTAGGTTTTTGCAATAAAAATTTTCAATGTAAAAATGGCTAAATGAAGTAAAACACAAATATAGGGCATACAGAAGATGCTGTGAAGGATGTGTAGTATTCGGTGAGACACAAATGGAATAACAAGCTTTAATTGCAGGTTTGAATGATCTCACAAGCACAATCCTGCCAAATGAAAACACAGCCTACTCTTGGGACTGTAACCCATTCCAAGCTAAAACTCAACTCTGAACCGGCGCTTCACTTCCTGTCCGCCTGCCACTCAGCTCCTCTTGGGAGTACATTTATAGCAACACGCACAAACTTGGGTGTTTATTTATGTCTTATAGGTTTATTTACTCGTTTGTCTACCACATTACATAATGTGAGTGTACAGATGACTACTGGGGTGCCAATTCATGTCTAGAGGGTCCTAATGATGTTAAAATTATTTAGAAGGTGTTGTCTGTGCTCGAACTAGGAAACTATTCCATTGACAAATAAAGAATCCTTATTAACTTATCACGGTTAACCGCGACAAACAAGGGATTCGTGTATTTCATCTGAAGAACTGCCTCTTTTATTGTTGTAATGTCATTGTGTACACTGCATTTTTTCTCCCTCTTTTCCTTATGACTTATTTTGATCAATTCAAAAGGCTCTTGTGGACAAGTGTTGCAATCTAGCGTGTGCTAAAAGACTGAATGCACCTTGTTTGTAACGTAATGTTATTGTGATGTCCACATCAAATAAACAATACAAAAAGTTGTTGACTCCTATTCAGTGGTATTTTCAGGTACACTGCCATACAAGTTGTACAGTGACTACTCTAAATGATATCATTCCAATAGTATTCTCCCTTGTGGAATACTATAGCTCAGAAGTTGTTGCATTCTCCACAGCCAGGAGGGCGATGGAGCCCAGGATGTTCCCGCCTCCTCGTCTGGCGACCACAAAACCCCCACACATGATCGGCAAGACCAGCCCACCTCCGGACATCAGAAACACGACTATGCCTCCTCACACCAATAAAGGTACATCCTCTTGTTTGTGGGGGGGAAAGCATCCTGTGTGGTCTCTTGAGTGTGTTTGTGTGGACAGATGTGGCCCTGGCTGCCGTCCTGGTGCCCGTCTTGGTCATGGTGATGACGGCACTCATTCTCCTCGTGGTCTGCGCTTGGCACTGCAAGAGTCGGTATGTGGTCTCTTATCATGACTGGACCAAAAACATCCTATATGGGGAAAACCACCACCCTCTGTGACTCAGTGCCGTTGTTTGCCTTTTAAAGGAAGAAAGGCTCTGACGGAACGTATGATCTTCCTCACTGGAATCGCACTGGTGCGTCATTCTTATTTTAAACACCTGTGAGTGCTTCCCGTTCTTTATGTTCTTTTTTCACCTACAGACTGGTGGAAAAGTATGAAGCAGCTGCTGCCGTCCAAGATGGTGGAAGCGGATGATTTGGTCCGCTACTGCAGCAGCGAGGTGGGCCAGATGACGGCGAGAGGCGCAGTTTCACGATTACATGCTGAACCCGCAGGTATGCTTTTTGTTTTTAAAAAAAATGATTTTGCTCCCCCTACAGACTCTAAAGGGTACTTACTTTTCAGATCCTTTTACCATAAAGAAGGGCTGGATTTACACGACATACATTAGGTAAATAAATATTAAGTAAATTAAAAAATGACTTAATTCAAATTTAATTCTAGTTTTAATATTACACATTTGAATTTAAAGAATTTATCTTTTTTTTTCACGCCGACCACTACCTTGGTTTTGACATTTCAAATGGTATTACAATGGTGCTTTACAATGCGCAGTGAAATTGTCATGAAATATATAAATGTGACATGAAATATAAGTGATTAAAAGGTTCAAAATAGTTAAGATATTTTACACCTTGATTGACTGGCGACCAGTCCAGGGTGTACCCCGCCTCTCGCCCAAAGTCTGCTGGGATAGGCTCCAGCATCCCCGTGACCCTAATGAGGATAAGCGGTATAGAAAATGGATGGATGGATATTTTACAATGAAATTTAGCTGTTCTTATGAAATTATCTATTTATTAGATTTTATTTGCAATTTATTTAACATTTCAGGACCAGTTTAAAAATTGTGTGAATTTTGCACTGTTTTATCTTAAGGAGGTTCGGAGTAGAGATGCAAAAAGAAGAAATGAAATGAAATGAAAAATGTTTGAGTTAGCAATTAACTGCAAACAACCATTAAAGTATGTGGTACACCATCAATAAAAAAATACTCTAAACCCCACTAACATAGAAATAAAATGTTCTAAATAGGAATCAGCAACGAGCAGCCGTGCCATTCGCATTTGTCACCTCAAAGATTGACTTTGGCATACTTGATGCCAGGGGTTCCAGAGAAAACCGGGACTGTTGCTCCAGGGGGTGAAGATGGCTTCACGGAGGGCACCAACTGTCTGGAACTGATGTCCATTTTTGTGAACTTCCCTTGCCATCCATTCCAAAATGTGCTCAACTGGATTTAGCTTAAGGGAACATGCAAGATGCCCCATAAAAGTGTTGTTATTCTTCTGGAAGTCCTTTGTCAGGCGGGCAATGTGAACTGCAGCTTTGTTCTGTTGAAAAAGCCAGTCATTACCACACAGACGAGGGCTTTCAGTCATGAGAGATGCCCACTGCAACATGTCCACATAGCCAGCTTTGATGCCCTTGCACAACCTGAAGCTCAGAAAAAGCAGCGCAGCTCATGATCGCACCCCCTCCACTGTGGACAATGGGCATCTTGCGGCATTGAAGAGATGAGGCCTTTGAAGACATTGTTTGTTTTTAAAACCCTTCTGATGCCGATGCCGCCTGATGGTTATTGGTCTGCACTCAGCACCAGTAACCACCAACCACCATTTGGGCTGAGGAACGTCCACCGGGCTCCACACGACGCGTGATATTTTTTTGAAGGCCTACCACTTGACTCTTTTGTTATAACCCCCAGGATCTTTGGCGTTTCATATGACCATCTTACCATCTTACTGCACTCCGCTAGAGGCATCAATCAGACGGCAATCAAAGAGAGAGAGCTTTTTTGCCATCATGACAGACCATTAAAGTGGCAATACCTTTCCGAAAATGACATTGAATTCACATTTTGAATTAGATTTAAAAGGCAGCGGCCTCATATTTTGGTCAGCTTCAGTTGAATGGTTGTTCGCAATCAATTGCTTACTAATTGAACTCACATGTGGTCATACGCCTTGGGTGACCGAAAGGACAGGATTGCGGGTACAAGCGGCCGAAATTAGTTTCCTCCTTGGGATGTCTTCTCTTAGAGGTAAGGTGAGAAGCACTGTTATCCAGTAGAAACATGGAGTAGAACTGCTGCATTGAAAGGTGCCAGATGATTTGGTTGTGGCATCTGGTTAGGATTTCTCCCTGAGGGGGGTGTTCAAGACATGTCCGATCAGTAGGAGGTCTTAGGGGAGACCCAGGACACTTTGGAGAGACTATGTCTCTCAACTGGCCTGGGAACACCTTGAGATCTGGAGGAGCTAAATGAAGTAGCCAGGGTAGGGTGGTCTGAGCCTTCCTGCTTAGCCTGCTGCCCCCTCGACCTGACCTCAGGATGATGAATGGGAGGGTGGATAATTCATACTTGGATTATATGTATCTGACATTATATGAGTTCAATACAATAGAATGTGTTATTTTAAGTTATTAAAAGCTGGTGTATGTTTACAGAGTACGCCCAGCCCCTGGTGAGCGGTGTACCAACACTGGGAATGCGATCCACCTTTAAACCCGACGAGGGTCCCGACCCGGGATACAGCGACCCCGACCTCTATGACGCCCCCATCTCACCCGATGTGTACCATGCCTACGCCGAGCCCCTGCCAGCCACAGGGGCAGAGTACGCCACACCCATTGTGGTGGATATGGGGTGCCACCCATCTGGGGTCCAACCCTCCACAGGGGGCAGTTTCACAGGCGGTGGGCCCACCCAACTACCAGCACAGGCAGACAGCTGCCAGTTGGGGAGGTCAGCCTACGACACTCCCAAAAACGCTGCTGCTGGACAGGGTGTGTCCACCGGGGAGATAACCTATCAGGTGCCTCAGGGGGCGGAGTTGAAAAGAGAGGGGCGCTAACAAACACTAAGTGATGTCCCTGCCGCGTAGACTTGCCCGAGATGAAGTACCCATTCCAGTCGGATCACTGAAACTATGGAGATGAATGTTGGGTTGTAGGTGGACGTTGAGGCGGGAGCTTATAAAATAACAAACGTGAAGACTACTGTTTGACTCTTTTTTTTACCCTTTCCCATCTGTGATTCTGTGAAGCTGTGATTTTCTGTTACAAACTTAAATGTGATAATTGAACAATTGCAGACACACACACACACAGACATCCTCCTTCGTTAGCAATCCACGGTACGCATTGTCTTACGTCTTAATTGAAATTGTGTACAGTTCTTTAAATTGCATCGCTGCAAAACCTCCTAATAGGATTCACTGCTATTTATTTTTGAATTCACATCCTGCTGATGAGGAGATGGCGTCAACCCACCGCCCCCTTAGGGGGGCACCAGGAGGCACTCTCCCCCCCAGCCTGCAGACCAAATGTTGCCTTTTTTATGCCCATTATGAACATTTTAAGTCTTAACATGAGAAATAAAGCAAACTTTTTAAAGAATGTTCCAGTAAAACAAAACGAAGGGTACTGTGCTAAAATCACTTGCTTGTATATCTGTGTGTTTTTGTCTATTTTGTGGAAGTGGCTCAACATTGTAGGACTTGTTTATATTATGTCGTCTGTATGAGTGTCGGTGGTGCTCATTAAAGAGACTTAGTGACTTTCGACTATGCTTGACTGTCTTTTAACATTTCATCAAAACAGCATGAGGAAATTGAAGGTTTTATCACACATTTTCCATCGCCGCCTTTTAGGGATAATCTGATTAGGATTTTATGCTGCAGATTCAAATCACATGGATTAACTGTACATTTTTATTTATGATGAGTAATATTGACCAGGGCTGCTGTTAGACAATTCCAAGAGGCCCTGGCGATTATGTAATTATTTAAAAAAAACAACAACTTTTGGGCGGATTTTATTTTTGCCATTATTTGTGAAATAAATAGTTCAATAATTTATTTTTTAGTTCAAGATAATGTTTACAGAATAAAGTTTAAAATAGAAATCTGTCCTGCCTCGTGTAAAACAGAATAAATTAAATAAAAAGAACATTTTATTCTGTTTATTTTCTCTCTAAGCCATTTTGGCAGTGTTGAATAAAGAAAGGACAAAAACACTTTAGAATTTCCTAAAATGGTAATGTCATACAAAATGTGACATTCTTGTTCCTTTAGACCAAAAATATCCCATTGGAAATGTCATAACCCGCTTTTATGACTATAATGCAATTCTTTAGGATTTCAATATGGACTACTGCTCTTCCATTATTGTTTTTTGTTCCACACTAGATGTTGCTACCTTTCCCCCATTCAAATCACGCAGCAGCAAACTTTACAGCAGTGGGGATGTTGTTTTTGTCACCAAGACCTCAAGCGTGATTTAAAAAAAGTGACACTAGAAAAAACGGAATGAATCGATTTTGCATTATGTTTTTCTTCAGGGACCCATGTATTTAAAGTGCCCTCCTAAGGGTTGAAATTTCAAATACACAATAATACTTCCTGCAGAGTAAACTGTGTAATACACTGGTGTGAAAAACTATTTGCCCCCTTCCTGACTTTTTATTCTTTTGCATGTTTGTCACAATGATTGATTGATGTTTCTGCTCATAAAAAATAGTTAACCATTAGTCAAAGATAACATAATTGAACAGAAAATGATGACTGCCAAGACTTTTGGGAAAATATCTTGTGGACTGACGAGACAAAAGTTGAACTTTTTGGAAGGTGCGTGTCCCGTTACATCTGGCGTAAAAGTAACACAGCATTTCATAAAAAGAACATCATACCAACAGTAAAATATGGTATGGTGGTAGTGTGATGGTCTGGGGTTGTTTTGCTGCTTCAGGACCTGGAAGGTTTGCTGTGATAGATGGAAGCATGAATTCTACTGTCAACCAAAATATTCTGCAGGAGAATGTCCGGCCATCTCAACTTAAGCTAAAGCCATCTTGGGTGCTGCAGCAGGACAATGACCCAAAACACACCAGCAAATCCACCTCTAAATGGCTGAAGAAAAACAAAATGAAGACTTTGGAGTGGCCTAGTCAAAGTCCTGACCTGAATCCCATTGAGATGCTGTGGCATGACCTTAAGACGGCGGTTCATGCTAGAAAACCGTCAAATAAAGCTGAATTACAACAATTCTGCAAAGATGAGTGGGCCAAAATTCCTCCAGAGCGCTGTAAAAGACTTGTTGCAAGTTATCGCAAACGTTTGATTGCAGTTATTGCTGCTAAGGCCGGCCCAACCAGTTATTAGGTGCAGGGGCAATTACTTTTTCACACAGGGCTATGTGGGTTTGGATTTTTTTCTCCCTAAATAATAAAAACATTCATTTAAAAACTGCATTTTGTGTTTACTTGTGTTATCTTTGACTAATATTAAAATGTGTTTGATGATCAGAAACATTTCGTGTGACAAACATGCAAAAGAATAAAAAGTCAGGAAGGGGGCAAATAGTTTTTCACAATAGCAGTGTCAAACAAAACTTTTTTGTACACATTTTCCAGGATTTGCCTATCCTGTGAATCACTAAACTAATATTTAGTTGTATGAGCACAGTTTTTTATAATTCTGTGTGGCATGGACGCAACCAACTTGTGGCACCTTTCAGCTCTTCTTCCACTCCAAGATTCTTGGACAACATTACACAATTCATCGACACTTCTTGGTTTTGCTTCAGAAACAGCATTTTTAATGTCACCCCACAAGTTGGATTAAAGTCCGGGGATTGGTCTGACCACTCCATAACATAATACTAAACAAGATTTTGCTGGTTTACTAGTGTGTTTAAGGTCATTGTCTTGTTCAAACACCCATTTCAAGGGCATTTCAGCATAAGGCAACATGACCTCTTCAAGTGTTTTGACATACAGACCTGATCAAAATCTTAAGACCAGTGGAAAAATTGCTAGAATTGACCTTTTGCACATTTGGATCTTAATGAGGTGAAGTAGAGCTACAATACGCAGAAGCAAGAAGGGGGAGTGTGACAAAAAACTCTTTGAAAAAGGAATTTCTTATGATTTTTTCTTATGATTTACAAAAATCTCTACAAAACAGAACAAAAAGGACTCAGCAATGAGTAGCTCCACCGTTCTTGTTGATCACTTCAAAAACTGGTTTGGACATGCTTGATGCGAGTGTTTCCAGGAAGCTAGTGGGAACATTGCTCCAAGTGGTGAAGATGGCTTCACGAAGAACATCAACTGTCTGGAAATGATAGCCATTTTTATAAACTTCCCTCGCCATCCACCCCCAAATGTTCTCTATTGGATTTAAATCAGAGTAACATGCAGGATGGTCCAGAAAAGTGTCGTTATTCTCCCTGAAGAAGTCCTTCGTCAAGCGAGCATTGTGAACTGCAGCGTTGTCCTGTTGAAGAACCCAGCAGTTACCACACAGACGAGGGCCCTCAGTCATGAGGGATGCCCGCTACAACATCTGCATGTAACCAGCCGCCGTCTGACGACCCTGCAGCACCTGACGCTTCAGTGTTCCACTGAATGAAAAAGCACCCCAGATCATAATGGACCCCCCTCCACTGTGATGAGCAGAAAACATCTCAGGTGGAATCTCCTTGTCATGCCAGTAATGTTAGAAGCCATCTGGACTGTCAAGGTTACATTTTTTGTCATCAGAGAATAAAACTTTTTTCCACCTTTCAATGTCCCATGTTTGATGCTTCCTGGCAAAGTGTAAACGGCGTCTGGTTACGTGCTACTCATTACTGAATCCTCTTATCAGTCCACAAAATGTTCCTCCATTTCTCTTCAGGTCAGTTGATGTGTTCTTTAGCAAATTGTAACCTCTTCTGTACATGCATTTTTTTTAACTGAGGGACTTTGCAAGGGGTTCTTGTAAATAGATCACACAGACGTCTTCTGTTACAGTACTTACAGGTAACTCCAAACTGTCTTCAATCATCCTGGAGCTGCTCATTGGCTAAGCCTTTGCCATTCTGGTTATTCTTCGATTTTTTTTGATAGTTGTCTCTAGTTTTGCTCTTCATTTTAAGGCATTTAAGATCATTTTAGTTGAACAGCCAAAAATTGTTTGAACCTGCTCATAAGTTTTCCTCCTCCAATCAACTTTTTAATCAAAGTATGCTGTTCTTCTGAACAATGTCTTGAACGACCCATTTTCCTCAGGCTTTCAAAGAGAAATGCATGTTCAACGAGTGCTGGTTTCATCCTTAAATAGGGGCCACCTGAATCGCATCTGTTTTTTTTTTACTAAATTGATCAATTATTGAATACCACACTGCTTTTTTTTTTTTTTTTTTTTATTTCTTTTTTTTTATTTTTTTTTTTTATTGCCTTAAGAGTGTGCCTATCATGAATGTTGGGTCTTGTTTGTTTTCTGAGAATCTACTGTAACTTGTTTGCCATGTAGCAATAAAAATAGACTAATGAGAGTGATTCATCTGGTTAGTCACGTTGCACTGCTATTATTTTGAACTACTGTACGTACACATTAGGCATCCCTGAATGAAATCCAGTTCAAGAGCTGCAAAAGAAAGCTTCAAAGAAATGTACAACTAGATGACCACAGTGGATCGCACTGGACATTTTCAATCCTTCGATGCAAAAACATTTCATGAAATTATCCAAAATTCAGCCCTCAGTACAAAACAGTGTAGTTTTAATAATAAACATTGTTAAATATGTCAGTCAAGCAGCTGTAAGGGCACCTTTAATTATTCATGACACCATGTCCATCTTTTTACCCGTCACTCCTCCATGTTCTTCCCATTTTTGCCAAACTTCCACCAGACCACAGTGAGTGTGACGGCTGCCAGTAGGATCAGGCTGCTGGTTACTAAGTAGGCGATAGGCAGGAACTGATTGGGCCCTCCCAACCAGTTCAGCGTGGTCAGGACTACCTCCTTTCTGCCACGGAAGTACTGCACGGGGAAGTCTTGAAAGACGGGTTTCAGGTCAAGGCAGCAAACGAGTGACTCACAAGGGGATCATGTGAGCGTTGTGGTAAGGATACTGTAGGTTATCTCCACGCTGTAGTTCCCTTTGGGAAGGCCGCTTTTGAAGGGCTTGTTGGTTCGGTGTAAGACGCCGTAGAGCTTCTTGAAGTTGGGGAAGGCCGCCTCCCTCATCCACACAATGAGGTCCTCGTTGATGAAGCCGTTGTTGATGGGGTCACGTGTGTCCAGCTCGTATACGGGCTTCTGCCAGTAGGGCGGCGGGACCGTGCCTGTCAATCCCAAATCAAGCAACGTCAGCAACTGCTCTATGTTAGAGTTGGCCTTCAACAGTGTTGTTTTGAAGTGTGATGCTTTGTTTACTTATTCCTGCACAATTTATGCTGGCATGTCAATGGGGATTTCTGTTTTCGGTTATCATAATGGTAATCATCAGTGCTGCTATTTTACTACGTTATGTTGATGTAAAACCTCTAATTATTATTTATGTTCATTTTCCTGTTAAGCTGACATGTCATTGTTATCAAAATAGGTAATACAATAGTCAATTGTATTTTTAAATAAACACCTTGGAAAACCTCAGCCAGGCTCAAGTTGTCCGTCTGGGGGTTGCGGTATTTGATGTTTTTGTCCGTGTACCAGCTGATGCCTTTCCGAAACAGGGGCAGCAAGTATTCTGAACCGGGTGACCTGTGATATTTGAAAAGAAAGGTATCTGTGCGGACAGATGGGATTTACTGTATTTAACCGGGATTGTGATATGTTGTGTAAAATGCTGTTTACCATTAAAGATACTGTTGGCCACAGCACCACAGGGAGCAATGGGAAGTCCTTTATCGTTTGTGGCAAATGGTTTGCAATAAGAACTTGGTTTCTGATCCATTGGATGGAAGATGAATTATAAATAACAGCAAAGAATTAAAAAAAAATTAAAAAAACAAGGTGAAAAACTGTAAAAGCACCTTCAGGTTGGTCTTCCTGCCAACAGTCTGCCCGTCGTCTCTGGAGTCAATGTACCTGCGCAGGTTCTGGTGGAAGTTTTGGAGGCTATAGTAGAAAAAGACATCTCCCTAAAAACAGCAAGAAAAAAAAAAAAAGAGTATTTTAATGTTTTGCTGTTAAACTCCACTTTCTTTGGGGCCAAGTGCGGAGCAGCGACCACCTAGCACCACCTGCAGGACCGCAGTTGGACAGTATGACCTTTCATGTCATGACTTGCCATTGAACAAGTCTGAAGGACAGATATTTATTTGGATTATGTATTGTAACGCAATTACATTATTTGTACTAATAATTCATTTGGACTTTGATCTTTTCCAAAAACGGTCCATGGAAAAGAGGAGTCGTCTTATATTTGGGTCACTGGACAACTTGCATTGCAAAATGCTGGTGGGCTTATGCCTAAAAAAGGTGGTTGACCAATCACTACAGAGATGACTAAAAATACAGTAGAACCTTGGTTAGCGTCATTCATCCGTTTCAGAAGGTCTGACTCTAACCAAAATAGAGGTTAACCAAATACATTTTCTTTTAAGGAAATAATGTAAATCCAATTAATTGCAGAAAACCATTTGAAATGCATGTAAACACATATACATAATAAATGACAGGGATAAATGTCTGTGCGCATTGTTGCTACACTGGAATGAATGAAGAGAGCGAACCCTCCTTAGACATTCAGCCTCTTTTTCCCAGTACACGGAGGCGGGAATACTAGTGAGTGTACATACCTATGATTTCTGAGTTAACAGAACTGCAGAGTTGACCAGTAAAAATTGAATCTACTGTTAAACATGGAATCTTGTGGAATGTAATGTCATTGTTAGAAGAAGTAACGTTTGTGTGGGGAATTGTTTCCTCAGCGGACGGCTCAATCGTGACCGAATTTCGTTACGGACACTACACAGTCCCCTCCCAAAGTAAACATGTTGAAATGGCGATAAACACATAAACAAAAGTTGGGGGAATCTCCTCTTTTGGAGTGTGAAGGGAAGCTAACGGGGTTAGCTTAGTTTAGCATGCTGGTGTGGTTGCGTGTGCGACTTGGTTCGGATGAGTTTTCCCCGCCTTATTCTTTACCGCTTTAATGTAAGGAACTTTTCACAACGTCAGATAAAGTGCAGGTTCTGAGGGAAAAAAGATGTTTATTGAGATGTTTTTTCATGCACCAAGGTCCTCTTAACTGTAAACAAACCTTTTGCCCCATCCAAGTAAAAATAAGTGTAAAATTTAAAAAAAATTAAAATTGAAAAGGAATTTGGAAAGAAAAATATAAATTTGGGGAAAAAAAATACACCTAATTTCATGTATTACTACATTATTATGTCATACAATTAATGAAAACACGGTCTCAAAAAAGGCCAATAATAATCAATAATTAAATTACATTAAGAACACAGTTGGACTGACGCAAAGTATTAGCAACACAACATATTGTGCCATATTGAAGACAAACCAAAAAATGTATGGAAACTGAGGCTAAACATTTTCATGTTAACCAAAGAACACACTAACGGGGATGGACACTAACCAAGGTTCCATTGGACTTACTTACCTAAAACAAATATCCATCTATCCATCCGTTTTCTATGCCGCTTATCCTCATTAGGGTCACGGGGATGCTGGAGCCTATCCCAGCTGACTTTGGGCGAGAGGCGGGGTACACCCTGGACTGATCGCCAGTCGATCGCAGGGCACATATAGACAAACAAACATTCACACTCACATTCATACCAATGGACAATTTAGAGTCGCCAATTAACCTAACATGCATGTTTTTGGAATGTGGGAGGAAACCGGAGTACCTGGAGAAAATCCACACACGCACGGGGAAAACATGCAAACTCCACACAGAGATGCCCAAGAGATTGGAACCCTGAACATGCCAACATCCTACCCAGTCAGCCAGCGTGCGGCCTAATACAAATGTGAAAATGAAAATATGGAAGAGACTGGTTGTGGCCAGGAGGTGGCGCCAAACGCCAACTCCACTAGCTAATCAGCACTTTCCTCAACGGGACCACTGAAGCAGTCGAATCTAGCAATTGTTATTTCACTAAAATTTTAAAAGATTACTTTAATATTTTTTTCATATTTGACTTTCTCCAAAAAACAGAAAAATGGGTCGTCTCATATTCGGGTCAATATGGTAATTGCACGACTTGCGTTGCCAAGTTCTGCCTGTCGTATATGTAAAAAGGTGGTTGTTCTGGCTGAATAGAAAGTATAACAAATTAGTAGAGAGAGTCTTACCTTGAAGGTCTTGTCGATGTGAAAGTCCAGTTTGCAAGTGCAGGTCTTTGCCGCATTGCTCACATTTGCACGCATGTCGTGACAAAGGGCACATGCGCCGTTGTCTGTGTAGTCCACCTAAAGGGACAACAAAGTACTGTCATATTATTATAGAACATAAACGTTGACCCCTGGGCCCGGCATGTCACTCCCTCCTATATGGGGCTTTACCCTTGATCATCCACGCCCCACTCCCCCATATTCTAAACAGCAATTTGTGTAACAAACACGTTGCTCACCCTGACTTCCTGTACGCTCTGCACAGTGAGCAGCAGCCACACGCCCAGCAGCAAACATGTCAGAGCCATGAAGTAGAAAAAGGGCAGCACCGTGCTAGCTGTTAGCATGGGCGACCAGGCAGGAAGACGCTGCTGCTTGAAGGCCGAGTTGTCGGGCCTCCGGGCCAGGGGTCCTGTCTTGGCCGGACCCATCGCACACAAACACACCGAGGCCTCCCTTGAACTTTGCTGCTGTAGGTTTTTGTTTAGGCGCCGGTTTCCTGTTCCTATTTCTGCCGGACCTCTACGCAAACACACACCACAACTGGCCTCTTACTGGGAGGAGAGACACTTGTTACTAATTAACCACAAGTCTTTCTCTTGACTTGCCTCTTCCTGTTTCGTATATCGCTGTCCCCGCACAGCACATAAGTCACCGTAATCCCCCAAATAGTGACGTACTCAGTTTATAGAAGAGCCATTTATTAGTTGGAAGTCCAGCAATACTGTAACGTATTTGCTGTTGTGAAATTGGAGATGCTTTCTGTTTCCATTCAAAAAGTCCCGTTATTGATTATTAACTCCTGTTGAAACATTTTGACACCCACAACTGGAAATAGTAATGATGGTAAAAAAACAAACTGTACAAAAAAAGCAAACAGGAGGAGGCCACCTCGCATGTTGCAAGTGGACAATTTGCCATTAAAATAGTCCAATTTTCACTTTATCGGCTTTGCATTGTTTGAGGACCCCGCTCTCCAGCAGCTTTATTAAATTCAGTTTGATCTGAAAGAAAGCAAAGAAAAAAAATCAATTGCAATTCCATAAAAGTTTGGCGGTTTAGCCTAAATGCTAACGAGCAACTTTAAACACGATTAACCCATTTTCATTAAATGATGCAAACCACAGGGGTATTTGGCGGTGCTGAATGAATATAGGTTGACTATGGGTATTTATCTTCTAAATAACTCAGCTTGAATAATTAATTATTAAGCTACACAAAAAGCATTGAAAATATCATTTTTGGTCCCACACTTACTGTACCTTAACATTACCTAGTAAATAAATAAATAATACCTAATAAAAACATTACCTTCCACTGTTTTCATATTTGCATTATAAATAATCAAAAACTATTTAAATACAGATTTTTATATCTATCCAAACATTTTTCTTATTCGATAATACAACACAATAATTACATAAAATAATATTAAATAAACAATGCATGAAAATCAGTGCCAAACACTGATCATCTCATCTCAGGGCCTTAATTACTACTAATACTACTACTATTATACAACAAGAAAATATATTGGCTTTTTTTCAAGGAAAAAACTGGAGTTAAGTAAGTAATTGTTATTTGTTATGCTAATGATGATAAGCGGCATGGAAAATGGATGGATGGATGGATGGATATGCACCATATATTTCAGGCTTGACTCTGTAAAGTATAAAAACATGAGTGTATATTTTCACACCGCTTTTTAGAAAGTGTAATTTTTTTGTTTTTAGAGTAAAAATATTTAAAGGATATAAAGAAATAGTCCAAAAACACAATACAGGGACCATCCTAAAGATAGTTAATAACAATATATATTTTTTGCATGTTTAAAACAGTTTAAAAAGGTCAAAGAAATGTGAAGTTAAATAGTGTTAAAAAGTTTTTATAAGGGTGAGGAGCCTTCAGGGAGGAGCTCAGAGTAGAGTCGCTGCTCCTTCACATCAAGTGGAGCGGGTATCTGGCCCGGATGCCTCCCGGGCGCCTCCCTGGCCATGAGGCAGACCTAGGACGCGCTGGAGGGATTATGTCTCACAGCTGGCCTGGGAGTGCCATGGTGTCCTCCTGTTGGAACTGGAAGAGGTGGCCGGAGGCCGGGAAGTCTGGACATCCCTACTGAGACTGTTACCCCCCCACAAGTGGAACCCGGATAAGCGAAGGAAATTGGAATGGAATGGGAGTGTTCAAGCTCATCTTCCACATACAACTTATTTTGTTGTACTGAACTGATTTAGGGGCCACGTGACAGATATTTGTTTGACTTCACAGAGTAAAGTGGTGTGTATAGTTCGGTGCCAGCAGGGGGCGGTAGCTCACCTCAGGAATGTCTACCATCTTCCTGAGCTTCTGGTCTCTCCAGTTCCAGTCCAGAACCAGGAAGCGTAAGGCCTGCAAATTCAATCCATCTGAAAAAGAGAGAATTTAAATGATTTTAAAGCTTTTTTTTTTTTTAAAGCAGAATCACACATACCTTTCTCAATAAGAGCACTGATCCTACTGGGCGTCCCCACTCCGATGTGAGTGACACCCTTCTGCAGCATTTTCACCTGCTCCTCTATCTTCACACCAAAAAGACAAACGTGTTAGTTCAGTCTAGAAAATTGAATTGCACTGAAATGACCGATGTCTCAGTCAGACCTTGATGTGTTTGGCAAACAGCTTCACTGCCTTGGCTTCTCCCTTGAATGTCGTCAGCTGCCTGAGAGTTACAGATAATTAGATACACTAAAGATGTTGGTGCAACTAACGCATTCAAAAACATCGTACTTGAGGAGTTCGATGGCTCGCAGGGCGGAGCTGCAGACGATGAGCAAGACCACCGAACTCTTCTGTGTGTGCTGTTTCTGAACTTTGGCCCATTTGGGACAAACTTAAGCAAAAAAAATAAAAACAAAAGAGGTGGTAATGAGCAAAAATGTCACCTAGTGAAGCACAGACGACTACTTCCTGGTATGAGTGGTAAAGTAGTTGCGTCCAAAGATTTCTAAACAGTACCCACTTTGTTTTAGATATGAGGACAGGCTGTGTGTCAGGTCATTGCAGGACAGGAAACAAGAATCTGAAAAAAATGAAGGGCATCTTGCATCAGTGTAATGCAGTAGTCTCCAATGTGTGGCCTAGGTGCCATTTTCTATGGAATCCCTTTTCATTCTGGGGTGCCAGAATGAAAAGGAAATGCATGTGGAAATATAAAGAGAATCAATAATACAAAAATATACAAATGTAGTCATATTGTAATTCCATTTTGTATATTTTTGCAAAAAAAGTTGGATTCTGCCAAGGTGACTAGTCCCATCCAGGCTGTTAGCCCGCAAGCAGGAATAACGTGATCAGCTATTGACTAGTCCATGAATGAACATTGCTTTTTTTCCATTTAGCGTCAGGCATCCGGTAAATGCAAAGGAGGAAAAGCAAATGGAAAAGACACAGACAAAAAAGGAAAATCAATGATAAAATGGCAAAAACAAAGACAATACACAGAAAGGCAAAGACAAAATTGAATTAATATATGATTACATTTTTGTATTATTGATTCTCTTTATATTTCCACATGTACTTCTTTTTAATTTTGGCACTCCTGTGATTTTCATCCCACAGTTAATTTTTTATCTTTACTCAGCCTTTTGTAAAAATAAAAGCATTGGGTTATTATTAAGATTACTAGATATTACACTAATTTGCTTTGTTACATATAACACAAAGCTAAAATGTGGATGTTTTGTTCCAGTAGCTTAGCATATATTGACCTACAGCACGTTGGCTTGATTTTCGCATCTTTGAAGCGAGGACGACCCACCGTGGAGTTTGAGCTCCTCCAGCTCGATCACGGAGCGCTTGTCTGCAAAGTAGCATGTGAGAAGGTTCTGCAGGTCTGCAGGACAGCCTGGCTTGGGCTCAGAGGAGGCTAAGACATCTGTAATTGTCTTCTTCTTCCTCTGGACATCAGAACAAAATTGAAGTTATCGACTGCAGACATGCTGAGTCATAGCATTGTCTCCTTATCTCCTACCTTTCTCCTTTTGGAGGATTCAGTCGACTTTCCAGGCTCCTCCTGCTGAATGATTGACTCCTGAAACAAGACATAAAACACGGTAGATTTGGATTCATCGTATTTCCCAAAGAAGTACATAAACTCAACTGCAGAATTCACCAACCACCTAGTCTGGCCTTTTATTCTTGGTTCCTGTCAAAATGCAGTGAAATTGCGAGGTGGGAGGAGGTGGAAGTGTTGTTTTTTGATTTTCACTCACTTCCAGTAGTGTTCAAAATAATAGCAGTCCAATGCGACCAACCAGATTAATCACTGTCATTAGTATATTTGTATTGCTACATGTAGGTGCAGTAGATTCTCATAAAACAAGCATTCATGATATGCACGCTCTTAAGTTTGCGCAATTGGGGAATTAGTTGAAAGGGGTGTGCTAAAAAAATAGCAGTTTCTGCCATTGACTTTACAAACTCAAAAATATTTGGTACAAATTGTTTTGTTTCTAGGATTTGCCAATCCTGTGAATCACTAAACTAATATTCACATCTGTGTGGCATGGAGTCAACCAACTTGTGGCACCTTTCAGCTCTTACTCCACTCCAAGATTCTTTAACCACATTCCACAATTTATTAACATCTTGCTTCAGAAACAGCATTTTTAATGTTACCCCACAAGTTCACGGTTGGATTAAGGTCCGGGGATTGGGCAGGCCACTACATAACATAACAACATAAGATTTTGCAGGTTTACTAGTGTGTGTGGGGTCATTGTCTTGTTGAAACACCAATTTCAAGGGCATGTCCTCTTCAGCATAAGGCAAGATGACCTCTTCAAGTATTTTGACATACAAACTGATCCATGACACTGGTATGTGATAAATAGGCCCAACACCATAGTAGGAGAAACATGCCCATGTTATGATGCTTGCACCACCATGCTTCACTGTCTTCACTGTGTACTGTAGCTTGAATTCAGAGTTTGGGGGTCGTCTCACAATATGTCTGCAGCCCTTGGAACCAAAATGAACAATTTTACTCACAGTCCACACAATTTTCCTCAATTTTTCTTTAGGCCAGTTCATGTGTTCTTTGGCAAATTGTAACCTCTTCTGCACATTTTTTTTTTTTTTAAAACAGAGGGACTTTGCGGGTGATTCCTGTAAATCGATTAGCTTCACACAGATGTCTTCTAACTGTCACAGTACTTACAGGTAACTCCAGACTATCTTTGATCATCCGGGAGCTGATCATTGGCTGAGCCGTTGTCATTCTGGTTATTTTATCTATTTTAATAGTTGTCTGTTTTCTGCCACGTGTGTCTGGTTTTGCTATCCATATTAAGGCATTGGAGATCATTTTACCTGAACAGCTAAACAGTTTTTGCACCTCTTCATAGGTTTTCCCCTCTTCAATCAACTTTTTAATCAAAGTACGCTGTTCTTCTGAACAGTGCCATGGACGACCCATTTTCTTCAGGATTTCAAAGAGAAATGCATGTTCAACAAGTTCTGGTTTCATCTGTAAAAAGGGACTACTTGATTAACACGTGTTTTTTCACAAAATTGATCACTGATAACTGCTATTTTTTAAGACACCCCTTTCAACTAATTGCCCAATTGTACAGCCTTGGGAGCGTGCATATCATAATATTTGTTATTATATCAGGTATTATACTAATAACAATGATTATTCTGGTTAGTCACATTGCATTGTATTGTATGCCAACATCGTGTGTGTTACATCAATGGTACTCATTCTGATGAGTATTTTTTATTCTTTGTGTTTTCACTAATAAAAACAATAACAACTTACATTTCTGTAGCACTGTCATGTATTTGTATTATCACAGCCATACTCCAATGCTTTCCCCTATTCAATTAACCAGTTTTCCCTAGTGGTCTACAAAAGCAAATAACTGCCCTGAACAAGGACTAAATCTTATATTTGCATTACTCCATCATGTGTAGACTGCATATTTGCAAGGCTGACCCTTACATTTTCTTTGAAAATCACACTGCATTAACCACTAAATGGAGAAATGGAGGTTACGGAGAAAACTCACTGTGCAAACCGGTATACAGTCATCCCTCACCACTTTGTGATTCTAACATCACATCTAATTTCATTATTTAAAAAAAAATTAATAAATGATCACTGTGTAATGGTTGACTACAACCTACTATTAGTAAAAACAATATGCATAGTTAAGCAAATGTTATGTCATAGCCTTAATTAGGCATTTGCAAGCATAAAAATGGCTAAATGAACTAAAATATAAATACAATAAATGTCAAAAGATATTGATTGAATGTAGTAATCTACACTGGTTCTGTTGCTGGTGTGTCTTGCAAAATATAGTACTTGTTTATAAATGACCATGTGGTCAAAGAGAGCTATGTTTGGCTTACCAATTGGATTTATTGAAGTTATAATATGAACTCCCATTATCGCCTGCTGCTAATTAATGCCATGTCTCTTGTCACACAGTTGCAGCATTTACAATGTCATACCGGTTGGTCATTTGTCTTGGTCGTCTTCTTTGCCGTCACAGATTTTTCTGCTGGCTTCTTTCTCTTTACTGGTTTCTTCTGTACGTTTGCTTTTTCTGTAGGTTTGGTCTTTCTTCCCTCTTCTTCTGCCTCCGCATCAGAACCCCCTACAACAAAAAAAAAAGCATCCAGTTAGTCAAATCACTAAACAATCAGCATTATTATATGTGTAACTTTGGAAAACTACATCCCGGGGGCCACAGCCGGCCCGCCAAGAGTTTGAATCTAGCCAACCAGTATAATGTATAATTACAGTATATTTCCATTATTTACTGTGCAACAATTGAAGATCAAGCAATATTTTGTTTTAAATTCAATTTTCTCAGACAGCATTAGTATGTTCAGTATGATACAGTTCTTGTGGACCTCAGAGTAGGCTGCACATGTTTGTGGCCCGTGAGTGTATAAAACACTAAGAAGAAACCAATATCTTTGTCGTCTTATTTCGCCATTTCACCACCTGAATTGGTTTAGTCACATCTCATCCATTCTCACCATCAGCGCCTGCTTATGTTTTTTTCCCTGGTCACATTACTGTCACAGACTCAAATAATAATATTAAAAAATGACAAAGAATGAGCGAGAGATCATAGTTCCCTCCAATAGCTTTCTGGCTAACTCTGTCCCTTTTCCACTCTGTCCGGGCCAGACTCCTCCACATCTTGTGCCATTAGACCAGACACGCTCTCTATCATCATCATCATCATCATCATCCCCTCCATCCTCCACCATTGATTGAGCAAGCCAATAAGAACCCCAACCTCCCTTGGCTACAGCGTCAGACAGGAAACGGCATGAGTGACGTGAGGACACAATGGTAAAGAGCGTCGAAGATTTCTCCTGGAGATAAACGGACCCACAACTGCAAGTAAGTTTATCGTTATCTTTAGTATTAATTCTGTTTAAAGCAACTTTACACTTTTTGCCACTGGTGTGGATTCGTTAAAATCTATAAAGCTGTGCAATACATAGCTTTCTGTTGGTATAGATTACCAAACATGACTATAACCTGCTGTGCATTTTCTTCTTCAACAAAGCAGGGAAGTTGATAATTAATTTCTGAGACTTAGTATTATTGCATATTTGAAAAGTAGCATGTTTATCACAATTTATTTGTTTCAGACGCGACTGTGATAAGTGAATTTCTTATGATTTCTTCTTTATGAATGAAACATTTTGGTAGTTTTGGGATAGAAAACCCTTTTACAATCTTCTATATGTTTTGTTTTAAACATTAAAAGCTTGTAGACATGAAATAACACCCATATAGTCCCTTTTATATTCGTATTACTTATTAATATAGTAGAAAACAAGACTGGTGCTTGTGTGTCTTGCTTTAAATGTCTTCCAGAAGTGTGTACAGAAAGTGACATCATTGGGTTTAAAATTAAGTTTTAGCTGGATTAGAACCACAACCCTTAACCTAACATGCATTTTTTGGAACGCTGGAGGAAACCGGAGTACCCGGAGAAAACCCACGCACGCACGGGGAGAACATGCAAACTCCACACAAAGATGCCCAACGAAGATTCAAACCATGAACCTGACTGTGAGGCCAACGTGCTACCCACTCAGCACCCGAGCGTTAATTGGCGACTCTAAATTGTCCATAGGTATGAATGTGAGTGTGAATGATTGTTTGTCTATATGTGCCTTGCGATTGATTGGCGACCAGTCCAGGGTGTAACCCTGCCACTCGCCCAAAGTCAGCTGGGATAGGCTCCAGCATCCCCGCGACCCTAATGAGTATAAGTGGTATAGAAAATGAATGAATGAATGACAGCCACAACAGTAGCCAGTTGTGTTAATATTATTATTGTTCTCCTTCTTTTCCTTTTGGCTTATCCCTGCTTGTCCTTCAGGGGTCGCCACTGCGAATCAACTTTCCTTCGTTTGATTCGTGCCTGTTAACAATTTAAACCAGCAAAAAAAACCTGTTGTTCAGGCCATCAAGTCGGGTGCTTGTCTCACCAAACAATTACTGACACCTTGTGACCAAAACAGAATACTACATTCACAATGCGACCTCGTCATTCCTTCCATTTGTATTTTAGTTCATTTATCCATATTTAAAAGTAATTGCCTTGATTTAGGCAGAAAGCACACACATTTTTGGCAAATAATAGCTTGTATTTAACCACAATTCAGCATGATATATTATCTAATTCGATAGTGTTAAACTGCGGAATTCGGCGTAAGGAATGACTGTAATGTTTTTAACAGTTTTACATTAAATTAGAAAGGGCATTTGACAAAATATTTAACTTTGTGGAAAATTAACGAGCAGTTCATTGATTAACTGTTATGTTACATACATTCATTTTATTGGAAACTCCATGTGAGTGTAGTATTGATCATATTTACTGTGTCCAGAGAAGTCACAGCGTGACATGTAAATTAATTTCCCCCTGTTGTCCTTTAGCCAGCCAACTAGTTGACAACAATTCAGTAGCCAAGTAGTGCATTCAATTCTATCCTCAAATTGCAAAGAATCCACCAAATTCTTTTTTCATGCTTGGAGAGCTACTTAAAATCTCAAAACTGACTCAAATTGGTGTATTCAAATTTTTTCCCATAAATTCAACATCATTGAAAAGTTTCATTTGAGCTGACATCCTTATTGAAACTTGACTGTTTTGTCGAACAACTCTTATGGTACATAAACAGCATCATAAACAACTGGAGGAAGCTTGCTGGGATACATTGTAGCCACCCAGGACCACGCCTTCCTAGATCATTCACTCAGTTAAACCAATGAAGGCATGATAAAACAAAAAAAGGTCAGAAATACTCAGCACCAACACAAGACAGTTGATACTATCAGTCTCCAAAACCCCCGGCCCCAATAGGCGTAATTTAAGCGCAAATCAATAAGAGCCAATGGCAGCGGAGGAAGTAGGCAAGATAGAAAATGGCTTTGCCTTGCCATTTTTAAACCATCCATCAATAGCAGTGACTGGTTTTAATGGAGGGTCAATGGTGCTGGATGGATATAATACACAATCAATGGACTGGTTCCTGGAAATGGGTGGGTTACCCCCCCCCCAGACAAATTGCTTACAGACTTAAAATGCTGCCATTATACCAACACAATTGGGGGATAATTACATGGGTCGTGACCTTACATAAGTGGGTTGTAATTACATGTAAGAGGAATGAATACACACTTAAACAGCAGCAATTATATCCTGACCTATTGATGTTCTAAAGACTTCTTATTGTCACTTTTTTGCAGTCTTGCATGCGAAACTTTGGGTAATTTTACACTTGATATTTTTGGTGAAAAGGAACTTTGGTGTGTTTGCTCTGGGACTACGGTTTGTTAGGTGGATGGCATGCGTCCATCTGAACCCTGATGTGCACCAAACCAATGGACCAAGACTGAGAACTGAACTGGTGTGGTTCAGTTCACGAGCTCAAATGTGAACACCACACAGACCAAGGACATGTGTTAAAAAGACACCATAAAACATGCAGAGTTGACAAATATGTAAGATAAAATGGAAGTGCTGTCCATTTGCTCTGCTCTCTCACTCTGACACACTTTAAAAAAATAAAACATTACCCCACATACACAACATTTTGGTTTGGAATATTTCAGTTATGTCACATGTGATGAAAGCTGCTCAAACAAGTCCTAACTTTTTCTTTACTGTGCATCTTTTGGTCACATGAAAAAGTTACCAGTGTAAACTAAGCACACCAACTTTTTTATTTTTACGTGTGGGCCAGACCAGCGGACTGAAACACAAGTGTAATCGCAGTCATACTGGGCGGACGCCAGCCTGCTGTCAAGGCGACCACCACAACAACATCCCAATCCTCCATTCTTCTTACTGGAGTTTACCCAAAGCCCTTTCCTTGCGCATAAGACCTCATTCTCGTTTGTACAAGTTATTGCTATCTTCTCCATCAAGCTTAAGTGACAGCGGTCATATGCATCACGCTTGTAACACTGACGCAATTATTGTGGAATCTAGCATCGAGAGAGAGAGAGAGAGAAAAGGTCCTTGCACACAATATAGCAAACAGTAGAATTTCACAACTGTCTGTCAAAAAAATCTAATGGAGGGGAGGGAACTTCTCAGAGGACAAAGTTTACATCAGAGCACAAAAATGTTCAGCATATTTATTACATTACTGATCGCCAAGGATTGATTGTTTAGCTTTCCAACTTGATGCTTGCCATGTGATTTATGGACCTTGGCAAATTCAATAATGAACAGACCACCTACACACACACACTAACTTAATTACATGCAATCCAAATCTGACATCCAATTAATGAAATTTGTTATAAAAGTAGAATGCAAATGTTTGAAGAAGTATGGGTTTTTTAAAAATCATCACCATTGTGTCAAACGGATTGACAGTTTTGGGTCTGTAAAGTTAGTTGTGTCACTACAAACCATGTGAGAGCGCCTTCTTCTCTTAATGGTCGCAGGAAAGTAAATAGGAAATGACGACATATGTGCTAACCCAAGACATTTTCAATACGTCTCATTTATGGAGATTATGTCACCGTTATGCGGGGACTGATTTAATCATTTACTATCTGGATCGGATCAAGGCTGATTACCTTCTCGTTGAACGTAAACCAGAGTTCGATTGATATAAAACCAACTGGGTGATTAGGTCCACAATAGAGCTTTATTAGTTGAAATCCATACAAACCGCAATCTCTGGTTATGTTTCCATTATGCCAAATACCTGATTAATTCATTTGCTAG
>QODF01000079.1:322460-364881 GCA_024372805.1 Oostethus manadensis | reverse complement strand
CCCCCTAAATATTCTTTTGATGTCCAAACGTGAATGTTTAAAGCAGCAGCATCTTTTCAAAAAGGCCCGCAGATAGACTGCGTTGTCTTCTAGGTCAGTGTGTCCTAACTTTTATTGAGCCAAGGTATTATTTTAAATCAAATACGTCTCAAATAAACAGCTGGATACACAATTTAATGATAATACCAATTCAGTGAAATTGGATAATTGATGATTTCTCCCATATTGGTTGGGAGAAACTGTTCTACACTGAGGTGTGTATATATATGTATATGTGTATATATATATAATATATATATTATATATAATATATATATAGTATATATAATATATATGTGTGTGTGTGTGTGTGTGTGTATATATATATATATTCATATATATATATATTAGTATTATCATTATTATTATTATTTTTTCTCCCTGTATTTTTGCTCATTTTGCTCTGTGACTGTTCTGGTTGCTGCTGAAATTGTGATTATCATGGTTGTTTATAATATGGTTGAAATATGTTTGTGAGGTTCTTCTGCAGCCTTACTTATATCCCCCGCCCCTTTTCAGGTCAGGTCCGGCATCGAAATGTGGCGCAACATAATTCATAATAAACGCAGTCAAATGTCAAGGGAGACTCATTTGGATTATGAAGTCTCCCTTGGCAAAGAAATTTTGCTCAGCATTTAAAGGCAGCTTGACTCCCATTCAGCTGTTATGATGCTGGACAAGACAAAAAAAAAATGGAGAGGAAGCTTTTGTGGAAATAAATATAGAAGGGCGGAGCTAAGCAACAAGATGCCTCATAAGCTCTTGTTTGTAATTCTTGATCCCTACAGTACAGCTGGAGAGCACTTGTATGAAGCTTTGCAGTCAGACCATCCGGATGTGTGTTTGGCTTTATTTTAGTTTGCTGTATCTTTTATTGATTTAGACTCTTGTGTTTCTTGTGTCCTTCGTTACACGCAACACATCTATTACAGTGGAGGCCACTATTTGAGGATATATGGAACCTTAAGAGGCAGATGCTTGAAAAAAATTAGCAAAATTACACCCCTGGATAAAAATAGGACAACCAAAAAGACGGTCGTCCCAGCACACGGGGCCATATTTCATATCGCTGTACACTTAAAGGCTTTCTTGGAAAAGTCTTTGCGGCATGGGCTCATGCTTGTAATTGAGGACAAGCGATGCAGATGTCAGCTCCTCTATGGGAACAAGGACTTTGTGACCTCTGCAGTGGGAGCTGTGGGTGTGCAGGGAGGACTGTGGAGCTTTAACCTCCAGTCTCAGAAAACTCTAGTTAGGTTCATAATGATACCAGACTCGACTCTGTACTGCGGAATACAGCTCATGTTCCTGTGATGTCATAAAACTTAATGATAGCGAAGTTTTATTTCAGATGTGCTAGAGTTGCCAGCTTGTCAATTATATTAGCAGCTAGAACAAGCTGAAGTCAACTAAGGGGCACACTCATTTGGTTGTTTGTATCTGATAAGAAGGGTTTTAATGCTCAGCATTCACGGGTGGGTCGTTTGCATTTTTACACTCAGTTTTATCATGTGGCATAGATAGTTACAATGCAAAAAGCTGCCGGAGACATTTTGAGCCATTCAATTGGGATTTTCAAGCCATTTTGCTTGTGTTAAATGATTATGGGTGACATTTGCCGAAAGATATAACGTTTTAAAACATCATCAGTTCTCTGTTCCTTGCAGTCCCTTGAAATGGTAACGTGACACGAAAAACAGTTCTTCACAACAACAAAATATCTAACTGAAACGCATTGAAACTGCCATTTTGGATCACACATGTATCTTAAAATATTTAACATAACCAAAGCAATCCTTATGTGTCCACCAGAGGGCACTACTTTTTTCCTCATTCAAAGCATACAGCAAAAAACCTTGACTGAAATGATGATCAAATGTGTGACCCAACTGATGTTTGGTTGTTGGTGTGTATGTAAAAAATACAAAAATATAAGAATGTGTTTTCACTTGGCTTTGTTAAGCTTTCAGAAGCAATGACTAAAAAATACTTTAAATCACATTTTATGTAAATGTGTATCAAGTTTGGAAATGAGGACACTTCTTTTAAACTGAAAACATAATATGTACACCCAGGCAGGAATAGTTTTCAACTAGGGACATGTTTAAAGTTGGGGGGGTATATTTTAGGGGTGTCAAATTAAAAGATTAATTTGTCGTACTGAATGAGTTTTTTATGGACTTAATCCAACTTTTAGTCTAACTTTAACGTTTATGCATGGGAGTTTTATCAAATCCCTTTTTATCCGTTGGACTTCTTGTGCTTAAGTTTTTTGGGGTGAAAGACAATGGTCAATCACACCTTGAAGTGGATACTGATTGGCTGTCATTGTGTTCGGGCTTGTTTAGCATGAGTTGATAGGCTCCCATTATCATTGGGAGGGCACGGCAACGGGCCGTGAGGAGACTTGAAAATGGAGGCGCATATGAGAGTTGTCAGTGCAATGAATGGGACAGGTATATTTCAAGAACGTTGTGACGGCACTATTGATAAAAGGAAGAATGATCGCTCTTCTTTGTAAGAAGGAGGTTGCTTACCACTAAAACACTTCAAGTTAAGCTGACCATATCAACACAAGGCACGCAATTGCAAAGCTCTTTGCCAAACTAAACTTGAGGAGAACACCATGCATATGAGGAAGTATGTGACCGACAGGCTGACTAATGTTCTTGCCAAGTGGATAGTGATGAACAAAGTCCCTTGTGTCCCTACAGAGATTCCGTAGCCTGTGCGCAACAGTTGCGCAATGTGATGCAAACACAGCCAGCAGTAAGCAAGATAAAACTAACAGTAAGCATAATGTGAGTTACTATGTTTGCTACTACTGTATATTGGGTAATACTACAGTATTACTATTCATACTCTTAATACTAGGTGACATTTCATGATTACAGGGCTGCAATAATAAAACGTTTTTAGAAGGTCATAAAGAGGTTTTTTGTGCTTTAACAATGAAATTAACTGCGATAAATGAAGGATGACTGTACTGTGGAACCTTGCTTAGCCTCCACCCCGGTTAGAATGTTGTTCGGATAATGTTAAAAATTGATGGCACAGATTTTTACTTTTGAAACATTGCTGAAAGAATGATTTTTTAAAATCTTGATAGCACTACTTTTTACAGCAATTGATCATTAACTCATCTCGAGGCCTAATAGAAATAAATGATTTCTGTTGTCAATGATCAATTTACACATTAAGGAGAGTGTAAAAAAATATTCAGATTTTTACAGCAATTTTTGAGATGCTGACATTTTTTTTTTAAAGGACCATTTAAGGGTTATATCCAAAGTAAAAACTGAAAATTGGAGCAATATCATTACACTTTACACATTGTTTATTTATCTGTTACTATTAGTGCCCTGTGACTTGTCACATAACCACAACATTTGTTTGTCTGAAACGCCACATAACAAGATGCAGCAAACGGTCACCCTCTTAAAATAACGACTAAGTCACGTTTTCAACTTTTTGGGAAAACACATAAACACGATTTAGAGAAGGATAACTTGTAGTGGACTCCAATAGGGCATAAAGAACACGATCCTTACAACTAAGGATGTAGGAAATTTCACCAGAGATGGCCGGCGCTATCAAGATCATTTAGGCCAAAAACTGGTTCTCGGCAAAAAATGACTTGGCCATTATTTTAACAGGGTGACGCTCAAAGAACAACAGTACTGACGAAAGGCTAGCCTGAGGTGAAAAATGTAATTCAATAAAAAAATGGAGGGTAGAGAGACACATTAAGTAGTTATGAGAGAGAGAAAACGAGAAGCATATGGATGTAATTGTGGGCCGATGAAGTGATGTCATCTCACAGTCAGGTTATCAGGCCCCCAGGCAAAAGCAGCTACGACACACAAAAACATGCTGCTTTTTTAAAACACATGTGAGAAACACACGCACACGCACAAGGACGAGCACAAGCACACATTTAGATGAACTACGGTCCTTTGGACATGCCAACACATTCTGTCCTTCCCATTAGCCTCTTTGGCATGGCTGCACAATGAGCTCATCTGGAATGGGCTCAACTCCAGTAAAAACACACGCACGCACGCACACACACACACATGCACATAGTCGCATTTCCATCACTTCAGAGGACATCACACAATTAAGAGACTTAACCCTAAACAAATCTCACCCAACAGTTCTAAAGTTTACCCAGTGAGGGGCTCTTTGTCAACAAAATGATGGCCCCCGCTGTGCTCTCAAAACATGAACAATACCTGACACACACACACACACACACAACCGCACACACACACACACACACCCGCACAGCAGTACAGGCTATGACCATATAAGGCTTGGCTGATGATGTAATGGCTGCTGCTGGCTGCAAGCAAGAGTCGGTGCGCAAAGCACTTCTCATAATGTTTGGTTTTCCACATGGAATGTCCACATCACTGGGATCTCCGGGAATAGGGAGAGAGATCCATCTAAATCTCAGAGGATTGTTAAAGGAAAAGACAGAGGTCCCTGGGACAGGTAGGACTATTTGACTAATAGTACGTATTTTCTGCTACTTTTAAAAAGTTGTATTTGTATAGTAAAAAAAGTGTTGAATAGACTTATATCTAAAGCAATCTTGTTAGCAAAGAAGGATTACACACTAAGAAACGGGATTCTAGGCTTTTGAACTTTCTGAACTAGATAGCCTCACGGAAATGATTACAAACAACATAAGTCTTTAAGAGTTTAAGATTAAGTCTTTAAGAGACTGGATTCAAGGTTTTTTAAGTAACTACCTGATTCAATTCAAAATTGGTAAGATGATTAAAAAAGATGAAGAAAGACCAGAGGCTTAGAGCACTGTCATCATCGGGGAAAACATACGTTCCACAGAAGCAGAACAATAGACTGTTAAATGTAGTCTGTCTATGACTACATGGGAATGCATCTCTGCGATAGCCGGGACATTTTTTTGTTGCGTGCTGTCAGGAGGTGACGACGGGATGCAGTGTTAAATGTACTGGAGGGTGAGGGAATTCTTACATACCAAACACTCTCCACCAAGGGACCATCTGCCATGCCAATTCTGATACATGTCACGCAATTAACATGCGTTACAACCTACAGGTCAATACACAAGAGCAACGCTAAAGAAGAGAACAAAATGTTCTGTGTTCTTAAATAGGTACAAGCAAGTGATTTAGTTTTCCTTAGGCTTTAGATAAATGTTTAGGCTGGAAATAAACCATAAAAGGGAAATCATTTGTGTTTATCAGCTGCAGCCAAAATGTTTAAACATTACCTCATGTCCTTGGTGAATGAAAAACACTGTTCCGCTATGAACCCATTGAAACACATTCTTTAGACATAACTAATGACCCTTTCCTTTTGCTCTCTCTCTCTCCATAGACTGAAGCTCCTGATTGTAAAAGAACAGCAGTACTGGGAGCTAAGGGAGACAAACAGAGAGAACGAAGTGTTGTTTATGAAAGGAGAGCTCAACAAGCTGAAGGCTTTCGCACTGCTGCTTGTAAAGGAACAACAACGTTTGGAGGAGCTGCTAAAGGAGCATCAGTGTTATGTCAAAAAACTAAGCACCATTGCCAACAGCGTTGACCAGGAGGTCAGGCCGGCAAAAGAGAGGCGCAGACAGCAGCAGTTGAATTCGATGCATCCTGAGGTGGAGCGACACAGTCGAGAATTCCAGCGCTCCTGCCGCACAATGACAGCTCAACTCGCTGACGGGGCAACTCAAAATCAGCCGCTGCGACAGCAGCATGTGAGCGTTGGTCGTCGAATTGATGCCCTAGAAGAGAGGAGGAATTCTGCAAGGGAGAAGACTGCAGAACTTCAGGAGGCGAGTGATCGAGAACCTGGACACTCCGGGTCACTGTCAGAAGTGGAGGTACTGAGGAGACGGGTGGTGGAAATGGAAGGTAAGGACGAGGAACTTATTCGCATGAGCGACCAGTGCCGGGATCTGGATCGCAGACTGGTGAATGAGACCAAAAACTGCTGTAGCCTCAAGGTTGAGGTGGACGGGCTGAATTGTAGAATCAGCGAACTGGACAGGATCGAAGCGGCTTTGGGAAAAAGCAAACAAGAGTGTCGTAGTCTGCGGGATAATTTGGAAAGAGAGCGAGATGCAAGCAAGTTACTGTCAGGAGAGGTGGACTCCCTGAGGGTCAGAGTGAAAGAGCTGGAGTCGAGAGAAAGCCAACTAGAGAAGAGTGAAGCAGCAATTAGACGCGACCTAGTCATGCTCAGGTCCCTGACGGCGGCTTTGGTGGAGGACAGGAACAACATGTCCGAGAGGCTTCAGCAAGCTGAAGAAAAGCTTGGTGGGTGGGGAAGCAAAGGAGAAGAGGTGGCGCTGAGTTCCAAGGCAGATGTGGAAGAAAGGATAAAGGGCATGGAGAACGAAAGGGATGAGATCCAGGCAAGACTCACAGTGGAGGAGCAGAGAAATGCAGAGCTTGAGAGTAAAATGGCCTCGATGAGGAAAAGGTTGCAAGTTTTGCAGAACAGGAGAGAAAAGGAGGAAAAGTACATGCAAGGCTCCATCCCCAACAATGCCAGCTCTCGTTGCCAAACAGAAGAAAACAAAGTCAAACAGCTAACATGGGAGCTGGAGAGGCTACAGAAAAAACTGCAGGACAAAGAGATGATGGAGAAAGAGCTGATGAAGGTGGAAGACGACTATGAATCTCTGGAAAAGAAATTCAAAGATGAACAGATGAAATCCAAGTCTCTAGTCAAAGAACTGGATGTGGCTAAAAAGGAGCTTTCTGGATACAAGCAGGCAGAGAAGCAGGAGGTCAACCAGGAGCATCTCCTACTTTGTCGTCTTCAGAAGGAGCAGGTCAAGTCCAGACTGCTAGGGAGAGAGGTCAAAACCCTAAAGGAGCAACTGCAGAAGCTGATGGGAACAGAAGAATCTATCAGCAGGGTGCAGACGGATCACTCTGTGCTCCAGGGTAAGCTGACCCACCAAGAAGCCAGGAACAGAGAACTAGCTCAAGAGATGAGGGAACTCAGTAGCGAGCTAGACAGATACAGACAGCTGAAGAACCTAACACCGGGAGGTCAGAACGAAGAGCATGCAAACCTTTACCACACCACCAAGGAGGTGCAAACCGATTCCACGGACAACATGCCTCCAGACAGCCAACGCCCCTCCATAATTAGTAAAGCATTTAATGGGAAAGGCAACAATGACGATCCAAACCACAATGTACAAGTCACAGACAGCCAGGGATCAAGTCTCGTCAACAACCTAAACAGCCTAAACAGTGCCAACGACATTGTGTGCCAAAACAGAAGCCACCCAGTCAATGGGCTCAATGTGCACCAAGCGGCAAATGGTGATGTGATGATGCTAACGCACACGCCTGGGCAGCCCCTGCAAATCAAAGTGACCCCTCATCACATTCTCAACACAGCCACCCTTGAGATCAGCAGCCCCACTGCAGACACATCGACCTCTTACACCAGCACCGCCTTCATCCCATCCGGTGGGAACACACCCAACCAACGAATTACCATCATCCAGAATCCACTCAATGCTAAAAGCCCACCTTCAAGTCCTGACCGAACCATTTCCCTGCTTAACGGAACGCCCGTCTCTCGAATGATGAGCCCAAATTCATCCCGCTCTACCACGCCCGACCTTCCCATCCAGATTCTGACTGTCCGGACTTGTTCTCCAGAGCCGACCGACATGGGAAACCAGTCTACTACATTCTGCAAATCCCCCGAGCGTCAGAACAGCTGGCACCATGTGTGCGCCAACAGTAGCCCCGACTCGAGTCCGAGCATTATCACCACAGAAGACAATAAGATTCACATTCACCTTGGGAGCCCTTATGTCCCGCCTCACAGCATGGCGCCACATGTCGGGCCGTACTACCTGCGGCACGAGCAGAGGACTCAAGTACTGGCCAATGGCTGCCAGGTTAAAGGTGTTGGCAAGATTACCAGTAGCATTACCATATCTCCTGCAGCTTCTCCGGCCTCGCACTCCTCTATGTAATACGATGAGATCATATTGGAAACATTCTGAATACCAAATGTATACGTTTCTTTGCAACTATTCAATTTCTTGTGATGAAACGCCATATTTTGCTATAAAATGTTTTGTACAATACCTAGTTTTTATGTACCACCTGTATGAAAACTACAACACTGTTACAATACAATTTCTTAATATCTTACTGTGTCAACCCTTCTTTCACTTATTACCCAATGACAAGAGTGCTTAATTATTTAGTGCACATTTTTTACACCACACCTCAAAATTATTTTGCTTTTGCAGGTTTATTTTGCCACATCAGCTAAGATTGTGGCTTGTACTCAAAGGTAATGCCAATGCTTGTGGCATACGATGTAAGTGAAACATCCATCCATCCATTTTCTGCACCGCTTATCCTCATTAGGGTCGCGGGGATGCTGGAGCCCATCCCAGCTGACTGTGGGCGAGAGGTGGGGTACACCCTGGACTGGTCGCCAGTCAATCGCAGGGCACAAACAGACAAACATTCACACCTATGAACATTTTCCAGTCCTCGATTGTGAGTTAAACATTTGAACTTAAATAGAAATTTGTTTGGATAATAATTATGTAGAAATGTAAGTATTTTTATATTTATAACGTATGTCTGCACTATAATTTAAAATGTTATTGTTATGTTCCTGAGTAACGTGACGTGGAACCCACCAGTAGAACACAGTTTGAGAATGTATACTATGGCATAGTATGTTTGGGATTTCGATCAAAATCACACACAATTTAGAGCCGACCATCGTGGGGTATAATAATAATAATTGAATAAATAATAATAAACAATATGACATGACCCAAATTTGCAACTTTAATGAATGCTGTCTTATAAGAAAACAATAAAGAGTAGCAAATACAACTTAACTTTGCACTTTTTACTTATTACGGTGCATTGAACTTGCAGCGTCAACAAAAACAACAAATTAATGACAATCATACATAGACTGTCATCCCAAAACTATTCAAGGACCTCTGTATTTGGAAATATCAGCACTTAATGTGTTAGCTTCCTTAAACTTACGCTGGCTTGCTTCTTCTACAGGGCTGTCTAACCACAACAGTGCGCCCCTGCCCTCTGGTGGTCAGAGGAGTAAACTACACCCAGTAAGGACGAAGCACAGGGAAGATTACTTACAAAGGAAAGAAAGATTCGGGGTCATAATTTAAGTGCAGGGGAGTTAACTAAATAACTGTATATAAAATGTAAATAAAACACGTTTACAAATTGTAACTACAAGGTTCGTTACACACGTTTCCACATGTCAATAAGTCCTGATTACTGTCTTCAAACAAATTAAGAGAGAAGCACACGTAATACAGTATAACATTTAATATCATATCATATTTTGAAGCGTGTTATTGTTGTTGCATTACAGGGGTGCAGGTTAGTGGTTTAAACAAAGCGAGGACGTGTTGAGTGGCTAACGCTAGCTTACACGAGGTTTGCATGAACAAGATAGGCGTCAGCGCCAAATGACACCAGCACACAAACATACACTCCCAACAGTGCCAACTTAGACGTTACATTGACACAAAAGTGAAGACTATACCTGATATGGAGTCATGCTTCCACCACTCCTCACCCAAGTCGTCTCCCATTTTGCTCCACCACGTTGTTTACGGTACAGCCAATCAGAAAAAACACTGGGGTGCGTTCACAAGCAACGCGTTGCAAAACGTTGAACTAGAGCGGTTTAAAATGCCTTATAGCACAGCACGCCGTGTGAGGTGTTTATTAGAGAGTGCTGACATACAATAAAATAAGAAGAGACTCTTATAATAATAATCCTAGCGCTGTGACACCCAACGTGTCATATTTTAATCAACTACTTTGTACCACGAGCCGAGGAAGTTGGTTGGGTGGGGGTGCGTTCAGAAGCTGCGCGCTGCAAAAACACCACACTGATAGGTAAATAGGTGAAGCCTACGACAACCCACGCAGGCCAAACCTCGGGGATGGGGGGGGGGGGTGTCAGCCAAATGTGATGAACATAAATAAATGTAAATGTAAATAGAATGGCTCCTATGGAAAACCATTAAAGGGAAATACATCTACTCATCAAAGATATCAGTTTTCATCCTCCTCAGTCAGCCAGTGTGGGTGTAATTTATCTTTAGATTTAGATTTGTCTTTATTGACTGTACATTATAGATACAACGGAACACATCACTGACAGTAACAGTAACAACATACTGTATAATCAACATGACAATAATGACAACAGCACCAGTACAAGTAAGCTAAATTAAGCCCGACAGACAGCTCAGCGGGGCATGCTGTTCTGGGAGGCTATGGCAGCAGGGATCAGGTTTTTCCCAAGTCAGGACCAGGCACTCCTAAACTTAAGTGTTCTGTATCTGCACCCTGAAGATAGTGGGATGAGCTATTGATGCAGTGGGTGGCGTTATTGTTTTCTATGCGAAAGATGGACCTGTTGATGGAAGTTTGCCTCTGATCAACCAATCAGAACTGGGGGCCAGCTAGCTGGCTCTGAGAGTCGAATCAGAAGTCTGACTGATGAAATAATAGTAATAATAATAATAACGTGTGTGTATGTGACATGGACCAGCACTACTGATTTTGAAGGCCCCTAGGCAGATTATATTGATATGGCAACACATACAAGCTGAAATCTGCTGGGACAAAAAGTATCTAACATACACGTACACTACTGGAAGCACTGCAGCTACAAAAGACGCTACGAAATGAAGATAATAGACTGTTGGGAATAAATACATAGAATTTTATGGAATGAAGATTACTATTTAGGTTAGAAATGTATGTCAGTGCTTCTGGTAATGTTTATGCCATCAGAGAAGGCCTTGCTAGTCCTGATTGTACACCATTGCCAAACCTAGATATTTTAAGAGGTCATTCAGAATAGGACTGGATAGGTAATACAGGTATTTATATATGTAATAGTAAATATAATAGCGCATGGATATTGTCTGATAAATTCACGTTTTTACAATTAGTGCATGTTTGGAGGTCTACTATTGGTCTCAGAGCTCCTCTCCCTCCCCCGTGACAGCTCACCACACCCCTCACCAGGTGGGCCCGCCCCACTATTTGGGAAGCACTGGGCTAATTGGAGACCCTAAATTGTGTTTGCCTATAGGTGTGCTTGACTGGCTACCAGACCTGGGTGTTCACTGGGATTGACTCCAGTTCACCTGTGACCCTAATGTGGACAAGTAATATAGAACTAGACCAGTATGTACCCCCACCCCAAAATATACTGTAATTTTCCAAGTTCTACATGAGTTTGAAATTGTGGTGCGGGGGAAAAATTCCACAATTGCAGTGATTACATACTGCGTGCACATGTTAGGATTGAAGTCTTTTTTTGGCTGGGTGTGGGGGCGGGGAGCATGGATGTGATGGTTGGTAGTCGTGGAATTATGAGTAGAAAAACTAGTATGTCATTTAACTGGTTGCCCCAGTGGTCTGTAACACTTACAGCAGGGGGCGACTCCCCGACTCAGACTGTGTGTGTGGCTGCAGAGAACATGACCCTCCTTTCTGCACCAATGGAACCATTTATTCATTCATGAATTTTCTCTACTGATTCTCCTCCCCAGTGAGCCTATACCAGTAAAGTGCATCCCAGCTGACTTCGGGTGGGGTACACCCTGGATTTATTGCTGCAGCACCCCTTTCCACACACAGTCTGCACCAACAAACCGCTTTCTACATAGCTTACCAATTTAATTTGAATTTAAAAGCAGAGAAAAGAAATTCACATATATGTGAGGGAACCAAGCCCCAAATTGGCGAGGATCTACTTTGACTAATTTTTTCCTGCATTTCTTACCTATCATACAGGCATAAAAAGAAGTTAACATGGCAGAGTTAAAGTATATAAACCTACGGCAAACTATAACTATACCCACCCTTTGACGATGGTTATTATTATATTATTTTGTAGTACAGTGTTCTCTCGTTTGTCGCAGGGGATATGTTCCCAAAATAGCCTGCAATAAGTGAAATCTGGAAAGTAGTAATTGTTATATATGTTTGAAGGCTGTAACACCCCTACAGGGTGTGACAGGTATTAACATTTTGTTACATTTATTGCTTGTGCATACAATCTCTAGGTTCAAACTTGAGCAAAAAATAAGCTTTTAGGGAAATTGGCAAGCCAAACACATTCTTTACTGCACAGGCAGGCAGATGATTGACAGTGGTCTACATCCCTCAGCCAATCAGGAAGTCCAGAACACAATGCACTGTAAAAAAAATCTGTGAAAGATGAACCACGATGTAGCAACCTGTATTTCTTCCAACATTGTTTTTTGCAAGCATTGGCACCTGCCAACCTGTCATGCTCTGCGTGACTTGTTGGACTCTGTTGTTCCCTTCAGTTCCTGTTCTACGCTCTTATTTTGTACACCTGCATCCTGTTTCGTGCTTTGATTTTGTTTGCTGGTTTTGGCACTGTAGGAGTTACTTTTATTTTCTTTGAACAATATGGTTTTCTCTTGGAGATTAATAAAGTCTCCAAGCGAACCACTGCTTTATGAAAATGATGATGTCCCCTCCTCATCCCTGTCACGTGACCAGAAATGAACTTTGATGACAAGCCAACAAAATATCTGACCCTTTTAAATGGCATGACTCACCGCAGTCAACGTTCTTCTGATATTTCAGTTGTCTTATGATCCAAAATGACTTGTGGAATTAATTCCACCCTCTTCTGTAGTTTGGTATGGCCACGCGGTTCCATCTGTGCGTCTGTTTACAGCTGCACATGTAGATGTGACTTGTGTACTGGATCGTTTTTCATCCAGTGTTCTGGACGCAACTGTTGACTAATCTGAAACAGTGTGGACGCAACATTTTTTTCAATTTGCCAAACACTTTTCTCTGTGGACCGGGCCTAATATTTTTGTCATTCTCAAAACGTTTGGCGATGATTGTACACAAAAGGCCTATTTCTGGATCAGCATATGTTTTATGTATTTGAGGCAAAGGGTGGTCACACCAGATACTGACTGTTTTTGGACCCCCCACAACCCGCACACTTGTGCAATTATCATGCATCATTAGCATTTTGATATGCTACACCTGTGAGGAGGATGAATTATGAATGTTCACTAACACAGATTTGTAAACAATAGCGAGATCGGCCTTTTGATTACATAGGAAAAGGATCTTTTGGGCATTTCTATGTGGGGCTTGCGTGTACTTTACAGGTACTGCGGTTTTCTCCGCCATTCCAAAAATATACAACATCTAGTTCATGAATTTCTCTTAGAGATGAATAAAGTATCTATTTATCTATCCAACTATCTACAGTATCTAGTGAGGATAAGCAGCATAGAAAATGGCTGGATGGAGAAAAAGGATCTTTAAGTTCAACTCATGAAAATGGGAGCACAAACAAAAGCGCTGTGTTTATTTGTGTATTCTCATTTCTATGGCTATTATCACACAACTCTTTGTGTCATCACTGACACCCATCTGTGGTGGCGCCACCAAACAAACACACAAAACCAGAGTAGTAAGCAACACAATATACGATGATTTAATACGATTTTATGAACCCCAGAGAGGAAATTTAGCAGGCAGACCACTTCTGCTGTTATATTTATGTAGTAAAGATTGAAATGATGCTGACGGAAACAACAAAATAAACAATATGAATGGCAGAGATGTGAATTAGTGTAAAAACACAATACAATATAAAAGTTCCTGTTTTGTATTCCTTACAGGGCGACAGCTGTTTAGTTAGTGTCACATTTAATGTGTTTATTTTGCTATCCGCAGATGTCCTTCCATCCTACACCCTCATTTTAATGATCACAAAGAGATAGTTCTAAGACACCACACGAAGGAACGAGTGTGAGTGAGACTACAATCTTTCTTTTTCCATTCACTGATAAAGAGCACACGTTGCAGTCAAGGTGCACTGACATTAACCAGCATTTCCCTGAAGAGACTGTTTTTGCATCTGATTAAATAATAACAGCTTTTTGTAGTCTTTAAGGCTTTAATTATTTATCGGTCAGCTAAAAAAAAACAACATTGCAAGCTTCCTACACAGTGACCTTGTCTTAAAAAACAAAAGTCCCTCCAAGGCATAATTTGGTGTTAAAATAATAATAAAATCAGGATTTAACAATAGTGATTAAATAATAAATATATGTAATGGGGGCTGTCATGTCGGCTTGCCACAATGAGAGCAGATGGGTCAGCGAGTTAGTCTGCTGCATTGGAATAAACAGGAAGTGACCTTGAGCTTTTCAAAAGTTCACCTCGCAAAACTTCCTGCGTCTCCAACTTAACTGTATTCATGAGCATCTGGCCCAACCTGACCCACACAGAGACACACTGCATTTCAAACGCTCAGCAAATGTTATTAGTTTTATGCCTTTTATGCCTTCTGTAGTGTTGCTTTTGTGTTTCCCCCCTCCCACTCAGAGTGTGCGGGCATTTATATAAAGTTTCAATTGCTGGCCAGGATTGCGCCCAGAAGGACATCCGGCATAAACCAGCCACAACCACTCGTGTGACGGACTCGCTGTGACAAACCCTAACAGGAAAAAAAAAACGTTTAACGTTCGGTAAAAAATCTCTGGTCACAACATTAACTACATCATCACAAGCTAACCACATCCTATTTGAGAGATGAATAAACAAGTATGTTCTATTTTAGCCACCTTATTTTAGCTGTTTGGCCCATGATATCTGCCTTAGTGAGATGGCATCTGTGCAACTGAAGTTTACAATGCTATAAAAGCAAATATGCTGCTGTATTTAAAAAAAGTTGTGTAAAAGAAGTATAAATCGGATAAAAACGATAATGATTATTAATAATATAAATAAATTGCACTTGTATAGCCATTTTCCCAATGCTAAAAATAAATGATAACAATTATTTTATCATGTATTAATATATGATAGATGGATAGAGTGATACTTTTCATGTATTTTCAAATATGTACCTGTATGTTGTAATGTAGTCATTAATTATATAATAAGTATATTATATTTAAATATCTAATAATATTCATTCATTCATTCATTTTCTGTACCGCTTATCCTCATTAGGGTCACGGGGATGCTGGAGCCTATCCCAGCTGGCTTTGGGCGAGAGGCGGGGTACACCCTGGACTGGTCACGGGTCAATCGCAGGGCACATATAGACAAACAAACATTCACACCGATGAACAATTTAGAGTCGCCAATTAACCTAACATGCATGTTTTTGGAATGTGGGAGGAAACCGGAGTACCCGGAGAAAACCCACGCACGCACGGGGAGAACATGCAAACTCCACACAGAGATGCCCAACGGAGATTTGAACCCAGGTCTTCCAGATCTCCTGACTGTGTGGCCAATGTGCTAACCACTCAGCCACCGTGCGGCTATCTAATAATATATGTTACATTAAATACACATATAATATACTACTCTCCACCACCTTATCATGGTGGAGGGGTTTGAGTGCTATGTTGTCGGGGGCTTTATGCCCCTGGTAGGGTCTCCCAAGACAAACAGGTTCTAGGTGATGGGCCAGACTAAGAGTGATTCAGAAGACCCTTATGATTAAAACCAAGAGGAATGATCGCACCTCGCCCACACAGCACACACACACACACACACATTTACACGTGCACACATATGTATATGTGCTCCAGTCAGAAGATCTGGAAGATGTGGGGTCAAATCTCCACTGGAGTTTGCACGTGTGTGGGTTTTCTCCGAGTATTCCAGTTTCCTCCCACATTGCAAAAATATGCATGTTAGGTTAATTGGAGGCTCCATAGTCCATATGAATGTGAGTGTCTGAGACTGGCTGGCAACCAGTACAGGGTGTACCCCGCCTCTCGCCCAGCTTGGTTTGTTCTCCAGCATACCCCCGTTACCCTAATGAGGACAAGTGGCATAGAAAATGGATGGATGGACTTTGCTCCTCCTATTACATGTTACCTGTACTTACTCAACTGCAGGGAGTACAAGGTGATACCCCAAGTGTATCTGAAATGTGAGAAAAAACACAGTTTATACACACACATACACAGTGTATGTGTGACAGGTCAAAATTATTGATATTATATTAAAAGTGTTTTGTACACAAGATTGGAAAAGCAGATTACACAGGTTAAAAAGGGTTAAAAGCCGATTAAAGAAAATATACACAGTTTTAAAAAAAAGTAAAAAGATTAATATTTTATTATTTTGATTAATGATTGTTGCATATAATAACATGATTGAAGTACTAAGAAAAATACAAATACAATTTTACATTTTACATCCCTGTGAGAGTTGTTTTGTGCGCGTGCGCAGAAGGTTATCAGTGTTCTTTTGAATAAAGCGAGGTGAAGTAAAGACGAGGCCGCGACTCTCTTCTTTATTTTCACTCTCAAAAGTAACCACGTACCTCTCCTACTCTGTGGAGCATAGGGCGCAACATATGTACTGTGTATACTCTCTCTATATGTATGTATATATAGTGTATATATTTAAAATATTTAACAAGAGTTCTTCCTGTATGCACAAGTGTGCTTTCCGACAGGCTGAACACTTAAACAGGGCTTGGGCGGGGGGTTAGAGGTAAGCTAGAAGACATTTGGGAGGACACATTGTTGTGGCGTAGGTCCCACTTAATGTCAACCCCGCCAACTGTCGAGGCACATGGGTCAGGCAGCACCTGATGGATGTTTTAAGGCCAGGCTCCAGAGTGCTGGGAATGTGCAATGACAGCGTAGAGGTTAGAGCCCCATGTCCAAATGGCTCCTCCAATAATGTGCTGGCACTTCAAAACAAGGCGCAGGGTCACTGGTAGCTCAGAACACAAGTTGCATCTCAATTCGGGACAGTGACCCTGAAGAAGAAAAGGAGTTGGGATGCTGCTTTTTTTTAGGTCTCATAGCAGAGAAAAAGCAGCTTAACAGGCTTTAGAAGTACTGCTTTTGGAATGACTTTGTATAATGGCTGCAATGAAGTGTATGTAGCATTGTGGAATTTTGGATTTTCTGAGACACCTTGAAGGTACACCCAAGACCAAACTTGTTCTCAATGGCCGTAAATGCTGTCACTATAGATGGGGCTTTTATTTTGATGGACTGCAAAGAAGAAAAGGCAGTAATTACAGAGAGGCTGTATATGATTTTAAAAAAACCCATTATATAACCATAAATTAATAGGGGTGCCACGATATTGAATTCACAAGGACGAGATGAGACAATACTACAATGGCAGAATATAAAACTGGACAGACTTTTTTGTGTCACAAAACAATGCAGGTACATTTGAAAATGTTTTATAATGTTGCATGTGTAACCCCCATGCTCGATGGTGTGGTGGATGCACCTCCGTGGCTCTGCGTTGTGTATTTGATGGGATGGATGGAGATGACCATGAACCAGGGAGCGGTTGTGGGGCTGACACACGACTTCTTTAACGGAACTTCACATACAGAAAATGGAACTGGAGGTCAGGCAGCAACGACCAGGACACACCAGTTGAAACCGAGAGGGACCAGCACAACAGAAAGCGAGGGGCAGAAACTACAGTGACCCCTGTTGACACAATTACTGGTTGTATGTCTTTGTTTGTCGGTAGCACTCATGCAGCCGCCAGACAATGATGCTACTTCACTTGCTGCTCACTGGTGTTGCTAGCAGTGATGATTGCAAGGGAAGCTGAGCTCCCCCTAAAACATTGTTGTGTGTGCATTTCACTGTACAAATACTAGAATACCTTCATGTTCTGTTCAGAATCACTTGTCACAGGTAACTGACACCACTTCCTTCTTATTCATCCCTCACGGCGCTTTTAACACAGCATTTACACAGTCGGACACTGAGCGTTTACTGACTTCCCTGGGGAAATGCGGAGTGGGTTGTTCCAATGCGCGAAACTGGACGGTAATTGGATAAAGGCTGGGCTTTGTCCCGCCCATCGGACGCTATGGAGCAGGTGGGCTGGCTCAGACGCCCGGCTTCTGCATGATGATTGGATGATCCTTCTGAGGCGGAATCCCTTTTTGATTGACAGTAAAATGGGCAAATCAGCGATCTTGAAGTTTTGTGTATTTCGAGCCACACAAAATACACAGGACAAAACATACACCTACAGTATAAACATGAACAATTTGCCTGGAAAAGGAGTGGGAAGAAGACAAGCTTATTTACCCTTATTCGTAACACTACTGTAAAGCCGGTTATATTAATAGTAATATAACTATTCATTCATTCATTCATTTTCTGTACCGCTTATCCTCATTAGGGTCACGGGGATGCTGGAGCCTATCCCAGCTGGCTTTGGGCGAGAGGCGGGGTACACCCTGGACTGGTCGCCAGTCAATCGCAGGGCACATATATACAAACAACCATTCACACTCACATTCATACCTATGGACAATTTTAGTCGCCAATTAACCTAACATGAATGTTTTTGGAATGTGGGAGGAAACCGGAGTACCCGGAGAAAACCCACACACGCACGGGGAGAACAACTCCACACAGAGATGCCCAACGGAGATTTGAACCCAGGTTTTTCCAGATCTCCTGACTGTGTGGCCAATGTGCTAACCACTCAGCCACCGTGCGGCCCAATATAACTATTCATTTATGTATTACATGAGTAATACACGTATTACTTATGTATTACTCATGTAATACGTAAGTAATACATGAACAAGATATCACACATACAAACACACATGTAGAGTATACATTATTATTACTGTGTTATACCTTGGACAGCTTGTGACATTACTCATACCATCATCACATATCAACATAACATGTATCAAAGATAATTCCTGGGTTTACTATAAAGTAAATATACAGTACATATACACATACCCATGCATACATATATATACATATACACACACATACAATTTTGTATGCATAAAAGAGATATTTCCTTAAAAGATGTAATGGTAACCAGTGTTGATGGTAATAATAATTAGTTTGGATAGCACGCGTCCCGCATGAAAAGAAGCCAAAGACTTTGTGGAACTGTTGCCAGAGAGGGACTGCGCTCGGAAGTATAAACTTCCACCGGAACATTGTCCAAGTTTTTCATGACATTGTTCTGAACTGATCCGGAGACCTTACCGATCCACAGCGACCAGCGTTGTGATTGCGACTCTCTCCTGTCACTCCGCGGTTTCTTTCAAAGAGCAGCGTCAGCTGTGGAATTTCTCCTCCGTCACGATCACTCACAGCCGGTCACACAACAGCCCTGTTGGACATGTAGTTGGACAGTGCAATACCTCAGCTGTACAAACTGTTGTGATTAGCAGCAACGATTGGAGTTACATCTGCAGGTGTAGTGAGGAGCGGCTCAAGTCTTACACCCATTGCGTGTGTAAGACACTGGTTAAGTCTCTGGAAAAGACGCCTAGTTGGGACGATAGGGTCATAGATGATTACCTTGAAAAGGAATTTACATATAAATAAATACATGCATTTATAATATACTGTAGGTTGGGAAAAAATGAACTTGCCCTCCTTGAATAACCAGCAGTCGCCACTGACTGCTTGCTATTTACACAAAATCAGTAATTCTTGAACAAGATGTACACTAACTGCTGTTAGGTACATTCAAGTTTATTTTCTGATTTTGAAAAGATATACTGTCATAAAAATGCTTGCCTAAATTTGTGGGATAATGTACAGTATATTTTTGTGTGGGTGCACATTTGGTGTATCTAATGAAGTGTTCAGTGAGTATATTCCACTTTGGGAGAGCTTGGCCTTTTCTTCCTTGATTTCAGTTAGTCCTCCTTTACAAAAATGTGACTCTTGCAGGCATTTGAAGCTATTGTGCCCTTTTAATGTTGAACACGGTGGCATGTCTTTTTAGAGACCTTAAATCCCAGATTCTTCAATGCCCTCCCAATACCTAACCAGCCTGTTGATTATAACAATGCACACGGCATAATAGTCTTCAGACCACATTTACATGATAATGCGACGCGGCTTCACATCTTTTTCTCCTGCTATCTCTGATTTTCTGGACGCAGGCAGGGCATGTCTGCGGTGGTGGTGAGCGGTTGCAAATGTGTTGTGGTTCGAGATGATTTATTTCCCCCGACACTGCATGTACAACGCGTCTTAAATGACGCAGCTCTGATAAACACAGCTGCAGACAATAATAATCTTCTCGTTGAGATGGGCATATTTCACCCCGCGTAACCCATGATTATTGAGATAATTTACATGCAGACAAACAAATGGGTTAAACATTCTTGCTTATTGCCAGGCACCATCATTTGGATCAACTACAGCAGATTGCACAAGCATGTAATATTTAATAGAAAGCTGTAAGGTATAATAAGAACATTTATATTTGAAATAACTGCCCCACTCTCATTCTGAAGCAGCACTCCCAATCATTGCTAAAAAAGGACATCTTTTTGTGTCTTTAATGACCGATAATGATTTAAAAAAATGTTCCCGCTAATGCTTAAGGGCTGCCTCTATATTCATTGAGTGCACAGACATCATGAGAGGAATGATAAAAGAGCAGCAGAATGAAGCACACTTGCAAAGGAGATAAAGAGGAGGCAGAATGAGTTTAACTTGGAGCCCAGCAGTAAGGGGCTAACAATCACCATGTTCTGCAGGTCATGCAGAAAAGATTGGAAAGGAATGATTAACCTGTGTGAAATTGTTGTGCTATGTGAGCTCGCATAAAAGCTAGCCAGGTACTGTAGATCACAGGAAGTTAAACACTGGAGTATGCATGCTGGTAGTTGTCCATGTCACTTTGCAAAGGAACATGCTTGCTCTACCTGGTCACATCCGTCATTTGACTTGATAATGTACAGGGGAAAAAAGCTTCTTGGAAAAAAAATGGAGGTGTGATGGCAAAAGGGGTGGGGGTCACAAAATAAAATAAAATAAAAACAATAAGCTTAGTAGATGTAGTAGTGGTAGTCATTTAAAAAAACATAATCTCAGAGTTGTTGCTTCCCCACCTCTGGTTTTTAGACAGAAATAATGGCAGGATGGTCACTTCAGGCACCACAATTTTGGGTGTCACAAAAAGTAAAACACAAAATAGGAAAAAAACAATCAAGTATTATTAGTAGAAGTAGTAGTGGTCATGTTTGAAGAAAATCCTAAACTCAGAGTTGCAAAGAGTGGCCTGTTACCCCACCACAGGTTTTTAGACTGAAACAGGGCACCGACATTTTGGGTGTCACAAAATTTCAAAAGAAGAAAAAACTACATTATAGCATTAGTAGTATAGTAAAAACTATCGGAATTGCAGAGCTACAACAGGTACCACAGGTTGGAAAAAAAAGGAAAAAACTAGGAAAACAAGGAAAAAAAATGTTTACTACTATTTTTTGTAGATATTGTAGCAGAGGACAAGGGTGGACATCAACCCAGTAACAACATTTTGGGCATCACAAAATAAAAACACAACAACAAAATGCTCCTACTCTTAAAAAAAAAGTCCTAATCTTGGGAGCCCTGGGGGTACAATTTTCAGTGGTTGCCCGGTTCTGGTTTTTACAACGGCGGCAAGCATACAACATTTGGAGTGGCACAAGATTTTGAAAAAAAACCCAAAAACATTAGTATCAGTAGAAGTGTAAATCCAGAGTTGCAACTGGGGCCAGAGGTAAACACCCCTCGTTTAAATAGAAACAACGGGGCAAGCAGGGCGGCCACCCCGGTCATAACATGTGACACACCTCATCCAAATACCACTAAGAGTACTTTGTCTGCCACAGCAAGTACTGTATTTACTGACTTGCATGATGTTCTAAATGTACAGCATTCCATAATAATACTGAAACTGGTATCTCAAATATTTGGACTCCTCCGCGGCGGATATAGAACTATTTGTGCTGCCGATTCTGCTGCCGCTGCGGCTTTCTCCCGTCCTTATCAGCGCCAACAGCGAAAACGGGCTAGCCAATAATAACATCTTTTGTGTCTCCACTTGTAAAACTCTCTCTTCCCATCAGCAAGAGGAGTGAGCAAGAACACTTGGCTGAGATTAAGTCGGAACGGGGAAGAAAACACTTTATTGCACCACGCTAGGAGGCAGGTAAAAAAAAAAAACCCAAACAAAACGAAACTATTCCGTGGATGTGGTGTTTTTTTGTTGCCCCCATCTTGATGCAATTAGAGTGTGATGCATCCATTTGTTATCACTGCAAACAGCTGCTCACGGCTGATTGCGAAGCGCTAACAAGCGAGGCTGCAAGAGGAGTGACAAGACAAAACACGTACGCATACATAATGAACGTTATCACGCCACAAAGATTGGAAAATGATTTATCGCCGTTTAAAAGGATTATTTACTTCTTCGTCACATTCCTCGTTGGAGACATCAGTACAACACAACAAGCTCCCACAATAGCATGCATATGACAGGCAGCGCGAGCCTTAGCGAGTCTGTCATGATGACAACTTACGAGCATATCCCCTATGGTGACTACCGGTTGATGTAATTCAGGTATTTTACACCCCTGATGATGCAAAAGGGACTTTTGATGATGTTGTAACAATAATGTGTGTCCCTTGAGCCTGCTGATGAGCACCAAGCGTGAGAAAAATGTATCATCTGCCCCACTTGTTTGCTCCACCTGTGAGAGAAGAGGCGCTTCTAACACGCTTTCGAAGTTGCATGACATCACGGCGGAAAAACCTTCCTCATGGCATGATGAGCCCGCCCCGTGTCTACTGCAACCACTTCACAGAGGATAGCTTCAGAAAAAAAGAGGCTTCGCTACACAGCTTAAACTAGAGCTCATCTTAAAATAAAGCAATAGCCGGCCCTACTCCTTAATGATCTGTTGTACCATATATGGCGTCTGTTATGTTGGAAACGTGTAGAATTACAGTGTATATGTAAAAAAGGGATCAATTACGCAATCAATACACAAACACACAAGTCAGACTTGTTACAGTACTCATTGCATTGCAAGCACCGTTCCACTCCATAACATGTCTCTTACATAGAAGAGATCCGAGTTGACAATTTAGCAACATGCTCGCTATATTTTGCAAATAAGGGTGAGCGTTAAAGTGTTTCTGGCGTCATGCATTTATTTAGTAATTAAATACAAGCCATCAACAAGCCCAGCCAGTGAGCGATGTAACTCAGCCCCTGACCAACAGAGCCAAGAAAGTCAAGTTTGGACACCATCCTGCGTTGTCTTGCTGCACCACGCTTCCCGACAAAACACGCATGGGTGTCCATTGTGTGGTGCAGAACCATCAGTGAGCTCATTGCAGAAATAAAATAGTCAAATATCCAGTAATGTTGGAACAGCAGAGCCATAATGTAACAAGAAAAAACTAAAATGTTAATACTAATAACAACACATAGATTGGTCTTTGAATGTATAAGTGCGTTTTGATCTTTATTATATATTTTTTTTATATTTTATTATATGTGTAAATATCAATACCCTGACGGAAACAGACACGTAGATGAGAGAAAAACAGGGAGCTGTTATTATTATTATTTTTATACTGTATATTATCATCAACAGTGGTTTATTTGGTCTCAAAAAATGTTGACAATAATATCTATGAATGTCAATTTGCGGGACAAAAAACAACTCAAAACTCACCTGCATTGTTTTGTCAGTTAAATAAAGTCATACATTTTCATTTCAAAAATAACGTAAAAATCCCGTCTGGTTCCCGTAGACCCAATCTCATGCCTCGTCTCGTGAGTTGGATGTCTCATGACACCCTTGCAGCGGTGACTATGTAACATCTGTTGTGGCTGCAATTTGCTGGTGCCTGTGATGTCACAACGCCAACTTCCGTCAACGCACAGTGCAACCTAACAGCAACAATGCGACACATTTCAGATATTTTAAGCAAAATGACCCGATATTAGGTGCATTGTGCAACAAAGACGTTTCCCTCAGCACGGGGTCGGGGACACACTCAGCTTTCCTAAAGCGGCGTCTCTCCACTGACTTGGTTGGCACAGTGGCACCGGTGTTGACTCTCAAAAGCTGGCTTCTCCTGTGCCCCTTTTACTGTGTGTGCCCCTATTCCGTTATCCGCCCCCGTGGCCCCACTCGGAGCATCTGCGCCCCTCTGTGCTCCCCATATGCCTGTTGCCTTTAAGCCTTAGCCCCCCATCGCCGGAACACATCACTTATTTATCAAATCTATGAATTATCAATTGTCGTAGTTTCCCATCCAATTCTACTCTTGACTTGTGTCCATGTTGCTGTTGCTCGTGTTTCTCACAAACACACACACACACGCAAACTAGAGACTGTCAAAAAAAAAATGTTAGTTTTTCATGTGCTTTCTAAGTAAATTGTAGTGAGAACACATTATCCTCAAAAGTGAACGGCGGCCGCTGATATCGCTGTACATTTTGCCCTTTTAGGAGGTAAGATGTGAGTAGACATGACCGCGTTTGTCTCGCTGCATGAAGTAGGTCTTTGGCTGATTAAAGGGACAGTCTGTCTTTGCATATACAGTCAAAGCACACACACGTCTCAGAGCACCTACCTGTGTTCTTTTCAAGCTCTTGGAAGACCCAGGCCTGTGGTAGGGTAGATGGAGGAGCTGGTGAGGAGATGTCATTGAGCAATCTACTAATTCTGCACACCGATTATGGTATCAATAAATCACAAAAATGTGAGATAATATTTGATAAACACCACATCTATGATTTTTGGTCTTTAAAATAATTTTTTAAAATCTATTTTCAAGGCTCAATTTAAAAAAAACTTTTTGGAAAATAAATCAAAGAGAACAGAAATACAAAATGTATCCCAAAAACCGTGTGTAAAAAAAACCCCACTACGGTCAAAAGGATGGTTTTGAGAAAAGTTAGTTGGTATAATTAGACAAAGTAAATTTAGCTTCAAAGCCCTGGCAGATCTCTCGACCAAAATCATTTGTATCTCCTGACGCTGTGAAAAGAGTTGTCACAGGGTACGACGACAGGAGAGAAGGTACTGCAGGTTTTTTTATTGTCATTTATACGGCGGTACCTTGGCACATGACCCAACTATCAAATGTTTTTTAGATGAAGCCATCTCTCGGATGATTTGGATTGCAAGCTGCTAGTTAGGCATAGCCGAGGCCACCTATTTGGGGAGCTTGCTTGTTCGTATGTGTGATCCCTCCATCCACAACCATAGACTTCTATGTCTTTGAGGTTTTGGTCCACATTCCAAAAAACCTTCATGATGTCCAGATGTTTAGTTTTTTTTCCCCTTTCGACAATAAAGAGTTTTAAAAAAAAACGTGTTTTTAGCGTGAACATACGTTTCCAATTCAACTTTTTATGGACAAGGAATGTTTGACCTTCTTGAAGTTGAGAAGCTTTTGAGGCATTAAATTATATATATATATATACATATATATATATATTTTGTTTTACTCCTAAAAAAAGTGTGCTGACCGTGTGGGATATTAAACTTCAAATGCTGCCTTCTCTATCTGACATTTAAATTCTCCGCTTGAAGGTTTTGAGGAATGCGTTTCGGGACCGTTTCAGCTGGCGGGCCTGAAAATGTAATTTCTATTTTTTTTTCTCTCCCTCCTTCTCCCCTCTTTTCTTTTTCTCTTGTGTTGCTTCTCAGTCTTTTATTGTTCCTAGCTCCTCTCTGCTCCTTTGTTTTTTGTCTCTTGCAGACGACGGCCTTTTTGAGTCAAGCTACTAGATGGGCACAGCTGCGTTCCATCAGCAATTCCTTTTTAATCACATCAGCTGCCGCAGGAAGGTGTTGGGTTATTCCCCAATTCTGGACGACGTCCTGCAGCTTCTTTGCCTTCCTTTGTCTGCTCTCATTGCTTCGTACAGAGACGTGATACAGACAGTGTAAAGGCAACGCCTAGGTCTGCCAATCCAGCGGCATCACCTGTACAGCTCCCCAGGGGGTGCCCGAGCCACCTCATCTGGCTCCTCTCAATGCGGAGGAGCGCTGGTTCGAGTCTCTCCCGGATTACAGCGCTTCTCACCCTATCTCTAAGGGAGAGCCCAGCCACCCTGTGGAGAAAACTCAGAATATAATTCACTTTCTTTACAACTTTTGTTTTCAAAGAGCAGAAATTTTATACCTTTAATGTGTTCGTCTTGTTTCTTCTTTCCAGCTGGTGTTGCTGTCAACCCCACAGCCCCCACCATCCAAAAAAAACCCCCCTCTGGACTGTCCTCTCTATGGAAGGACAGCACCTTTCAGAATTTGTTCACCCATTTCGTGGTCCGTGAATAATCGAATAATTCTGAAATACACAATATTTTTCAGTTTTTTGGGTAACCTTTTTTTTTAACCTCTGGTAATATTTCTAGCTATTCGTTGGACTCGAAAAGACACGGAACTCAAAAAATAGCCACAAAATTTGGGTGTTGTAAAACTTCTGCCCGGTAGTGTACATAAAAGTCATGGTGTGTAACAAATGTTTTTGCAACATTATATCATTGGCAACATGCTGACAAACACACTCCCACGGTGTTGGATCATGGCGTGACAAGTGCTGGGATCGTTGTCGCTACTAGTGGCGCAGCAAATAAGCCCCCGCGACACCCTCCGCCATGAGTGGGCCTACGCTGCCGAGATCTACCGGCGGACCGGAGCAGAAGCAGCTCAAGCCATAAATCGATGTGAGGCTCGATACTGAATTATCCATACCTCCGATACCAGCATTTTAGACTCTAAAACTGATTCAATGTTTTGTTTGGAATCATTGATGCTTTGATACTGCAGTCATGTGAGGTGATGTATATCATTAACAGGACCACCTGGGGAAGTAACTAAACTATTGAGACCTTGTGTAAATGTTATGCAGTTGTTTGATATATATTAATTAATTACTGTGATGTCTTTATTCTTTATTTTATGAGCTATGCAATGATTACAAATACACTTTTTGTTTTCAAATTTAGGTGAGGTGTATTTGCAGCATCGGTGTGGGATAGGTATTGCTGATACCAGCCTGAGTTTTACTTCAATCGGAAAAGAAATCACATCACTAATGATGAGGGCGGGCACACAAAGCCCAAAATGACTCTGCCGAAGCACACGGGATTTCCAACAGACCACAACATGACCACGAATTAGCTGCATCAATGTATACGACGCGTTGTTCAAAATGTGAGAAAAAAGTAGCAGCTTATATACATACATACATATGTTGTTGTATTGCATGTCATGTTCCTCAATGGCTAGCCTTAGAGAGGTGCAACAGACACAAAGGGCAACCCACTTGCACTAAAAATACCAATCAGCTTGTTTGAAATTCACAATAAAAAAGAAGAACTGGCAGTTATAATTCTGTCATTATTTCCCCCCGATAACATTCAGCCGATGACCCGGCCCGATTGCCGATGTGAGCCAATTGCCATTTTCGCTGCTACAAAGACTAAAGACGATTAAAAGCAATTTCCATGGCAGGTGTTCTGCCATTGAATGACTTCCCCCACCTACGGCACCGTGCAATCAGCTCCTCATTTACTTCCTTCCCCAGTGGATAAAGAAGACGTGAATAGAGGTGAAAAGCTCAAGATAATCGTCAGCTCCTTGCAACCGTAACAAGGAAGTTAACCTATGATTTCAAGGGGATTACCGTGTCAATGCACAGGCGTGTTTTTGCTTTTTGTTCTAAAAGGAGGGGTGGGATGAGGTGGGGGTAATAACAGCTTTACTTTGCCAAATGAGTGCTGATTATCATGACAATGGGACAGATAGCGCTGTTCATTAAAGAGGAAGACTGGCGCAGGCTCAAGAGTGGCCATTGAAGTGGCCTTGCACAGGAGTGTCCTGACAAATGGCCACTTTGGACTCAAGGATGAGGTAAATAACGTAGCTTTCATTGTAATTCAGCCAGCCGTGCGCTGCGTTCAGTGACTCCACAATGTGTTGGCAGCCTGGCACATCCTATTGAAACTATTTTTAAATGGGATACACTGATCTTATCTCTAAAAGTCTAAAAAGTCAGAAGTTGTTGGGACCCCTTCAAAACTCCGACTGTACCAATCCTGGTAAAGGGTCTCCAAACTTTTTCCAGCAAAGGTCCAAGGGCCTACTGAGAAATTAAATGTTGGGTTACACTTTCTGCACAAACGAGGCACGTGGAAATCCACTCGAGAGACCGTGTATGACTTTATACTCCGCTCCCAAGCTGCAGGGGGGTGTATCAATAACATGTCTACCCCGGTATTATATAAGTAGAATGCATTTGCCTGCACAGAGCCGCATGGATGCAAAAAGCATAAAACAGATGAATACACAGAAATAGTTGCCCCCGATTTAACTTTGATGTTTAAGGTCACTTATTATAAGAGACGCTGTTAATGTCTAGTGTGCTACGTTAGTGTAAAATGGGTTTTCACCAGTAGAGGGTGAAAACGCCGAAGAAAAAGTTAGTACGTGATGAGGACACGAGTAGACATGAATGTGCCAATGCTAACGCATATTTCCTGGTTTTGCAGGTAAGATGAATCGTAAAGCATAGATAAGTAACAGACATAAGTGCCTTACAGCGTAACAGGTGTCAAGCTAAAGAGTGGATGCGCAAGTTAATGAGCTCGTTAAAGTGACCTTGCCTTGTATCAAAAATGCCGTCCGTGGTCTAAATGTATGCTAAACAAAAACAAAAAATATATCCTCAGAAATCAGAAGACAGAAAGGAACGAGAAAATATGCTTCAGGAAAGTATATATGTAGTGTAACCTCCAATTATTATTATCATAGTTCAACAGTAAATAACAGCTGTCTTACATTACATGACTATAGTTCACGAGTAGCACAGTCCTCTGGTGAATATATGTAATGGCAACTCAGGTGCACAATAAAGAGAGGCGATATAGTAGGTTTATTCCTTACGTTTACCTGAAGAATTGTAAGATAATCCACTACATTTTACAAATAAAGACTAGCAATAGACTAAGAATCAAATATAAACACACCCTCTTTTTCTATTTAGAATTATTGATGATTAGGAAACATTGCATTGCATATTAGATCTCACTGTGCAAAACAGGACAAGCTCCACACTGTGGCAATGCGGCTCCTGCATGCATGCTTCATTTGCACTTTAAATGCATAAAACTCCACATCTTCCTCTCAGTATGCCAGGGAAGCTGACTGTGTACACTGCCGGTTTGTGACTGCCTTTGGGCAAGGCAGACCTGTCAACAGCACCCGCTACTGCTCAGTGAGAATACAGCATGCATAACTATATGTTAAAATTAAATTTGATTATCTGAAACATGTGACAAACACGCAAAAAATATGAAATCATGAAGGGGGCAAACATTTCATTAATCCTGAACCCTACTTGTCTTAAGAATTGTGTGGGAAAAATGAAATATACTGCAAACAAAGAACATAAATGCATTTTTCTCACTGCTTTTTCTTCCTACTGTCAGCGGGATGGCTGTGTGGCTTGTCAAGCCATTGCGCTTCATGACTGATGGTCATCTAATAAGAAGTGTGGAAAATGAGCACACAGCAAATGAAGTCTGCAGCGTGTGTGATTAAAAGAGTTTTGTGAAACTAATTTGCAGTTACTGTAGCATAAAATGAAGGTTGCTTTCGAACATGGCTATAGCTTTCCCAGGACCATCAGGACTATTGAAATTTAATGACGATCCAAATTGCCCTCGTTCTCCCTCTCCATCTCCATCATGTACACTATCTGTTTTTGTACACCCTTGTCTAATAAATAGTGTGCAAAAGCAAAGCCTTGTCGTCAATCAGCGATGCCCACAATGGTTAAATGGACTCTGGTTAGCTTCACTTAAGTCTTTTGGCTCTTTTATTTATTTTGCACCCAGTAGCCTACACTCACAGTTTTGATGCCTGATAATGAATAATATTTTCTTCATTTACATTAGACAGTTAATGGCTCTTCACAAATGCCTATTCAGCACTTTACTTTGTGCTGAATGTAGCATCTACAAGCGACGGTCACAACTTTTTAATTTGGTAACACACAACAAAAGTTTTGGTGCTTTCATGCTTGCTTAAAAAAAGGTCCCATAAATATTTGTCAAAGTTGGTGCATATATATGGTTTTACACTTCCAGCACATTTGTTCCTTGGGGCGGGAGGAACGGCTACGCCAACAGGATTCATGGAGGAATGACCGAGTGTCTCCATCTGTCTGTGGTGGTGGGGGCGTATGAGAGTACTAGGCAATTGTGGGGGGTGGGGGGGGGCACAGAAAGACTGTTGAAGGGAGGAGTGGAGGAGACACCAAGGGTTGATATCACATACTGTACTGTGTGGACATGGAAGAGACATTGTGATGAATGTGTAGATGTGAAGCTGTGACGCAAAGGGACTGACCATCTTTCCGGCAGACAGCGTCCATCTGGTTGAGGGGGCTTGGAGTGCCCATGACCTCCTCATGTGATGCCCCCCCCCCCACCCAACACATACACACCCCTTCGGAAGGTTTCTGGCACTGACTTCAGAAAGACACTTTTATCAGTGGACCCGCATCAAGCAAAGACAGGATCATTATTCTATTGGGCAAGGATCCAAATCAATATCCTGTTAATGTCAAAATTGCTAATGTGTCCTTGGTTTTTAGGAGGGACTAACTAACTGGCATACCTGAATACATTTCGTTTGGCCCTGTACACAGTGAGACCTTTTAAGGGCCAGAACCTGACTTCTGGTGAGTGAAGAGACACTACTTTTAGTGAGGCTTAGCTGACTGACTCCAGTTTGTTGAGTTCACTGTGGGTGTGATTACAAAACAGACACCTTTGAATGATAACGATATCCAAACATATCGGCATGTGGCTACGGTAGATGGACGGATGGAGGGACAGACAGATGGATGGACAGAGAGACCAATACAGTAGCCAGATTGATCAAAAGAGAGAGACAAAGTAAATGGATGGATGGATGTACAGAAAGATTGTCGATAGGCGGATGAATAGATGGATGATAGCTGGAGGGACAGAGACAGAAACTGTAGAATGATAGGTGGATGAAGGCATGGATGGACAGACAGTAAGTAGTTGGATAGACAAACAAACAGTAGATGAATGGATTTACGGATGGATGGATGGACAGACAAAAAGACAGTGAATCAGCGGTTCCCAAGTTTTTCAGTCTCGTACCCCTTCAGATATTTGACAAAAAATAATATACCCCTACTCCTGCACACTTTAACCAAAATAAGTGTAACCCACTTGGTTTACACTGCCCACGCCGGGGCCCACGCCGGGCCGGGCTTGACTGGCGAGCCAAAAGCCCGGACTGCTGACCCAATGTTCAGCACAGGTCATAAGGCCTACTGGGTGAGATTTTACCAATGTACACTTGTGCAGCCACACTGGCTGGCATCCATTACATTAGCACCCAGTAAAACAGTTTACTTTGATATATTTAATCAATTGTTACATGATTATAGAACTGATTAATTTGGAATAGGACTTTTTGTTTTTTTACAGAAGAGTATGTCCTCCTTAATTGTATTTTCATAAATGTACGCACAGACACCAGGACATGTGCCAGGCCAGTGTAAATTTTTCGGGCTTGTATGTGCTATTTTATTTTAAACATATTATTTATAACAAGTGGTGACAATCTATGGTAAGATGCTTTTTTGCTGTGGTCAACAACATGCCATACAAAAAGTAATAAGTACGATTATTCAACCAATATTACACATATACAGAATAATAAAAAAAAAAAACCACATTAAATAAAAAAATCACTGATGATACAGTTGGAGCACAAAGACAGAACAGCTTTCACCTTTAATCCAAAAGGCTTCTACAGTTCGGAATGTTTTGATGAAGAACAGAAAGGAGAGTCACAGTTCAGCAGAATAATACATACAGACGACAACATTTACATTTACAAATGTGACTTGTCAAGTGTTAAACAATTTTTGGAAAAAGTATTGAAGCAGGACTCCCTGACGTCAATAAGCAATAGGATTCAGGATTACAGTATACAAAAAATGTGCTTTTAAAGGGAGTCAAAGAGACCAAATCGTTCTCGAGGGTAAAGAGCAAGTTTTCCTCTAATTTTGGAAATGTTTGAGCATACACACAAATGACCTGAGGATTCCTTGGACCTCGGTTAGTGCCATCAGATGTGCACAATATTTCCATTGTATGAACTTTTACTCTGTGTTGATACAATTATATTTCTGTGAACTTCACTTACGGTTCGCTTCTTACTGTTTCTTTGAACTACACAATAGGCTTCCTATGAATAGCGGGTATGTCCGCATCGAAGCTTTCATTATAAAATAGAAAGACAACTGGTTGGTGGATAATATTTATTTAGGGTGGACAATAATTAGAAAGATTTGCAAAAACAAGTTGGTGTCAGAAGTGGGATCGCCACTCTACGGTTTGGCGGCAGACCCATCATCCGGATCATCAAACTTGATCCTGTAGCTGGACCTGTGAGGGTACGACCACCAACCTGAAACACAAATTGGTTTTGTCATTTGTTTGCCCGCTAAATTTGTGAGGGAGTGATTTGAGGCCACGTTTGGGCATGACATGTACTGCTGATCTTTGACCCGACACATCCGTCGTACGTGTGCAGTTGTCGTGCCGCTGGTGACCAAGTGTGCGTGTGTGCCCAAGGTTGTGACTTTCATGTCTGTGGAGTGTCTGCAATTGTGTCTGACAGCCCATTTGAAGGATTTTTTGCCAACATCGATGACAACATCTTGACCACTCATGTGTATTTTAACATTTTTATGATTGATTATTCTGTTCCACACATTTGCCAGGATAAGTCACATGACTTGCACCGGAAAGATTTGGGTTGTTTTGTTTATGACTGGAGCCGCACGGTGGCTGAGTGGTTAGCACATTGGCCACACAGTCAGGAGATCTGGAAGACATGGGTTCAAATCTCCGTTGGGCATCTCTGTGTGGAGTTTGCATGTTCTCCCCGTGTGTGTGTGGGTTTTCTCCGGGTGCTCCGGTTTCCTCCCACATTCCAAAAACATGCATGTTAGGTTAATTGGCAACTCTAAATTGTCCATCGATGTGAATGATTGTATGTCTATATGTGCCCTGCGATTGACTGGCGACCAGTCCAGGGTGTACCCCGCCTCTCGCCCAAAGTCTGCNTTGTTTGTCTATATGTGCCCTGCGATTGACTGGCGACCAGTCCAGGGTGTACCCCGCCTCTCGCCCAAAGTCTGCTGGGATAGGCTCCAGCATCCCCGTGACCCTAATGAGGATAAGCGGTATAGAAAATGAATGAATGAATGAATGTTTATGACTGTGACAAGCTGATTTCCAACTGACCAATGATTTTGTACTTTTTTATTCAAGCCATGACAACTGTTTTAAACGTGTTTTCACCTGCAGGCTCCACTGTTGGCGATCAGTCACAGTGGCACACGATGTGGTTCCAAAAGGACCAGATCTCCAACCCTGGTGAGGTCTCTTCTCTCCCCCAGGATGCGCTGTCTCATTTATGGGCCGCCTACAAATACGACGTGGGCCTGATCAAAAACAGTGAACCTGTCCAGCTGTCTAAATCTTCTTCTCGCTCATATATCCCCTCCACCCAGAGGTGCAGCAGAAAATTATTTTACTTTTTTTTCAACTAACTACTCATAGGTGAAATTATACCTTGCAACAATTCCCCGGTTCAGACCCCAATATTCCTGGTCGATAAAATCCGACCTCCGGGTCAACCCACTGAATGGCTTTTTTTTACCAGACCTGCAGGCTAATGATGCAATTATTCCTCTCGCTCGCCAGGTATCTTTTTACCGTTTTATTGCAAATCCCTTCCGGTTCTTACTAGTTCTTTCTTGCCGACCTTGCTAATGGATTTTTTTTTCTGTTCTGGTACACCCCAACGCTCAACTGTGCTTAGCTTACTCTTTGACTTTTTGATCGCATCTCCTTCCTGCGAGGAATAAGAAAAAGCTCCCTCGTTGCCCCCTTTGAGGTTCCCAAACCTATCATTACAAAGCAGGTTTTTTCTTTTCTTGGCATGATGTCATACTGCCACTGTTTCAGTCCCACCTCTTGGGCGGGGGGCTCGAGGATCCCCTTCACAAGGTGACTTTGTCACCTGGCTTGACTGCTTCCTCAACTGTGGTTTGGACACCGGAAGCTGAGGATTCCTTTGAACAGATGAAGCTTGTCCTTCAGTCGGGTCCCACCTTGGGCATTCCTGCCCACCCTCACGCCACGTCCTTTCATATTGTAGACTGTTCTTTTTCAGGCTCACAGTGACATGCACCGTGCCGTTTCACCACCTGCCTCCGTGCTGTTGCTGCCTGTGAGCAAGGCATTGCTGCTACACGTGACATTATTTGTAATCCTCCCATTATTTTATTCGCTCCTCATTTTGTCTCTTCTATCTTGCATAATCAGCGGACTTCCCACATGACTAACGTGGGGTGGCTGAAGTATCACACCACCCTCATACCGCTGCTGGAAAGATGGCGAGCCACACTTTTGCCCTACAGGAGGTTTGCAGCCCTTACCCTGATCTTTCGCATATTCCGCTTGAAAACTCAAACCATGTGATGATGCCTCTGCTTCACGCAATCCTGACACAGGATTTGCCTTTGTGGGGTTCACCGTTCTCAATGTCCACTTGGTTCTTCTAACGCTCTTCCAGCCAATCTGTCGGCGTAGGCCCGCAGAACTCATCGCTCTAACCGAGCCTTGTGGCCTGGCTGAAGACTTTTACACTGACTCCCTCTGCGTTATTGCAACTTATTACCATACACTTGACGCAGACCTTATGGATTCCATTAATTTTCCTTCTCGCATCTCAGTATGTAAGCGTGCTCATCATATGACATTATCTGATGGGCAACGCCCGTGCTAATTCTGCTGCCAAGGCTGCAACTCGTCGTCCTATTTCCGGTTGTTTTCTGACTTCTTCTGTTGACCTTCCGGCTCCAGTTGCTTACCTCCATCTCCCCTGAGGCAATTACCTTTGTCTTCAGGATGGTGCGTCCTTTGTCGATGGGGTGCGGATCAGTCCCAAAGGTAACCCCTGTCATCCCTGTCGCCTTTTCCATCCTTACGCCAAGTGGACACGTATGTTAGTCCATGTGTCTAAAGGAGGGATGGGTAAATCTATTCAAGAACAGTGGTTTCCCAAAGGCTTTTCTGTTTTTGCAAAAATTGCATGATTTGTGCTCAACACAATCCAGGTCATCTGTTGCCAGAGCATCACTAGCTGCTCATCTTGTTCCAGAGTATGCTGTTCAACAACAAGAACCGCTCTTCCTCCTTGAAGCATCACATTCTCTACACAACATCCAGTCTGCTACTTGCTGGTAAAAAACACCCCAAAAAACATTTGGCAACGTCAGCCGTGGTTGGGCCACTTCCAGTTGAACCTGACCACTCATATAGCTGTCAAATTTGCTGAGCATACCACCGGGATCCATGCCACCCACTGCAAGCCAACCCCGCCGCAGACTGCACACTCCTGCATGGAGTACAGTGACCCATCCCATGGCCACATCTGTGACAACGATCACTGAAAGAACGAATAAAGAAGTTCTTCACTCCTGTACCTTCTTTCACTGATACATGCCTGCTTGTGTTTTTTTGTCCTTCCACTTCTGGACAAACGGGGATTTTGGATAGACTGCCTTCTGTTCAGCAGTGACTCGAAGCTTCAATAATAAGATAGTAAAAAGACAACTTGTTTTCGTGGACAGTATTCATTGATTAGAAAAAAATGCCTCAACATATCACACTCGTCCAAAACCTAAGAACTTAGGGTTGTCCAATTTCCATTCCTTGATATTTTGTATATGAGTGGGTTCAAAAAAGTCAGCAAGGCTTATTTCACAATGTATCATTGTTTTTGGTCCACCTCAGTCAAAACAAGCTATCGTACCCAATCAAAGATTTGAATCTGGTCTAGTTTTTCCATTTAATTTTCTATTTATTTCTTTTTCTAATCATTTATCGTGTTAATTAACTATTTTTATTTCCTTTATGTTTTGCCACAGCCTGTTTTGGCACGATTTCATTCTGGAAATTTAAGTGAAAGTGATGCCACATTTGCTGTATTTGTTTAAAAAAATGTAAATGAAAAAAATATCAAATTGCAAAGAACAGCCACCTTCCGGTCCCTTTGGCACCCCTCGGGGAAACTTGGCATAACACTTCCTGTATCCTATAAGTCCACACATTTCACTCAGAAAACACACTTGCTACTTTGCATTTGTAGCATGTTTTTTTTTTTTTTTACAGCCGCCCCTTCTCATTAGAAAAAGAAAAAACCCAGATTCTTGTTCTTGTTCCCACATACTCTGACAGCCAGTCCATCTTTTTTTAACGTTATCTTATTGGGTGGATGTGGCACTGTCCTGTCACGGTAAGCCGCTGCTCGGCTAGCTCGGCGCGGCATAGCGAGAACCCCGGGGAAGAAGCGAGCAGGACGTCAGCCAGGTAAGGTGCAGGAAAAGAGTCTTTTAATGATAAAGCTGCGAGGCAGGAACAAAAACAGGAACACGAAGCACACACGACATCCGATGACAGTATGGCAAACATGCAATGACCCGACAAACACAAGATGCACACACCTGAACTTAAATAGCAAGAAGCACAAATGAGGAACAGGTGTGTCTAATCAACGGAAAACTAACTAGCAACGAAACAGGAAAACACCACAACCAAGGAAACCCCACATAAAACCTAAACTGTCACGCGCACAACACCCGGATCGTGACACTGTCCGTTCATTTTGCCGTATGGCAGGGTTAGCAATCAGCATTTAGGTCTGTTAATTTCATTGCACTAGTAGGTATACACCAACATCCAAAACAGCGGCATGTACTCTGTAACGCAGTGTAAATGAATAGATTGGCTGTGTGGATGGATAGTGTTCGTCATTGAGCTGCTTGTTGTCACCCGTTACTCATGGAGTTGCATTGCAAAATATACTTTGTTTTTCTTTATTTACAGTTTAGGTTGGGTTTTATTTTGTTGCTCTGCAAGGATTTACTGTGCGCAAAGAACAGAGAAAGATCCATGTGAGATAACCCGTTCGCAGCTTCGAGTGAGCGGTGGTAAAAAAGTGTAGGCATATATCATCTGCTGTTCTATACACCTTGTAATAGAGGGAATAATGACATTTAAATAAAATCATTTTAGCATTTAGGTTTCATACAATTAGCCTTAAGCTCTCCCTTAGAGATAGGGTGAGAAGCATTGTCATCCGGGAGGGACTCGGAGTAGAACCGCTGCTCCTCCGCTTGGAGAGGAGTCAGATGAGGTGGCTCGGGCATCTGGTTAGGATGCCTCCCGAACGCCTTCCTGGGGAGGTGTTCAGGGCACGTCCAACCGGTAGGAGGCCTCGGGGAAGACCCAGGACACGTTGGAGAGACTATGTCTCTCAGCTGCCCTGGGAACGCCTCGGAATCCGCTGGGAAGAGCTAGACGAAGTGGCCGGGGAGAGGGACCTCTGGGCTTCCCTGCTTAGGGTTCTGCCCCCGCGACCCGACCTCGGAAGAAAATGGACGGATGGATGGATGGATAGCCTTAAGCGAACAAAGTGTCCATTGAAACTGTATGGGGATGCTGTGTGTGCATCCCATTTAAAACTTAGGTAGTACTACAGGCTCAGATTTATTAGGTATTGATTTCAGAAAAAATACATTAAATGTATATGAATATAAAAAGTAGTCAATGGGACCAAATATGTCCTGAGGCTTATGCTTTTTAAATGATTAAAACAAATACAAAAAAATACTAATGTGATTTTACAAAATAAAAAGTCATGCATTTAAAATGAGAAATACTAAAGAAATATAGAGTATGTAATATAAAATATGACTATGTAAGAACAAGACACAGAGGACCACAATCCATGGCAAGTTAAACGACAGAGAATAATCAGGAGGTGATCATGAAATGTTTAAAATAATAATATACAAACTTGACCAGATTTCAAACAATTAACCTTAAAACTGACCACGTATTGGGAATCAAAAGGTAAAAAATATCTGCATTTAAAGCCCAGAGAAGAAATGCGGTTATTTGCACGTTTAAAAAGTCACACAATTGTAATGCTATTCAAAGTGCAGTGATGTCACAGGCCCGTGCGCCTCAGCAGATGTGTCGCTAATTACAGAGGAATGAGCGGTGATATCTTAAAAGGAGATCAGGGGCAATTACAGTGATTTAAAGCAACGGAGCTGGGCCCTGAGCACATACCTTCTAATTACCCAGCGAGGGCTCTCATCTCACAGAGAGCATAATAGATTTGGCATGTTTGCATAATCCAACCACGGCCACGGTGCAATGTGTTGTTCTTCCATTATTCAGAGGTCTTGATTACGCTCACTGCCGCCGCATTTCATCTACGATGTGTTTGCTCTTTGTTGTTTGTTGCCGCTAATGACTTTCTGAGAGATATATTTAGCCACTAATCTGAGAAAATTAATCCAAAGTCGTTTTTTTTTAATAGTTGATGGGTTATTCCCAGAGGCCCTCCTCTTGCCCAAAGATATGATATGATTTCATTTGATTGCCACACTTATCAAGTGCAAATGAAGATTAATGAACACACGGTGGAGAGTAGAAAATAATAATATTGTAGTTGTCTTTAGGGCTCTAATTTGTCGAAGAACACGCCGCCACGCTACACAGGCCTTATTGGCGTTTGGCTAATGGAGCGCTCTTTGGACTGCATGCAGAGGCGATGCATTGACTGTGGAAAAGCTTACAAGCGCCAAGGCTTCTTGAAACCAAACGACCGGGGGGTGCAAACAAGTTAGCCCTTAAGCAAGGTGAGGGTCAGTTTCCCAGAATAATTTGTACATCGATCAGAGCAAGTATTGATTGTGTTGTCTGCCCACACTAATAATTATTTGCAAGAACTGTAGCTCCACCTTAGATAAACTAAGTGTTGTTGTTGTTCAGCTTCACCTTTAAATGTCTACTTCTAACTGCTATTGTGTGGCTACGTTGCCCCAGATTTTGTTTCCAATATGATACCAAGTAGATTCCAAAAGCTTGGGTTTGTGAATAAAGTAACAATAACACTAAATTAGATGCTTATTCTTAACGATCTCATTTGCAGCTATACAATCTCAAATTTAACAATGCTGGACTAGTACATTTAAGTACTAAATCGACCTGATTAAAAGATGACCCCGAATATCCTAGTTGTTGATTTTCCTGTTTTGTTATTGTCTTACTCTCATTGCATTTACCAGATGGCTCAAGCTGGCGACAAAAAGCAAAGGCAATAGAACAGAGCAGGATAGAATAGAGTCGGATTACTAATAACACCTAATAACCACCAATCTTTTGGTAGCTTCAGAGGAATCATTTCTTCGGATGTGGGAGGGCAGACCAAGGAAAAATGCGTCTAGTAACGCGGAATAATGCAGAGCTGGCATTTGGGACACTGCTCTCCCTCAAGGTAAAGTGGAATACGTGGGAAGGGGTTGGTACACAAGATGTCAGTCCGGAAAAGCAAAGGTATCCAAACACGGCAGGCAGAAGAAGAGGGCGAAAAACAGTCAACGGTCAAAAACCAGACAGATCAAAAATTAGAAGTGCTAGGACGTGACATGAAGGTACAACCAACTAACTGGAGGAACCAGAGGGTACAAATGGGCAGCGGGTAATCAGAGGTGTGCAGAATCAGGCAGGAGGAGTTCCATGATGAGGGATTGGTAAAAATGGCAGGCATGGCATTATAGTTTAATTTCCTCATTTGACTTTTTGTCTTGTAGCAGGCATTGTTTCATCCTGTAAATTGCATATGTTTACTTTTGTGTAAATAAAAAATATTAATTGTGCACTCACTGAGTTGCATTGCAAATTGCATCAGAATAAATGATGTGTTTGTTTCAGGTTGGTTTTATTTTGTGCGCTGCATGGATCTGCTGTGTGCTGACAACGTGAAACTAAAGTCACTCATCTTTAAAGGAAACATTGGTAACAAACCCACAAATGAAAGCACAAAACACAGGTTTATGAAGGCCTGATAGTTGTCCACAGGTGCGTCTCCTGGTTCCGCCTCCATATCACCAGCACTGATCTAGAGTAGAGTAGATCTGAAAAAAAAAAAAAAAAGTGGAAGTAAACCAAATAACAAAACAAATGCCACAAAATCAAACAAAATAAATCAACACAAAACTCAGTTTTAACAATGAGCCTCTTATTTCAGATGAATGCTTGTTTGTAATGATTTGCTTACTTCATATTTGGTTTTGTCTCACTCTCATTTCTTCTTTCTGAAGCTCTACTTAAAACTTCCTTTAAGAGCCAAAAAGGCAGAATGTAAATTCTTCCAATTTTACAACTGTCCTCAAATGTTGATCAGGAGTGTTTATAACGATCTTGTAGTGTAAATACGTCACAGATTCCCTTAGATTCAGAGAGGGAAAAACACTTTCAGCAGAGCCTGGAATTGAATTATGCAATCCTTAGAGCCTGTTCACATACGGAGTTTAGATGAGTTGGGAAAGTAAACACCTCCATCTCCTATCCTGACTGTCTGACCTAATCTGACAAAATCCTCCTGTCTGAAGTGCTCATGCATGTTTGGATGGAGGACTAGCAGAAAACCCCTATCGTATGGCAGGTGTTTAGCACTGTTTTGGGAAACAGACATCCATCCATCCATTTTCCTCCCCTTATCCAGGTCCGGGTCGTGGGGGCAGCAGCTTCAGTAGGGAAGTCCAGACTTCCAGGTCCCCAGCGACCTCTTCCAGCTCCACCAGCGTGTTTTAGGTCTTCCCGGGGGCCTTCTTCCGACTGGGCATGCCCGAAACACCTCACCAGGGAGGCGCCCGGGAGGCATCCGGACTAGATGCCCGAGCCACCTCAACTGGCTCCTCTCCATGTGGAGGAGCAGCGGCTCTACTATGAGCTCCTCCCGGATGGCCGAGCTCCTCACCCTATCTCTTAGGGTGAGTCCAGCCACCCAAAGAAGGAAACTCATTTCCGCCGCTTGTATCCGCGATCTCATTCTTTCGGACCATGACCCATAACTCTTGACCATAGGTGAGGGTGGGAACGTTGATCGATCGGTAAACAGAGAGCTTTGCCTTCCGGCTCAGATCTCTCTTTACCACGACAGTCCGGTACAGTGACCGCATTACTGCGGATGCTGCACTGGTCCGTCTGTCGATCTCACGCTCCAACCTTTCCTCACTCGTGAACAAGAACCCGAGATACTTGAACTCCTCCACCTGAGGCAAGACCTCACTCCCAACCCGCAGGGTACAGTCCACCCGTTTCCGACTGAGAACCATGTCCTCGGATTTGGAGGTGCTGAGTCTCATTTCCAGAAGCTTCACACTCAGCTGCAAACTGCTACGGTAAACGCTGAAGGTCACAGCCTGATGAGGCCATAAGGAAACAAGCTCGACTTACTGCTGGCAATGCGAACCAGGCTCCTGCTACGATTGTACAAGGGCCAAATGGCACGTAGAAGCGGGCCAGCAATCCCGTACTCCCGGAGCACCCCCCACAGGACACCACGAGGGACACGGTCGAATGCCTTTTCCAGGTCTACAAAGCACATGTAGACCAATTGGGCAAACCCCCATACACCTTCCAAACCCCCACACACCCTCCAGTACCCTTGCAAGGGTGTAGAGCTGGTCCAGTGTTCCGCGACCTGGACGAAAACCACATTGCAGCTCCTGTAACCGAAGTTCGACTGACGGTCGCACCCTTCTCTCCAGCATCCTGGAGTAGACTTTCCCAGAGGGGTTGAGGAGTGTTATCCCCCTATAGTTGGAACACACCCTCAGGTCACCCTTTTTAAAAATGGAGACCACCACCCCGGTCTGCCAGTCAAGAGGTACTCCTCAGACTCTGCTTCCTCTACAAAAGGCATGTCAGTGGAATTAACAAGGGCCTCAAAGTATTCCTTCCACCGACCAACTATATCCACAGTCGAGGTCAGCAAGCCCCCATCCGCACTGTAAACAGTGTGAACTGGCGGCTGCTTCCCCTTTCTGAGGTGTCGGACGGTTTACCAGAACCTCTTCGAGGCCGTCCAAAAGTCGTGCTTCATAGCCTCACCGAACTCCTCCCACACCCAAGTTTTTGCCTCGACCACCACTGAAGCCGCGTGCCGCTTGGCCTGCCGTTACCTGTCAGCTGCTTTGGGAGTCCAGCAAGCTATCCATCCCTGATAGGACTTCTACTTCAGCTTGACAGCAGCCCTCCAGCAAGTCCACAGACAGAAGTCCAGCAACAACACAACGCACGGGTTCAGGTCAGGGAGGCCGTTCCTCCCAACCACGCCCCTCCAAGTCACACTGTCATTGCCCACATGGGCGTTGAAGTCTCCCAGCAGAACTATGGAGTCACCAGCTGGGGTGCTCTCCAGAACCCCTCTGATAGACTCCAAGAAGGCTGGGTACTCTGAACTGCCGTTCGGCGCATAGGCACAAACCACAGTCAGGACCCTTTCCCCAGCCCTAAGGCGTAGGGAA
>QODF01000079.1:157731-321160 GCA_024372805.1 Oostethus manadensis | reverse complement strand
GCGGTCACTCCTCTTGTTGTTTTTCATAGGGATCTTCTGAATCACTCTTAGTCTGGCCCGTCACCTAGAACCTGTTTGCCTTGGGAGACCCTACCAGGGGCATAAAGCCCCCGACAACATAGCTCCTAGGATCACTCGGGCACTCAAACCCCTCCACCGCGATAAGGTGGTGATTCACGGAGGGGGGAAACAGACATAGTATATCAAAAGTTAGCTGAGTAACTAACAATCAGAGTAATTACGTGGGTCCAATTTGCCAGGAGTTAAATAGGATAGACGTCGTTTTTGTTTGGAAGCTGGTTTCAACGCAGGATTCCACAATTATGCAAAGGACAATGTCATATTAGCCATAGGATGATGGCCACTTTTTCAGTTGTACTGGTGATAACTAATCTCATGAGATCTGGTTTAGACTAAATCGTTTGGCACAGTTTCATGCAGCACATAAATGAGGAATCTTCTCCATTCCCTCTTGACACTTCCAATAATGGCTCTGCCGTCAACGTACAATTCAGTGGTTAATGCGGCACAATAATTTCCTGGGTTGGGAATTATAATTTGCTTTGCAATTTGTGTGTGTGTTTTGCACTTTTTGGCCGCCAAAATAATCTATGTAGAAAGGCATTATGCCGTCTGAAATGCATCCCTTGTGGAAGTGGTAGTTTTTGGCTTCCTATCTTTAGAGGAAATAAACTCAAGGCTAACTGGTTAGCTTGCAAACCAATATGTTGCAATATGCAATATCATATGAACAAAGAATAATGAGTGAAAAGGTGACTATAGGGGTGTTATATCATGTCTACTGGGCTCTAATGATGTTAAAAATTATATTTAGAAAGTCATATACATGTTGTCTATGCAAACTGTTAACAATGAATTTTGTGTTGCAGAAATGTATTTAACACAGTCAGATCTGCCACCGGCCACACTGTGGTCAAGTGGGTAGTGTCACGATCCCGGTGTTTGCGTGACAGTTTTAGTTTTGGTTTCGAGTTAGAGTTCCTGTGTTGTTTTTCCTAGTTTCATGTTCGCCGTTAATTACACACACCTGCCTCTCGTTACTTTCTTGCTATTTAAGTTCAGGTGTGTGCATCTTTAGGTCGTCGGGTCACAGCCGTTTTTTGCATTTGTGCCATCACTGCCTTTCTGCCATTTTGTCATTTTTGCCAGTTGGATGTCATTTGTGCCTCGCATTCCTGTGGACCGGTTTGTGTTTTTCTTCGCTGCTTCGCAGCATCATCTATTAAAGACTCTTTTTCGCACTTACCTGCCTGACGTCCTGCTCGCTTCTTCCCCGGGATTCTCGCCATGCCGCGCCGAGCTAGCTAGTATCGTAACAGGTAGCACATTGGCCTCACAGTGAGGAGGTTCAGGGTTCGAATCTCCGTTGGGTTTGCATGTTCTCCCTGTGCGTGCATGTGTGGGTTTTCTCTGGGTATTCGGGTTTCCTTCCACATTCCAAAAACATGCATGTTATGTTAATTGGTGACTCTAAATTGTCCATAGTTATGAATGTGAGTGTGAATGTTTGTTACCCTGCGATTGACTGGCGACCAGTCCAGGTTGTACCCCCCCCTCTCGCCCAAAGCCAGCTGGGATAGGCTCCAGCATACCCGTAACCCTAATGAGGATAAGCGGCATAGAAAATGGATGAATGAATGAAGGTCTGCAACCAGTTAACTGCTGTAAGCGAGAAACAACGTTGTGCGTGGTAGTAGGAAATGTTGTGCACACTTGACTAAATGAAATGAGGTTCCCCGATGAAAGAGTGAAGTATTTTTGCCGGGTGTCATCAGACTCATTACAAGGCAGCCATTTATAGAGGGAACAAGGCGCTCTCTGTCATCCTCAGAATAGACAGGAGGTCAATTTGAGAGGTGCTTTACTTTAAAGTGACATAAGTGTGCCTCTCAGGCGTACTGTGTCTGTCACGTCTTCTTAAATATGCCAACATAAGAGGNCCACGTCCGGGCGAGGTGCGGTCACTCCTCTTGTTGTTTTTCATAGAGGTCTTCTGAATCACTCTTAGTCTGGCCCGTCACCTAGAACCTGTTTGCCTTGGGAGACCCTACCAGGGGCATAAAGCCCCCGACAACATAGCTCCTAGGATCACTCGGGCACTCAAACCCCTCCACCGCGATAAGGTGGTGATTCACGGAGGGGGGAAACAGACATAGTATATCAAAAGTTAGCTGTTAGTAACTAACAACAATCAGAGTAATTACGTGGGTCCAATTTGCCAGGAGTTAAACAGGATAGACGTCGTTTTTGTTTGGAAGCTGGTTTCAATGCAGGATTCCATAATTATGCGAAGGACATTATCATATTAGCCATAGGATGATGGCCACTTTTTCAGTTGTACTGGTGATAACTAATCCCATGAGATCTGGTTTAGACTAAATCGGTTGGCACAGTTTCATGCAGCACATAAATGAAGAATCTTCTCCATTCCCTCTTGACACTTCCAATAATGGCTTTGCCGTCAACGTACAATTCAGTGGTTAAAGCGGCACAATAATTTCCTGGGTTGGGAATTATAATTTGCTTTGCAATTTGTGTGTGTGTTTTGCATTTCTTGGCCGCCAAAATAATCTATGTAGAAAGGCATTATGCCGTCTGAAATGCATCCCTTGTGGAAGTGGTAGTTTTTGGCTTCTTATCTTTAGAGGAAATAAACTCAAGGCTAACTGGTTAGCTTGCAAACCAATATGTTGCAATATGCAATATCATATGAACAAAGAATAATGAGTCAAAAGGTGACTATAGGGGTGTTATATCATGTCTACTGGGCTCTAATGATGTTAAAATTCATATTTAGAAAGTCATATACATGTTGTCTATGCAAACTGTTAACAAGGAATTTTGTGTTCAGAAATGTATTTAACACAGTCAGATCTGCCACCGGCCACACTGTGGTCAAGTGGGTAGCACATTGGCCTCACAGTGAGGAGGTTCAGGGTTCGAATCTCCGTTGGGTTTGCATGTTCTCCCTGTGCGTGCATGTGTGGGTTTTCTCTGGGTACTCCGGTTTCCTTCCACATTCCAAAAACATGCATGTTATGTTAATTGGTGACTCTAAATTGTCCGTAGGTATGAATGTGAGTGTGAATGTTTGTTACCCTGCGATTGACTGGCGACCAGTCCAGGTTGTACCCCCCCCTCTCGCCCAAAGCCAGCTGGGATAGGCTCCAGCATACCCGTAACCCTAATGAGGATAAGCGGCATAGAAAATGGATGAATGAATGAAGGTCTGCAACCAGTTAACTGCTGTAAGCGAGAAACAACGTTGTGCGTGGTAGTAGGAAATTTTTTGCACACTTGACTAAATGAAATGAGGTTCCCTGATGAAAGAGTGAAGTATTTTTGCCGGGTGTCATCAGACTCATTACAAGGCAGCCATTTATAGAGGGAACAAGGCGCTCTCTGTCATCCTCAGAATAGACAGGAGGTCAATTTGAGAGGTGCTTTACTTTAAAGTGACATAAGTGTGCCTCTCAGGCGTACTGTGTCTGTCACGTCTTCTTAAATATGCCAACATAAGAGGCCAGGCTAGTTTTGTACCATGCTTTACGCAACACAGGAAATTGGAGGGTATTCCGCTTAAGCATGAATACTCCTACCTGCCTGTGCTGTGTTGGATGAGTGTGTGATGTAAGTACGATCAAAGATGTATTCTAATACTTCATAGTGTAGCAGTGTGGTTGTCTGTTTAGTGGTGTGGAAAAACCCTACTGTATATCACACTGAGAGCATCTCTGATGGTGTCAATCAAAACTGGGCATTATCATTTTTGTCAAGCTACATGTGTAATGATTTCATATTTTATACACATCTATATAAGTATTTCATATAATAATAATAATAAATGTGTTACTGTATAAACAACTCCATCCATCCATTTTCTATACTGCTTATCCTCATTAGGGTCACGGGGATGCTGGAGCCTATCCCAGCAGACTTTGGGCGAGAGGCGGGGTACACGCTGGACTGGTCGCCAGTCAATCGCAGGGCACATATAGACAAACAAAGACAAACAATCATTCACATTTACGTTCATACTCTAATGGACAATTTAGAGTCGCCAATTAACCTAACGTGCATGTTTTTGGAATGTGGGAGGAAACCGGAGTACCTGGAGAAAACCCACTCTCGCACGGGGAGAACATGCAAACTCCACACAGAGATGCCCAACGGATATTTGAACCCAGGTCTTCCAGATCTCCTGACTGTGTGGCCAATGTGCTAACCACTCAGCCACCGTGCGGCCTGTATAAACAACTCTAAGAACCCAATTCAATTGTATAAAAAAACAACTAAAATATTATTGTAAATACTACCGCTTTACTACTACATTACAAGCCAAATGTTTGGACACACCCTCTCATTCAAACTATACTTATATGTTATTCAAACAGAAGAATATTCAAAGTTTTTGCATTTTTTAGGCTTGACTGACCTTCATTTCTTAAAGTAATGATGGCTTAGATGATTGGTTCTTGCCAGAGTATGAATTCTAACAGTTGTTCAACTGTGTATCAACTTGACTTCTGCACAACACAGCTGATCATCCGGACCCCATTAATAAGGCAAGTAACCCTAAGCTCATCGAGAGAACACCAAGGGTTAAAACATAACACATATCTACATTTATTTCACACTCTTTTGTGAAGGACCTAAATCCATATGTGCAGCAACTGTTAGGATCACCTGCTGTTGTGTCTTCTGGTGCTCTCTCTCTCTCTCTCTTTCTGTCTCTTCCAGTGGGGCGCTGGGCTGGAGCTGGGACATTCTGGGCACACCTGCACCCAATCAAGGCTGCCTCCTACTTAGGCAGAGTGGGGGCAGCTGTGAGATGCCGGTTTGTTACCTTTTGCTCCTGCAAGCATACTCATCGCTCACCAGCTACCCCTTGATTATTCAGAGCCGGCGTCAGTGTTTAAAGTCCAGTTGTCCCAGTTTGCTGTGGACCTTTTCTGTTATTTTGTAGTTTCCCGGAGAACTTTCAGCTGCAGCCTTCAGCGCTTTTAGTTTCTACTTTTTTGGGTTTACCTCTGTTGGAACTGGTCGCTGTGGCATCAAGACTTTAACAGCTTCCCTGCTTATGCGTTCCGTGGTCCACCACGCATGCACCACCACAACAGCAGCAGTAGCAGCAGTAATAATAAAAATAATAATGCAAAAACTTTTTATTCATAAGCAATGATGAACAGAAACAGACAACAGCAGCAACAACAACAACAATAATAATAATAAAGCACACACTGAAAAGCTGTTAAACGTACTATGTAAATGCCAGTTGAAACATAGTCAACAGATAGAGTTACATCAAAAAATCAAATGTGAAAAATCCGATGATTTTAATTGGAATGTGGTAATCAAACAAGCAACAATTAAAAATAAATACACATGTAAAAAATAAGATGTGATTAAAAAATGGGAGGATAAATAAATATGATCAATATTGTACATGTAGTAATTAAAGTAACAACTTAAGGTGGATGCGCTACCCTGAGTTACTGCTTAAATAAATGACAAAGCAATTGATGGAGGCCCATATTACTTCTAGGGCTTGGACTTACTGCTAAATGTTTGAAACAGTGTTGGTGTTTGGCTTCTGTTCATGTGCAGGTTTAAATCAAGTCAGTGCTGTTTATTGCAGCTATGTGGATCAATAAGATCTTTGTATATATACTGCAAATGAATAAAAAGGAGGAACAACACTGTGCCTGCTACCGTGGGGATTGTAAAGGTTCCTTCATTCAAAGCAGCCCAGCAATAATGTTTGCAGGAACTTCTTCCCCCATAACCTTTGCTTAATCACCCAGCTGCCTTCCTCCATTCAGCCGTTCCTTTTCTCTCTTACCTCGCGTTCAATACACCTCCACACCGGCCTGGAATCCCATTCATCACTGCCACTCCACACTGGATATTACTGACCCCGCAGCAGTGAGTGTGTTATCTCTCCTCCTTTAGGGGACACTTGCCTATGTAAAGCAGAGGGACGGGGGCATCTTTTTTTCTTATGTATTTATTTCTTCAACGACCATGCAGCTGAGTAGTGCCTTGCTTTGTTTGGCTGCTTTCGCTTGTGTTGCCCTGCAAAGCAACTTTGCGGCCATTGTTCCTCTCTAATCGCCGTGACCTTCTCTGAGTGCTAATTAATTACAGTTAGGAACAAAAAACACATATGCAAGAAACCAGTAGGTCTTTTTTCGTTTATGCTTAAAAATGAATTCAGTATGCGGTACATGACAACATGATAGACCCACACTTGCATACCATTCCAACACGGGGCGCTACAACTTCTAACTGTATAAAGCTAAAGTGAATGCGGTAATTAAAACAGAGAATTAGACGTTACCTGGAAGTAGGAATAGAGAGATGCTGTTATTTCAGAAATGAGGAAAAAAAAGATTATTTTTTATAGGAAACGTGTGTCTATATATATACGTTTATACACATACTTCTAAAATTTTGCAAGCAAATAATTACATAGTTAAATAATTGTGCACTTTATTGTATGTATTAATTGTTTACTTTGAAAATGCCCATCCTCCTTGTTTGCATTGCTGGAATTGTTGTGAGTTGCTAATAAGGTTTCTGTTTTTGTGCTCTTTATTATTTAGAATGTTTACTCATGGAAGTAATATATTTAGTTTAAAGGAAGGGTTGTCTGAATATGTGAGACAAAAAATCCGGTTTTGTTTCCATATTATGTGTTACACTACGTTCCTGGCGATGCTGCCGCCGCTCAGGGTCAAAGGTGACAGTCTGTAATGCACTACGCGGATAATTTACGCCGCCTCCTTTTGATGCGTTGCAAACAAGCGTGGTCGGCCAAATGTGTCACTGGTGTGGATTCAATGAGAATCTCCTTCATTTACCCCACACAGGGGTCAGGGGTCAGACCTGTACCACCAAACTGTCATCACATGACCCCTGAGTGACATAGGGGGTCATACAAAGCGCAGTGCTGACTCGGCATATTTGCGCTCATTGTCCTGTCAATCCAGTAGGAGGTCTGTGGTCTCTCTGGTGGTTAAGTTATCTTTGTGTGTGGTTTTGTCAGGGAATCAAGGACTCGCTCGTGTTTTCCCCAAAACAAAGACACTTCTGATTTGTATCTGGTAATAAGAACTACACCAAAGTATACAATCATGACTAATCAGATTTTTTGGGGACTGATTTGCAAATGGCAAATCCAGAAAAATTCCCTTTTAGAAAGAAACGTGATGACTATCTGTGAATTATGCATGCTATTGTTAAATTGCGATCCAAGAGCAAGATTAAGGGCTGGTCTACCAGCATTCTCAGTTAAGAAAAGGCACAGATGTGGACAATTGGCTTGGATGAACTTTAGATATGCCTGATATTTACATGTTTTACAGGAAGAAAATGAATAATCTTTTGGGAGATAAAAACGTAGTCTTGTGTGGAAGTTGAAATGTTGGAAGTGTAAAAAAAAAATTAGATACATGAAATTAATTTAAAAAAACTATAACAGTCATGACCGAAAGAACAAGATCGCGGATACAAGCGGCAGAATTGGGTTTCCTCGGTAGGGTGGCTGGACTCACCCTAAGACATAGGGTGAGGAGCTCAGAGTACAGCAGCTGCTCCTTCACACCGAGAGGAGCCAGTTGAGGTTGCTCTGGCATCTTGTCTGAAAGCCTCCTGGACGTCTCCCTGGTGAGGTGTTTCGGGCATGCCCAGTTGGGAGAAGGCCCTGGGGAAGACCTAGGACACGCTGGAGGGACTATGTCTCACAGCTGGCCTGGGAACGTCTTGGTGTCCTCCCGGTGGAACTAGAAGAGGTCGTCGGAGACCGGGAAGTCTGGACTTCCCTACCAAAACTGCTGCCCCTGCGACCCGGACCCGAATAAGCGGAGGAAAATGGAATGGAATAGAAAAAGTATATTGATTTTGACCGCATGCGAAGGTGCAAAGGAAATCATGGCTCTGTATGGCCACACTCATTCATTGACAGATATATTGCACAACGCAGCAAAAACAGAACCAATGTTGTTAGTGGTAAGGGACAAACTTGTAAGCCAGCATTAAAGCCGCTGATGAGATCAGTGCTGTACGGCAAGTGTAGCTTGCACGAGTGTCAACAGCTAATAGTAGCATTTTAAAGTGCATGCAGAGGTAGATAAGTCGAAGCTCCTGGATGTTATTGTGGAGTTTCTAAAAACAAACTTCTCCGGGAGGTTGCCTACAGCCACAGCTGTTAATGTCAATATTTTTTGACCTGATGCTAATTACGTCTCTCCTTGCGATTAGTCCCTAATGGTGCCTCTCGACTGTCATGGCGGCTTGGCGCTGCTGCGGTTCAAGCTAATGTTTTAATTTCCTCCTGTGAGCAGAGGGCCAGCCAAATTGCTTTCGTGTCCCAGAGGCTTTTTGTCTCTTAATGAGATATTGTCCCCTCTCAGGGATCACAGGGGTCCTGACCCGTTAATGTGTCATTGTTGGGATATTATTATAGCCCCCTCCTTTTCTCCACACTGTGATCACTCCGAGGTTAATGAAGGCGGAAGACTTTAAACACGCGTACAAACTCCTGTGAAGGATTTGCGAGTGTGTGTCTTGTCTTTTTGTTGGACCATTTCACCTCTCATTAGTTATTCTTTACAGAGAAAAATCACGCAGTGAAGGCGACGTCGCAACCTGCGGTCGTCCACCACAAAGGCCTTTTGGATCAAATGTCTCCTCCTTGCGACAAGCAAGTGAGAAGAAAGCAGGAAGGGAAGTAGTCCATGCTGCTATTTTTTTTCTTTTTTTTTTTGCCCTCCGGCTCCTTTTATTGTTCAAAGGGCCTTTTGTTTACGGCAATAACAAGAGATGTAAGAGATAAGCGCGGAGCGGCCCTGCTGATAACGCCGTATACAATATGACACCTACATCCTTCCCACCAGCGAGGCACTGATGCAGCGGATACCTTGCGCTGAGATCTCTTTGGGGTGCCTCGGGCCACGTTCTCGCTAAAACAGCCTCCTCAAAAAGAACTACATTGATCTGATACACCTTGTTTAAGAAATTCACAGGGTCTCACAGAGCTATTAATCTCAGGAATCTACATTTACTGCTACATTGTTGCAGTCTTTCTTCGTAGCAACAATACATTTGCACAGGGTGGTGATTACTTTATTTTTAGTAAAGTTCCCTACTTGTAGTGCAGCATTACACCTGACATCAGCATCCATGAGTAGTGGTGTCAGAGCAGCAGCAACCCCCCAAAATGTACAGGCTCTGCAGTATGACGGTAGTACCCCTTCACAGGTCACCACACTCCTTTTTGTGGGCGTAGGACTTAAAAAAGACCAAAAAACGTGGGCAAACTTAATTCAGTCACACACATGCTGACGCAAACTCTCAGGACGGCGTGCATGGACGCCGCAGTGCTGCCAACAGCAACTGAGGAAGCCTGATTGACATTAGCGCAGCCAATGTAGATCTAAATTTCTCGGCTTGCTGGAGAGGAACAGAAACGGTAAATCGGGCTGTCAGTCAAAGCGGCTGTGATGGGAGGGATTGGGGGGGGGGGTGTGGAAGAAAAGAAAAGCCAATAGGTGTTGCCGAAGCAGAAAGAATTCATGCACCAGTTTCACCGATATATTGTTAATAATAGAATTGCTAATGTGTTTATGAGCACGAGTAAATATCTCCCTCACACATACTAATGCTTCTCCTCCCTCGTGCCCCGCCCCAAACCCGTCCTGTGTATACACAGACCATGTCACGCATGAAGTAACAAAGCAGGCTTCACTACACATTAAAATAAACCCTGCTAATTTTCGGGGTAGGTGAAGACCTACAGAGTTCCTGCATGGAAGAGACTGAATGAGAATGAGACAGCATGAACAGTGCAGCCAAGTCATGACTTGCTCTCAGTGCTGACGTTATCACCACTCATCTGTAGCGGAGCTCGAAGACCCCTCTTGTGGTATTTTGAGGTTAAACAGACCTGGCGATTGCAGAGGCAGAGCAGATTGTTTGGCGGGTAGAGTATCGCCGTCAGCTGGCCCCGCTCGGCCGTCTCATAACCTGAAATGGCCGCTCGCCTCATTGGCTGGCGAAGGGAGCGCTTTTTACGGCCAGGACTTTTGCATATGTGCATTTTAATCCTGACTGCTGTTTGTGTTTTACCGTGGACTCCGCAGTGATGCTCTGCCAGGGGAAGTCATGGAGCCGCCTATCCAGAGACGGATAGAAACCGCATGGCGATACGCTCGGCACTGCAACACACAACTCACTCTGACCCAGATCTCATCTGAAGAAGGCTTTTTATCTTCTCTCCCTTTTTTTAAGTTTAATGTTTTTCCCTCCAGAACAAAGGCTCAGCCAGCTCTCAGATATGTGCCTCCGCTCCCCTCATTTGCGCATTTCCATCTTTTTCTACTATTTCTGTGTTTTGGCTTTTTTATTAAGATGAAACCGCACTCGTTGGGAGGGATGCTCTCTGGGGCCTGCTCAAAGAAAAGGTAGCAAGCAAGCTCCCAAACATTAAAAAGAAAAAAAAATGTTCTAGTCATTAATGTTTGTGTTTGGTTGACTTCCTCAGCACCACATTAACTTTGTCCGAGGGCCTCACATGCCTCCCACGATTACTCCAATTATCACATTAGACGTGAAATTTGATTAACATAAGTCAATTAATGCAATAATTAGTTAATCTAATTAAAACTCGTCACTAGTATTTATTCCCTGATTAGTGAGAGGTAATTTGCATTGCTGATATCACACTTAAACACCGCTGAGATGATCGCACTGCAAAGGGGACACGTCTTGTGAATCCCAGTCATCATACATACATACTAATTGTTAGCATTTGTGCAAAAACATCTCTATCATCAAATACCTTGGGATTTATTTGTATCCCTCGGTACATTAATCAGGAATGATGACTGCAGGTTAAAAAAATTTTTTTTAAACTGATTTCTTACAATTTACGGCTAATTAGACAAATGGCAACCTGATTTATCGCCAGAATGCCGAGTTTGCATCTACAATGGAAAGTGTTTCAACTTGTCGTGTAACTCTCGTTTACAGTAGCGGGAGTTCTTGCAGCAGTTTAGTATACAGGCGTACCCTTGTTTATGGCAGTTAATAGAACACAGGCCTGATCATGGCAAATGAATTTCTGCAAAAAAGGACTCCTATACTTATATATGTATGTATGTATGTATGTATATGTGTGTGTGTGTGTGTATATATATATATATATATATTTATATATAAATAGAGCGATGGAAGAGCACACCTCAGGAAACAATTCTCTGCATTCAGGTGTAAACTTTGTCTTTTAGCTATCCACATTAAAAGAAGTCTAGCGGTGTGAGGTCTGGTGAACCTGGAGGGTATTCAGCAAACCCCCTCCGTCCAATCCACCTGTTCTGCCCTCATCAGGGGAAGATCTAACATCACAACATGTTAGTGTGGGGGTGCCTTCCTGGATGGGCCGGCCATGTCTGGACCAGAACAGACATCGGTTTGAGAACAGGCGGTGACAAAACAATGGAATGATGTTGGTAAATTATTGTACACGTTGAAAACGAAAGGAACGATAATAAACCGTTTACAGTCATTTACATTTTTTTGGGACACCCCGTATGCATGTGGCTGTGTGTATGTATTTACGTAGCTACAGCGTAGAAAACCTGAAAACCCGACCTTCGGAATTCGTTTTTTAACTTTATTACGGGCCGCACGGTGGTCGAGTGGGTAGCACATTGGCCTCACAGTCAGGAGGTTCAGGGTTCGAATCTCCGTTGGGCATCTCAGTGTGGAGTTTGCATGTTCTCCCCGTGCGTGTGTGGGTTTTCTCCGGGTACTCCGGTTTCCTCCCACATTCCAAAAACATGCATGTTAGGTTAATTGGTGACTCTAAATTGTCCATTAGAGTGTGAATGTGAGTGTGAATGTTTGTTTGTCTATATGTGCCCTGCGATTGGCTGGCGACCAGTCCAGGGTGTACCCCGCCTCTCGCCCAAAGTCTGCTGGGATAGGCTCCAGCATACCCGCGACCCTAATGAGGATAAGCGGCATAGAAAATGAATGAATGAACTTTATTATGCATTAGACATGAACACAATGTGGTGTTCTTGGCACAATCACTCATGAATCTCAAGCGTAAATGTCTCATTTTTTAAAACTGAAACAAGTTAAACCAAAAATGCGTCATGTTTTTAGTAGAGGACACCTTTTGTAGCTAAACGTTCATAGAAATGCCACCAATGTGTCTGTCTTCTCTCTCTGCCGCCCGAGACGGCAGCTCAAGGTGATATGGCAGCTAATTAGCGGAATTATCAGTGACCTTGTTAACAAGCCCATCATTCAGACTCTCCCTCTGAGAGTCCATCGCTGCCGCCCGTGGTGCCCCAAGGAAGCGTCTACAGCGAGTGTATAACCGGGACACTTAAAGACAGACAGACGAAGGAAGGCTAATGACAGACAACAGATGGCTCAATCTGCGAGAGAATTTTTCCAGGGGTGGGGGGTGTAGCAGAAGAGCAGAGGTTGGAGGGGCAAATAGACTTGGAATAGGCCAGAGTAATGATTTGAGTGTAAATAAAGCCGGACAGACGTGCCTCCTCCTCCGCTGTCCTCTCAGCCCACAGCATACAGATGGCAGCGCTAATTGCACACTGCAGAGTGTGAGACGTGCAGCTTCTCTTCCCACTGCCACACAATCAAAAAAAGTCGCTGATGGGATGTTCAATCTTTTTGCCATATAGCACATTTCACACAGCTCACGTCGCTGCTGGACAGCTCATTAGCACCCAAAGAGATCGAAAGACAAAGACGAGTACTAATGCTTGTTGACATTCAGCATCCCTCTATGTGTGCGTGTGTGACTGTACACAAATTCTATGGCGCATGTAGAGACAGACAGACATACAAAATTATGCAAATATAAATAATCTGTATTTGAGGAATCATGAGTGTTAAGCATCCAGCATCTCTAGCTACCTCTTCGTGCGCTTTAAAATGTTGTTCTCACTTGCAGTACTGTTCATTACATTAATGCTACCTGAGCAGTTTGATCCTTAGCACTGTTACAATATTGGTTCTATTTGTGCTGTGTTGTGCAGTGTACTTGTTAAACAAATCACCATTTGGTGCAATTTCTCATACGCTCCAAATTATTACTGAAGATGTAATATATGAGTTTTCACATTTCAAAAATAACGGCCTCCCTCCAATTACCTCCTGCTTCCAAGAAATACTCCGCCCTCTTTGCAGTTTACAGTAGTCCCTCACAATATCTTTTTTATTTTCAAAATAATGGCAGGTAATGTTTCATTTTTAATAGTCAAAATAAAATATAAATCATATAACGCGCAGTAGGCAGCAGTAATGACCCAAAACATTGATGAGATTTTACTTAACATTGTAAGTCACATGGCACGTCATGATTAAGTGAAAACAAACTCTCCTCTCATTCCGTGTGGTAGTGGTAAGTTTTTGACTTCTTAGTTTAGGTTAGTTTGCCATTTCGTTAGCTCGCGACCAAAGTCAGCTGGGATAGGCTCCAGTATATTCCCGCTGCACTAATGAGATTAAGCGGCATAGAACATGGATGATTGGATAACTGGTTAACTTGCTAATTTGTTAGCTCACGGGAAACTAATAAACTAATAGAAGTGTAAAGGTGACTACGTGGGGGTTATTTCATGTCAACAGGGCTCTAATGTTAAAAAAACATTTAGAAAGTCATAGCAGGATTTCTATGTTCAAACTAAGAAAATATTACATTTATTGACATTTAATCTTATATCATGGATTGGTGTCGCAAAAAGCCAAAGAAAAAGCTTAGTAGTTAACTTATTACTTGCATTTGTGAAATCCATCTGTGTTCTTGCAAGCTGTGCCATCATCTTGCAAAATTGTAACTTTCAAGGCATATTTTTTTCATATTTTGATAAACTCCAAATTGTACAACCTCAGGAGGAGTCCAACATTACAACTTGCACAGTATTAAAAACCTGCATCATTAGTATATGCTACCTCGTTCACTCTAGAGGTCTTAACTCGAGTACATAATAAATACATCTTGCACTGTGTGCTGTATGTCTTTTGTGTTGAAGTGTCGCATACAAATTATTCATGTACCAGTAACCCATTTAGTTGCATAACTAAACATTTGATTATGAATGCACCAGTGCACATTGTGGAAGTGGAAGGTTGGGCATAATTATAACCAGTTTTGTTTCTATTTGATGCATCAGTTTTGTTTTTATTGCATTAATGTATAGGAGTGCAACAGTACATGTATTTGTAATCATGTTTTCCCAGCCTTTAGCCGTAGTGATGGCTACCTGCCAAGGGGAAGTTAGAACTCGAAAACCCTCTTCTGTTGTTAACGTGTGCTGTTTGGGAACACTTGGCTTTCTGGTGAAATCCAAAAATGTACAAAGGCAAGTGGATAAGATGAAAGCAGTGAGTCTGCATTGTTCAGTAGAGACGGGGGACGGGGCTAAAGCTGGAAGTATTAATGCGACACTTCAGCCAATAAGGAACTTTAATTTACTAATTTATACTGTTCAAACTGTTACTGTTGCCCTTTCGTAAAAAAAAAAGCACTGTCAACTGTAAACATTATTTCATTTTTAAATGTATTTTTATTTATATGAGAATGAAAATTATTGGACAATAATCAGCCAACAGTCTCAGTCTGTAGTTTTCCGTTTCATTTTAAACTGAGCTGAAACGTGATTACGACACAGCAGCACGGCCATACTAACGATGTAAAATAATGTTGAAATAAGCACAACATTGGTTATTTCAAGCAGACGTGACACAAATCTATTCATGATGTTTTTATTATATACCACATAATCACCATTCTTTTGAGGTTTGCTGTGAGGTCAGTTTACGTGACAGTTTGCGATGTTGCCATGGCAACAGCTTCACGTCAGTCATGCACCAGAGAGAGTTTTCATGTGCATGAAGAACGCAGCTCAGAACCTTTCCCTCCCCCTTTCTCTCTCGGTTTGAAAATGGTCCCGGCTAGGCGACCTAAGTGGCACTCTGTGATTGCCTTCCACAACGTTGCTGCCGTGAGCTGATCTCATGTGAAGCTCACAGACCACCCCCGATGACGGTTTCTCTTTCACATTGTTCTTTTATAGATCTTTATATCTATGCTTTAATGTCCTCCTACCTGCATACTTTACTCTTTGTTGCCTGCGACCTTCTACACCACTCCAATCTGCGTTTCATGTGAAGAAACGATATAGTCAACAGGAACATTTCGCAGGCTGCAACTGGAAAAGAAAGATGAAATATGTTCTTTGCAGCTTGTACATGTACTGTATGTCACTGATGTAAAAAAATGTAGGATTGTTTTGATGTGAATTGCAATATGGGAGGAACTAAGGTGCTTTTCTCGTTATTACTTTCTCTGTGAGTTCTAAAACATTTCCTGTGTGAGAACTGCCACCGTTTGTCCTTTAGAAATCTATATGAAGGATTAAGAGCTCCTCTTTGAATGATATTCCTAACAATAAGTTGAGTACCTGTGCTCCTGCAGAAATGTGGCCTTGTCTTGCTGGAATAAGCAGAATCCTCTTCCATAAGGACTCCATCTAGTTGACAGCATATGGTTCTTGAAAACGCCTACACGCCTTTTTGTTTTTAATATAGCATTAAAAATTCCTTCACGGATGTGACGGCGAGGCTGGCTGAGGCTGTAGGTGCTAACACAACCCTGAACCCTCGCAGAGGCTAGTTTTCGACCTGGTGCTTGGCGTAGTCCTGAAACCTGCAAAAAAATGTTCTGAAAAGTTGGACTTGCTTGAGGGTGTTGTTTTTACATGCCTGTGTAGTAAGCCAAGTAGTTAAAAGTTTATTGTTAATAAGAGTTACACATTGATTATATAAAACACCCAGTTTGGGTGCTCATGCTCATTATTTAGTCTGCATGCGAGCGCACTTTGAGCTTTGACTGTGTAGAACAGGGGTCGGGAACCTGTTGGATAAGCGCGCCATGAAAGCCACTTATTTTCAAATGCATTTCCGTGAGAGCCACATCATATTTAAGTGTGCATTTTTAAGCAAGTAATTACTTGAATAATTAGTAATTAGTCTCTGAATTGGATGGATTAAAGTGCTGAGAGGGTTTTATATTTTCAATGTTATTTCTAACACCGTGACTCCTGTCATGTTTTACTTTAAAATGTCAGCAAAAAAATACCCCATTATCCATTATAAAACAAAAATAATATAATTAATTGTAATATTAGGACTTTATTCCCATATAATTTTCCCCCAACCTTATAGTCCAAAAATTACAACTTTATATTGTTTTGTTTGCTTTTCATAATATGAAAAAATGAACTCTCTGCTATTAAAATGACAAGTTTATTCTCGTCAAATTGTGAAGTTTTTTCTCTTAATGCCTCAGCTGTTTTTTTTTTTTAATTTTCAACCTTTCTCGTAATTATGACTTCATTCTCCTAATGGTATAACCTTTTCCACAACCGAATTTTCTTGGTGCTTTTTTGGTGAGTCTTCCATTTTTGCTGTTTCCTTAAAGTTTTTTGTTAAATAGTACTTTTAGAATGTGCGGCAGGCCAATAAATCACTCGGGCCGCACTTTGGACACCCCTGTTGTAAAGCTAAAGCTATGTTACATATATTTTAAGAAAAAACTAAAGTCAAATCAGTAAATATGATAGTGCTAAACGTCTGAGAGCCATATGTGATCATCAAAAGAGCCACCCGTGGCTCCCGAGCCACAGGTTCCCTAGCCCTGGTGCAGAATATTGTGAATCTTTCTGTTTAGATTTGTAAAGAGACTCTATGTTCAGAAATGATCAAGCTTTCTCAAGGACTTGATGGACATATGTCACTAAAACGTCGAATAATTCTCCACCTGAGTTTCATAACTCTTCCTCTGCACCTTTTCTCACACACTCTTTAGGTTAGTCTCATCCTACTATACGCTTATACGCCACATCACATTTTGGGTTTAAAACCCAGATGACATCAGGACTATCATTACCGAGCCGTACTATATCATAGGGATTAGTCCGCGGTGAGTTAATTGCGCAACAGAACAAAGCATTAGCTCTTCCCTCTCATCTGATGTGCTGTCAGATGCCTCCAATCAGAACCAGTGTAGTTTGGATCAAAGGAGCTGTCAGAATCCAAATCTTAAACACTACTGGTACATTGTTTACCTTTACCAAATGAACCCTGACCACATTCTGGTGGTATATTTTGTTTTGTTGCAACACCATTTTTGTTTGCTTCTTCTGTCACCCGTGATATATCGGGCCATTTTTAAATTAGGCCATGCTCGCCAGGTGGTTTCCAATAATATCACTGTGTGTTCTCTGGTATTTTGTCTTTATTGATCTGTTGTGTCAGGAGGCTTTCAGCCTCTCTGGAATCCAAAAAAGCTATGTCACGGGTGTTTGTACGAGGCAGCAGGAAGGAGGAACCCTAAGGACTGAGGCGACACAGTTGTATTAAATATTTCCCTTGAGGGAACTGTGAGAAAATCAGGGTCTAAGGTTTTGCAACCTGGGGTGGGGAGACCTGTCTGGGAGTTGACAAGTGCAGTGAGTAACTGCAGCACAACAATGCTAGACAAATTTAAATTTATAGCTCAGAACTCTTGAAGGAGGCAAAGAGGAGAACTCGTCCCCCAGCCAGGAGGGCCACAGTCCACCACTGAGCAATGAAAAGTTAAACGGTGGCTACAAGATATGTTTGGCTTCAGGACTCGCCACCCATTGCATTTCATTTAGACAATTTGTTTATGGACCAGCCACCCTTTGCTCCCTGAAACGCTTGGAGAATAAGGTTGGTGTTGTTTTGGGGACAGTGGAAATTCATTATTTCAATCTTCAGCCCTTTCTCACAAGCGACTGCATCTGGAAGGAAGAATCGGGAGGAACAATGGATGCTTGTATGTGAGCAAGCAAATCGTGCTTTGATTTTGTCTTTATTTTGTAGTATTTAAGTGGCTGTTACCATTTAGCAACTGGCCGGATCACAGTTAAACCACAGGCTTCTACTTTGTGGGTTATTTTTAGTCTATTTATTTCTACTCTAATGATGAATCTTGCCACATAACAACGGGAGGAACGACGTCTCTGATTATGAGTTGGGCACCCGTGCACAGGCTCGTTAATGAAGAAGCATTGTGGAAACTATCACCATTTACTGGCAATGCTAATCCAAAGTGAGCTCATAATGAAAACAGAACATGTCTGAACCTTTCTGAGTTTCTGAAGTGGACAAACCTGCGCATAATAAAATAATTCTGTACTGCAAACACTTGTATTGTTGTCAAATATGAACACTTGGAAGCCTCCTTATCCTCAAAGCTCAATACCCTTTTGTCCCATGTCTGACCCGAAGTGCTAAAAGCACTGTAGTGTATTCCTGCTATGATACAAAGTTTGTGTTTCAGTAATTGCTGAACAACCATTATCATACAGCAGCAAGGAAAATGTATGCAGCAAAGGCTGTATAATAATAATAATAATAATAATAATATTATTATTATTATTATTATTATTATTATTATTATTATTAACAAAGCAGTTCCGGAAAGTCCTTTAACAATATGTCTAATTGTGTGTTTGGGGCAGTTATTTTACATAAAGACTGTTGTTGTAGAGATGGGACATCATAATTATCTCCTAATCAGCGCTTGAATAACAACTTAGACAGTTGTGTGCTGTTAGTAAGCCCTACTCAAACCACACCCCTTTTGTATACATGCTGTGTATACAAACTATATTAATAAACCATCACTATTTAGTGGCCTATTATTAGTCAAAAAATGCATACTTAAGAAAATTTCATATATTTTCTTCAGAATTAAGCATTTTCAAGAATAAAAATGGCGAAATAAAGTAAAATTCAAATATAAGGCATTCAGAAAGCAAAAGTAACAAGAAACTCTGCCAAAGCTAACATGTGTGAGTCTATACCAGGCGGGGGGGGGGACCGCGGTTTGCGGGCCACATCAGGCCTGCCAAGCGTCTTACGCCAAGCGTCTTAATCCGACCCACCGGGCACTTCCAAATTCTTTTTTTGTAAATCTTGAACATCAAAAATGGAGCTGGCAACATGACTTTCAGTGCTACTGTGGTACGCATGAGTTGCCAAAAGAGTCCGATGCAATCTGTAGCTTGAACAAAAAAGCGATACGTGATCAAAGACAGTGTGTGAGTAAATATGTTTTTCTGTTTGATGACCACCTCTTTGTAGATGACCCCTCCGCCAAGTTTTTTAACCCAATGTGGCCCGCAAGACAAAACGTTTGCCCGCCCCTGGTCTACATTATGTCCAGTTTCTAAGTTATTTTCAATTACTACGTCTACTATATTGGTTAATATTCATGTTAGGATGACTTTAGTGTATGAATTCATGTCTGTAGGGCTGTAATTATGTTTAAAACCATATGTAGACAGTTGTAAACAGGTTTTCTATGCTCAAACTATGAAAATAGTCAATTTCGAAATATGGAATGTACTTATTAGGGATGTCCCGTTCCACATTTTTTGGCATTCGATCCGATTTTTTATACTCTTTCCAGTCCGATTCGGTACCAATCCTTTTTTTTTCTTTAAAAAAAAATAATAAACTCTTGTTACAAACATGAATTTGTGAAATTGACTATGGTTATTAAATATCTCTTCATATGCTCTTCAAGCATTAAACATAATACAACCAAAGCATTGCTGAATTTACTATTTATTTTTTGTTACACAGTATGACCAACAATACAGTAGTAAGCTTTGGAGTCAAGTGCTTAAAATAAGAAACTAGCAAGTGGAACGTCGCTCTGTGTTGACATGCAATAAATGGCCAACTGAATTACAGCCATCCTGACGCTGAATTATTCAGCCACAATTCCAATACTTTTATGGTAGGACTAATCATTTGACATGATTACAGATGAATTTGTAGTGTGATTTGCATAAAAACCAGTGGTTAGAGCAACACTTCCCAGCGTCCTGACACACGAGTGCGGGCATAGCGAGGGCAGCCGACCGCTGTAGCCGCAAGCCAAATATCCGGTGTCCAATGTGAAACTAACTTAACCACAGTACTCCACGGACATGTCTGCAAGGTTGGAGGTAGAAGAGGTTCAGAGGTGGTATTATGTCCTTGAGGAAGGAAGGTTTTCCTTCGGGAGGTCATGAGAAATTCTTTTTTCAAAAGTGGAGCAAACAAATGAGGAGGAAGTTTTAGACTTTTCTACTGTTTGTGCTTCTAGACACTTGGGACGCAGATTACTGTTAAGACGTCAATAAAAAGTCATGGGTGAGCATGTTCTATTTTTTATTTGACAAAACCTTTTTGTTCAGGCTTCATCACTTTGGCCAAAAGAATTTTAGTTAAGAAAAAGTGTGAACCCCCTCCCCCAAACAACTTCCTGACCTGCATTTGTGCTTGCAAGTGTTGCGGGAGGGAATCAACAGTGCGTCTCAACACGCCCTCCAACACTCTTCCTCTGAGGGAGCCACTGGCGGAATGAAAAATGTGGGCCAGCGACCAGGCAGGCCACAGATGGCGACACACAGGCGCACACGCACACACACACTCACACACACACACACACACACAGTGATTGCCTGAAGGACACACGCCACCGGCACCATGTGAATACCTCTTAAACTCAGCCCACCACCCCACATCCCCATTAAGACCTCACATGGTAAGTGCCATGAACTGTTTTTTTTAACCTTTTAATTACCACTTAGGATGGAGCACCACCTCTGACAGTTTCTGAATATGTGATTCCAGAGCAAATTTTAAGATTAATGCTCACGGGAAGCCCCATGCACCCTCCCTTACATGGGTGTGTAGTCAATGACACTAAACTGCACCAAATGGTGTGACGGTACGGGCATTATCTACCTACCTGCTACCTGTCTACACAAAATGAGATTCTCCATGAATGTTTCATGGCGGGGTACTTCTGAAGCCTCATGCTTGCAAGATCCTTTCAGCTGATTGTTCCTGGAGCGCATGTTGGCATAGGCAGCAAATGCTCATCAGCGATCAATAATGAAAAAAGCGCTATAGGGTTGCTGTATGTTAATATTCAGGTCAGTATTTCCTGCAGCTACTCTCGCTCTGAACGCAACCAGCAGATTCACACCACAACGCTGATGGTATGAATGCCTGAACAAGGGCGGATACACCAAGAAAACCACTGACTTACATGTGCAACCCCCTGCTGACTGCTTTCTTATTTTGTACCATATATACCATTCATCCCTCCGTTTTCTAAGCCTCTTATCCTAATTAGTGTTGCGGGGTAGGCTAGAGCCTATCCCAGCTGACTCTGGGCAAGAGGCAGGATACACCCTGGACTAGTCCATTTTGTCTATTTTACACACATATAAAGTCAGCTAGTCAGTTCCCTAAAGGTGTGGTGTTCGTTGAGCACATTGAGCGGTGTGAGTAATTTCAAGTCGATGATGTCAATAGGGTCAAAGTTCACAATGTTGGAATTTTTTTTTATTTTGTAGCTACACATTGGATTCATTTTTCCGTTTACTTTGGAGCGTTTACCACATTAGTGGAGATCTTATTATGGGACGATTTTTTGTCTTTTGTCTTTTTTTAACTGCTCTAATCATAACAAGTGTTAATTTCTATTTTGGTAATGAGAAATCTAAATATTCAAGTTCTTTTTTTTTAACCTAAATCATGATTTTGAGTACATGAGAAAGTGAAAAGGAAAACATCTTTTTGACCACATGATCACTTTTTAACTAGCACATTGCACAACACAGCAGCGAAAGAACCGATATAGTAATAAAAAATACCATACCATTAATTGTAAACAAGAGTTTCACACTAGCAGTTGAGCAACATTTTGAAGTGCATGCAAAGGGCGACACAGCTGCTCATGATATTTAAAATTCAGCCGCTGCAGTATTGGAGTTCATAAGAGCTACATTCATCTGAACGTTGCCTACAGCCACAGCGGTTGATGCCAATTTTTAGAAGTTGTGATAATTAGAGATTCTAGACGTTTTTTGCTGTTGTCGACCAGGCACCCTGCGACGATGGGATACTGGAACTGAATAGAGTAATTCAAACTCGCTCTTTTGCGTAGTGTTCTTGTGTCTGTAACTAATTAAAAAATGGACACAATTTGTGCTTGATTGTATGTGATCTTGAATTGTTTACAATGAAAGCCTATTTGGAGATGCTGTTCCCTCATGCATATCTGCATGTTTTGCAGATACCGTACTATCTAATGTCAACACGTGAACATCTATCACGACATTTGTCTTACTGCAGTCTTCCGTGACTCCTCTGCTTTTTATCTTCCTGCATCTGTCGGCTGGTGCAAAACACACATTTCGCTGGCTTTGCTTACTGTCATACAGCAGTCCATCAACTCTTTGCCTTTTACTTGCAAAAGCATGCCAAACTTGTGATGTCATCAGCAACAGTGGCCTCTTTCTCAGTAAAGCTCATTTTGCGACAGCGAGCTGTGTGTGGAAAGATGATGGAAACAAAGCTGGGGAGGTGGAGCTAAGAGAAAATAATGAGCCGCTTGTGCTGCCCCCCACCCCCTCGTATAAGTCGCCTCTGACTGATGCCGCAAATTCAACCTCAGTTTTTTTCTCCCTGCCAGCTATGCTGGATTACCACTGAGATCAAACTATTCACATTTATCTGCATCTCCTGAGTAGTACTGTAAGTCGACATACACTCTGCATTTCCTCAAAAGCTTATGTAACCATTCCCATGCCAAGGCTGCACATATGCAGTACTGTAGATTGTCTAGATTGGATTCCTCTATGAAATACATATAACTGTATGTTGACAGTATGTAAGCATGAGGCACAACCCAGGGAGTCATTAAAGAAACATTAGCTATCAATGTAAGCCTTGGTTACTATTGCTGCACCTTCTATTTTTTAATAACCATGCACAAGGCAAACTTAAGCAGGAGCAGTGAGGAGAATGTTGTTGTCTTGAATCCTTCGATTTTGTGAGGTGAGATTTATACACTACATCGTTCAAGTGACACCATTTGTTCTTTTCCATTGTGGCACAGTTCAGATATGGGACAGTAGAAGGACCTACAAAATCCATTTAACTTTTTCTCAAATTCCGTTTTATTTTTTTTTAGGGCTGTCACTTATTCATTCATTTTCTATGCCGCTTATCCTCATTAGGTTTGCGGGTATGCTGGAGCCTATCCCAGCTGGCTTTGGGCGAGAGGCGGGGTACACCCTGGATTGGTCGGCAGTCAATCACAGGGCACATATAGACAAGCAAAGACAGACAAGCATTCACACTCACATTCATACCGATGGGCAATTTAGAGTTGCCAATTAACCTAACATGCATGTTTCTGGAATGTGGGAGGAAACCGGAGTACCCGGAGAAAACCCTGCACGCACGGGGAGAACATGAAAACTCCACACAGAGATGGCCAACAGAGATTCGAACCCTAACCTCCTGACTGTGAGGCCAGTGTGCTTCCCACTCGACCACCATTCAGCCAATTTAGGGCTGTCAATCAATTAAAATATTCAATGTTGATTAATCACATTTTTGTCTATAGTTAACTCATAGTTAATCACATTTAGTAGCAGATGGAAAAGATTTTTATCTATAATAAGTAGAGATGTAAATCTCTTTCTGATAAACAATTTGATATGCAATTTGCGGCCGTAACAGCGACTGCCTGTCCCAGCAATGGAGGTGAGCATTAAAGACTTGACAAACGAAAGACTCTGCCAAACTTTCTCAGCACACTGTCACTACACAGGTCTGTCCGGCAGGTCTGTCCAACCCATCTCTCTCTCATTTCAGCCCCTCTACAATGACTACAACGTTGATCATAAACCGGCAATCAGCGATTTGGCCATTCAAGACCAGATTGCCCGACCTTGACCGTCGCCCAAATCACGTAGCACTCGGACCCTTATGCTTGCCCCTGCAGGTGGTGGCTCTGCAGGGGGGATCCTGTGTGGCTTCTTTGGGCTGGGCACTGCTGGACCCCACGGGTGAATGCCCCACCACCAGGCGCTCGCTGGCGAGCCCCACCCCCAGGCCTGGCTCCAGGATGAGGCCCCGGTATACCACGTCCATGGAATATGCGGCCCCTCCTCTTGATTTTTTTTCATAAGGGTCTTTTGGATCACTGTTTGTCTGGTTTGTCTGTAAACCCCTCCACCACGATAAGGTGGTGCTTCTACTTCCTCAAACAGCAGGGCGCATCTATTTCATTGCAACTGCCAAATAGGACGTGTGCACATTATTCACACATTAAAAAAATAGTGCCATTTAAGGAAACTTTTCATAACAAGTTATTAACGTGTCTGACAAAGTTTTTTTATTTATTTACCTTTGCCAGCATAGAGTGTGTGCCTTTTGTGTCAGTGCATAAATTGTCCATTAATTAAATGCAAAAATCCTTGCATGGATTGATGCAATCAGTTATTGGCCAGTTTTGCTCAGTATTTCAGAAACGGATGTAGATTTGCTAAAATTTTTAATCGGATGTCAGCTTCTTAGACTTACAGACTTNCATTCAAGACCAGATTGCCCGACCTTGACCGTCGCCCAAATCACGTAGCACTCGGACCCTTATGCTTGCCCCTGCAGGTGGTGGCTCTGCAGGGGGGATCCTGTGTGGCTTCTTTGGGCTGGGCACTGCTGGACCCCACGGGTGAATGCCCGACCACCAGGCGCTCGCTGGCGGATGAGCCCCCGGTATACCACGTCCATGGAATATGCGGGCCCTCCTCTTGATTTTTTTTCATAAGGGTCTTTTGGATCACTGTTTGTCTGGTTTGTCTGTAAACCCCTCCACCACGATAAGGTGGTGCTTCTACTTCCTCAAACAGCAGGGCGCATCTATTTCATTGCAACTGCCAAATAGGACGTGTGCACATTATTCACACATTAAAAAAATAGTGCCATTTAAGGAAACTTTTCTTAACAAGTTATTAACGTGTCTGACAAAGTTTTTTTATTTATTTACCTTTGCCAGCATAGAGTGTGTGCCTTTTGTGTCAGTGAATAAATTGTCCCTTAATTAAATGCAAAAATCCTTGCATGGATTGATGCAATCAGTTATTGGCCAGTTTTGCTCAGTATTTCAGAAACGGATGTAGATTTGCTAAAATTTTTAATCGGATGTCAGCTTCTTAGACTTACAGACTTTATTGATCCACAAAGAAAATTGTTTGGTTACAGTAGCTCAATTGCAGAAAAAAAAGAAAAAAATGCAGCACAATATGAATAGAATATGGTTGATTTGTATATTTACAAATTGTGTATAAAAATATAAGTCAATACAAGTAAATATACACATTATATATTATAATGGTGTAATGTGAATTTCTCTTGGAGATGGATATCTATCTATCGTATCAATCATGTGAGGTATTGTACAGCTGAATGGCGTGTGGTTCTGGGAGTCCTGTAGCGTTCACTGTGGGAATGACACACATTCTGCACACATTGCTACGAAATTCTCAACAAAAACACTAGCATGCTTTGCTAAACCTAACCAGGTCAGCTTCCACTCACGCTCGTTTTTTTTGTTGACCTAGCCGGTATTTCAGGTGTCTGCTTTGACATGCTGTTTAGTTTGGTAGGGGTGGGTTTATGGTTTCACAAAAAAACATCAACCAGTGGATTGTTTAAGTTTACAAATGAGCAGATCGATACTCCACACACACTTTGTATGTCCCACGTGCACAGATTTAATGACCACAGGCTCTACATTGTACTACTTATCACAATTCAATCACAATTGAAATAAACAATCGCACAAAAGTGCAATACAGTGATATTAGCTCAATATGGCGCCAAAACCCCCCACAATTGTTCAACTTTTTGCAGGACCACCTGTAGAATATTGATGATCAAGGTAACCTTGAGCCCAGGCTGTGTCAGAACTACACACACACAACTCATAGAAAGTTAGGGATACAGTATTTGACTTTCTCAAAACAGTAAACACTGTCTTTATACCACTTTTGAAGAGTAAGATGATTAGGGTTTTCTTATGTATGTATTTCATGCATTTAAATCAAATGTACATTCTCAAAAAGTGGCTTTGTGTGGCCATGTACAGTATATACAGTAGTGCACTATCTTTGACTATGATAAAAAACATGGTGAATGACTGCCTACAGACATTACATTTCCTTTGGTATGGTGTGGGTTTTAGGGCAAGTGCACGTGTCACTAACAGAGTGACAGAGAAATTTTAAAATCATTGTTAATTTTGAGCATGACTGCATGTTCTGGTATGGACCACAACACTGTCTGCTTCCTAGTTGTGAACACATGTACTGTACTATATATATGACATTGCTAACAGAGCATTTAACAACATGCAATGACTGAAGAAAATCTCTCAGAGGCAGTTTGCGGGGACTATGATTTCTGAAGACCCTCGTGCTGTTACTGATAAGAACCCCTTATAGGTACCCCTGGTAGTACCTGAGCTTTTTTTGGTGGGACGCCTAAGTCTTTTTCAAACGTTAAGGGTATAGAAACACAATCTTCTTGTGTTGTTAAAACTGATTTCAGTCAGTTTTGGCTTCAATTTTTTGGCTCTTGGATATATATATTATAACAAGACGTCAAATAATAATTCTCCATCTTCTACAGCTTATTCCCATTAGGGATCACAGGTGATGGAGCCATTCAGCATGTTTTCAGCATATGAACTGAAAGTCATCCAGGAACTCTGGGAGGTGCTAGAAAGCTTTGATGGAGTTACAGACCGCTGTCAGGCAGAGAAAGCTGTCACATCAAGCTCTGTTATTCTTTGTGTCGGACGACTGAGACATGCAATCAAAAATGCAAAGCTGACTGCCAACAAGAAATTTGTGTCCGCCTTACAAATCTCACTTGAGAGACGACTGGTGAAACTGAGGACATGGACTGCTTTCAGATGGCTGCAACGCTCAATCCATGCATCCATTTATCCATCCATTTTCTATGCCTCTTATCCTCAACCAAGATTTAAATTAGACAGGTGCAATGTGAAGAGGAGATCATTATCAAAAATCTCCTTGCTGCAAAAGTTGAGTCTGTCTGTATAAATGTCAATGCCACCTCTGACTTTAGTACTTGGCAAAGGAAACGGCCCAGACTCTTTTCCTACATGAAGTCTCAAAACAGCTGCGGCCCCAATTGACAGCCTCACACGAGCTCCCAGTATTATGATTTGTGTATTATGTACACATTTAATAAAATGTATATTCTAAAAAAAGCCAAAGAGATTTCATGAGACCAGCGTCCCAATGTCCAGTCTGCCCCTGTTCCGTACTGTTGTTTACATTGAACTCATCAGCAGTATTAATTAGGGCTTTAATTATTTATTAAATTAGATTAATTAATTATTTACATTTAATTAATTAATTTGATCATTATCAATTACTTTTAGACAGATTTTCCCCAGGTTGACAAACTGGTTCAAAATAATACACACATTGTTTTTTGTATTTGTTCCACCATTACTTCCATTTGACGATCTGTGAACTTGCCCTTCTTTTTCAGTTTTTCCATCATCTCGATTCAAACATAAAACTAAATGATGTCTCTTTATATGCAAAAAAGGTAGTTGTGGATGTGTGTTGGAAGTCATCTATGGTGGGCATGGTCGGATGTTCAGATGTTTATAGGCGCATACAGTAATTTCAAGATGATTGACGTTTATGAAAGAAAAGTATGTGGGATACTGTGTACGTGGAAATTCATACATCTGACGGAAAGTTTCTTCTTCTGTGACTACACAAATTTCTTCACCTAAATATACAGACAGTTTTGTATATTTGCCCCTAGATGTTCAGCAACTACCAATCAATGGACGCTAAATACGCACTGCCTATCATCCACACGTCAAGCAACAACGTTATAATCGTCTCACTGGAAAACAAACTCCCGGTCCTTTTTGTATTCTTTTTGTGCTTCTAATTTGATATTGTGCTTGTCTTTGTTTTAAAACCAAAAAAGAAATAGCATTAGATTACTATAATGTCTGAATGGACTACTTCTTAACGGCTAAGTGAAAAGACACCATGGCCATTTGAACACAGCAGTTCTTGTGACTTGCTAATAGCATAGCAATGGATTTAATTACAGCCTTCTGGTGCACTGCAAAAGACGGCGAGGTGACAGTGATGCTTCTTTGTTTCCTTGATGCTCGGATGCCCATACACATTGATGCACAAGGGGCTGACATTAAAGACTTGTGTCTGTTGTCACGAGTCCATAATAGTCCATGGAGATGTCCTCCTCTGCTGGGCAGTGGCCAGGCCCAACTAAAAAATGGACTAAAAGTGCTTGGTAAGAGGATTCGCACTTATTACATTTCACAGCATTTAGTCATCACAAGTATCTCCATGTGGCGTATGAATGAATGAATGAATGAAATCCTATTGAAGACAAAGGACTGTCTTAATTCATATTTTTTATATCAATTTGTCAGGGGGTAGTGATGTTATGCAAAAGCCCCTGTCCATATAATTTTTAATTCATTTAATTTTATCGGAAAATCTCGAAATGTTCTAAGATCTTGTTTCCATGCCACTGTTGCACTGAGCTGCTTCTGCCTTAATATACATTGCAAAATATAATAATTTAATTTATACATCATATCAACTCAGGTTTTGTCAATTAAACACACAGAAAAGGAAAAAGGGAAATGAATATAAGGATTATGGATAATGGGCAAAATTCTTTTAAGGCGACATTTTGTACAGATTCTAGTTTTCACACAGAGCGCATCATTTTCAGCTTGAGTTTAAGCGCAGCAAAGGGCTTGAGTTTGATATATATGCTCTGGAGTGTATAAATTCAAGGGACAATTTGCAAGCCCCAGAACGTGTTAGCACCCAATTAAATATGAGTTATTCCACTAACACTTTTTTGGGGGGGTGTTTGGGGGTTTAGATGCGAGCCGTCTCTTGTTTTGCTTTGACCTGCTGGCTAAAATTTAGGCTAGGAGCTGCTAGTTACCGGCTGAGCGATTTTATATGTATTTATATTTTATATATATTTACTATGGTTTGTGCAAAACTATGACAGGAACAACATTGAATTTGAAGCACTAAATGAATAGAAAACCACCATCCACCTGGAGTTTGTTTTTCAGATATGCAAATGAGCACTCAATTAGGTCATCAGATTACACCATTATGCATTACCACATAGTATCACCATTTAGGAGCAAATATAAGTGAAAGACAAAGGGTAAAAATACAGTATTGTAGTTTTATCTGTGCAGCGTTTGAGAACAACGAAGGTGTGTTCAAGGACCATCAAACAGTGGGACAAATCACCGCTTGCATTAAACATGAAAAACATGAAAAAACTGGGGGATTTGTAACTGTAAATTATTTTTAAATGAAACAATAGCCCAATTTCCAATAATGATATCCCTTTACCTAAAATTTAACATAGTTATTGTAGTTATCAAATTCTTTACCACAAGGAGATTTACATCCCTACTTATTATAGACAAAAAATGTAGCCGCAACGGGGCACAAGCCAGTGTCTTATTGTGCCGGTCCCAAGGCCGAAAAAATACCGGGCATCCAATGTAAAACTTTGCCATACCAGAACATGCGAATCAAACAAATGACTTCCATACCGGATCGGACGTGGCCCGGGTTAACAACGCCCGCTACCGGTGCTGTTCATTGACAGGGTGCCGGTGGAACCTGGATTACTGTTGGCCGAAGAAGGAGAGGAGAAAGGTGTGTCTGTAGGAGGAGAGAGAAGAGGAATGGTAAGAGTCTAGAACTAAGAGTTGGGACTTTGAATGTTGGAAATTTGACAGGAAAAGGTAGAGAATTAGTTGACATGATGCAGAGGAGGAAGGCAGACATATTGTGTGTCCAGGAGACCAGGTGGAATGGTAGCAAGACTCGAATCTTAGGAGCAGGGTTCAAGCTGTTCTATCATGGTGTAGATAAGAAGAGAAATGGAGTAGGAGTGATTTTGAAGGAGGAGTTTGCTAGCAATGTCCTGGAGGTAAAAAGAGTGTCAGATAGAGTGATGAGCCTGAAGCTAGAAATGGAAGGTGTGATGTTCAATGTTGTTAGTGGGTATGCTTCACAAATAGGATGTGAGATGGAGGAGAAAGACAAATTCTGGTCAGACCTGGATGAAGGGATGCAGAACATCCCCATAAGTGAGAGAGTTGTCATTGGTGCGGAGTTCAATGGAGATGTTGGTGCAGGAAACAGGGTGAGGTGATGGGCTAGTTTGGTATCCAGGAGAGGAACGCAGAAGGACAGATGGTGGTCGACTTTGCAAAAAGGATGGAAATGGCTGTAGTGAATACTTTCTCCCAGAAGAGACAGAAACATAGGGTGACCTATAAGAGTGGAGGTAGGAGCACACAGGTAGACTACATCTTGTGTAGAAGGTGTAACCTAAAGGAGGTCAGTGACTGCAAAGCAGTGGTAGGTGAGAGTGTAGCCAGACAGCATAGGATGGTGGTGTGTAGGTTGACTCTAGTGGTGAGAAGGATGAAGAGGGTAAAGGCAGAGCAGAGGACAAAATGGTGGAAGCTGAAAAAGGAGGAGTGTTGCGTGACATTTAGGAAGGAGTTGAAAAAGGCTATGGGTGGCCAGGAAGTCCTTCCAGATGACTGGACAACTACAGCTACTGTGATCAGGGAGACAGGTAGGAGAGTACTTGGTGTGTCATCTGGAAGGAAAGTAGATAAGGAGACTTGGTGGTGGAATGAGGAGGTGCAGGAGTGTATACAGAGTAAGAGGTTAGCTAAGAAGAAGTGGGACACTGAGAGGACTGAAGAGAGTAGACAGGAGTACAGAGAGATGCAGCGTAAGGTGAAAGTAAAGGTGGCAAAGGCCAAACAAGGGGCTTATGATGACTTGTATGCTAGGTTGGACAGCAAGGAGGGAGAGAAAGATCTATACAGGTTGGCAAGGCAGAGGGACAGAGATGGGAAGGACGTGCAGCAGGTTAGGGTGATGAAGGATAAGGATGGAAGGGTATTGACAGGTGCCAGTAGTGTCATGGGAAGATGGAAAGAGTACTTTGAAGAGTTGATGAATGAGGAAAATGAAAGAGAACAAAGAGTAGAAGAGGTGACTGTTGTGGACCAGGAAGTAGCAAAGATTAGTAAGGAAGAAGTGAGGAGGGCATTGAAGAGGATGAAGAATGGAAAGGCACTCGGTCCTGATGATATACCTGTGGAGGTATGGAAGTGTCTAGGAGAGGTGGCAATAGAGTTCCTGACCGGGTTGTTTAACAAGATCTTAGATAATGAGAAGATGCCTGAGGAATGGAGGAGAAGTGTGCTGGTGCCCATTTTTAAGAACAAGGGAGATGTGCAGAGTTGTGGCAACTACAGAGGAATAAAGCTGATGAGCCATACAATGAAGTTATGGGAAAGAGTAGTTGAAGCTAGACTAAGGGCAAACGTGAGCATTTGTGAGCAGCAGTACGGTTTTATGCCAAAAAAGAGTACAACAGATGCAGTATTTGCTTTGAGGATGTTGATTGAGAAGTACAGGGAAGGTCAGAGGGAGCTGCATTGTGTTTTTGTAGATCTGGAGAAAGCTTATGACAGGGTGCCCAGAGAGGAACTGTGGTATTGTATGAGGAAGTCTGGAGTGGCAGAGAAGTATGTTAGAGCGGTGCAGGACATGTACGAGGACTGTAAGACAGTAGTGAGGTGTGCTGCAGGTGTGACAGAGGAGTTCCGAGTGAAGGTGGGACTCCATCAGGGATCAGCTCTGAGCCCCTTCTTGTTTGCTATGGTGATGGACAGGCTGACGGACGAGGTTAGACAGGAATCTCCATGGACTATGATGTTTGCAGATGACATTGTGATATGTAGTGAGAGCAGGGAACAGGTGGAGGAGAAGCTTGAGGGGTGGAGGTTTGCCCTGGAAAGGAGAGGAATGAAGGTTAGCCGCATCAAGATGGAATACATTTGTATAAATGAGAGGGACTCAAGTGGAAGAGTGAGGTTACAGGGAGAAGAGATAAAGAAGGTGGAGGATTTTAAGTACTTAGGGTCAACAGTCCAGTGCAATGGAGAGTGTGGAAAAGAGGTGAAAAAGCGTGTGCAGGCAGGCTGGAATGGGTGGAGAAAAGTGTTGGGTGTGATGTGTGATAGAAGAGTTTCAGATAAAATGAAAGGAAAGGTGTACAAACTGTGGTGAGACCAGTGATGTTGTTTGGTTTAGAGACAGTGCCTCTGAGGACAAGACAGGAGGCAGAGATGAAGATTCCGAGGTTCTCTTTGGCTGTGACCAGGATGGACAGGATCAGGAATGAGCACAACAGAGGGACAGCAAATGTTAGAGGTTTTGGAGATAAAGTCAGGGAGGCCAGACTGAGATGGCCCAGAGGAGAGATAGTGAACATATTGGTAGAAGGATGCTGAGTTTTGAATTTGAATTTGAAAAGTGTAAGTAATCACGATCATTTATATGTGTGCGTGTGTGTGTTTAATCACACAAATGTTTGTGCAGGGATGCAAGACTCGGACAAAATAAACAAACTGACCTGTCTAAAGGAATGATGATGCTTTAAAATGTAAATGTCACAATTTTCTTGTTATGATGCTACATACAGCATATTGCTAGCATTGCTACTTGCAAATGTATTTAATAACGGCACAGATTTGCTAGTTTGACGTTCAAAGAGACGAGACTATAGATGGCTACTTCGGTGTGGTGGCTGCACTGGTGGTGGTGGTGCAGACACTGCTTGCATTTTCACATCTTCTGTGTAATCACTTGTGCGGTACTTCTTTAAATGGTTAAAAAGGTTCGTTGCATTCCCAGTTTTTGAGGCCACAGACCACCGACTTACCTTGACCGTAGGAAACATTTCAGCCTTAGCTTCAGAAGATAGCTGCATTACTATTTTTGCTGCACTCAGCTCTGTGCTGTGTTGGATCATTTGTTCTCCAATTTGTCGATCATCGTAATCGACCTGAAATGGCAATCACAGACCACGATCATGTGATTGCACAGCCCTAGTTGGAGGCCCTAAATCTAGGTTTGTGTATATCAAGTTTGTTTTTTAGCTTTACTTTACTACCAGAGATTATGTGAAGAGTAGTATTGTACAATACACAGAGTGGGGGGTGGGGGGTGGGTGTGCGGGGGCAGGATGAACAACTTTTCTTACTTAACCTTCTCTTTGCCTTTTGTGTCCCCAAAACAAAAAGTCTGGCATTTATTCACAAACATATGTAGAAAACAGTTGACGCTGTCAAATATGTCAGTATTTTTGCTCTCTGCTTGTGACACAACAGCAGATGTTAGGGAAGATGATGATGATGATGATGTACCAGTAAAGGGCAAACATTGTCTTGACTTAGTGAACAGTTGGTGCTGGCACCTGTGTGCCTACCTAGCAAGATGTCGCCACCTCTTCGGTGCAAACTTCATTCACTCTGCTACAAATCAACGTTGTAGCTTACACAAAGAAACTTGACTTTTAATGATGTTCTGACTAATGCGTGTCCCTGCAGCTGTTTTATCAGCACCAAACGAGAGAAAATCTGTCTTTTTCTTCACACGTTTAGTCCATCTTTGAGAGAAGAGGTGCTCAAACACTTGCTGTTGAAGTTCATAATAAAGGAACAACCTTCTTTCTTGCAGCCATGCGCTGACTAGCTCCTGGCTAATTAAACCTTCTGAGTGTAGTCTATAGCATACGCCAGGGGTGTCCAAACGTTTTCCAAGGGCCATGTATTGTAAAATGAAAGGATGCAAGGGGAACTTTGATATTTTGTAAAACAACACATGAAGATATGCTAAGAACTTATATATATTTCAAGAAAAATTGTTTTTGTGTTATCAACTTTGGTTTTTATTTTTACATTTTTTATGTGTTTTTTAAAATTTTGTAAGTATGTCAGCTTTTCTTTTATAATCTTTGTAAATTTTCTTGAACATTATGACTTTATTATTATTATTATTATAGTATTATAATTCCAATTTCCAAAAATTACAACTTTATTTTGTTTGGTTTCTGATAATATTAAAAATTTTACAAAAATTAAATATTTTCATTTAATAATTATAGACAATAGTATTTATTTAGCTTTATTCCACTAAAATAATATAATAATATTACAACATTATCTTAAAAATGACAATTTTTTTCTTAATTCTTCTCTTAAATCTTTTCTCTTAATATTTTTACTTTATTTCTGTAAAATCATTGCCGAATTTCTATTTTTCTATTTATTTCTAATTTTCTTTCATTTTTAGTTTTCTTCTTAAATTATATAATTAGAATAATAATCTAATTTATTAGGGAGGGACCAGGGGAGGAACCAGACAAAGAGTGGGTCAAAAGACCCTAGTGATGAATAATACAATTGGACTTCGTTTTCCCTCGCCGGGGCCCCCCTTTGGAGCCAGGCACGGAGGCGGGGCACGATGGTGTGCGTCTGGTGGCTGGGCCTGCACCCATGGGGCCCGGTCGGGCACAGCCCGAAAAGGTAACGTGGGTCCCCCCTCCCATTAACTCACCACTCGTGGGAGGGGCCAAAGGGGTCGGCTGCAAAGAGAGCTGGGTGGCGGCCGGAGGCAGGGGCCTTGGCGGTCCGATCCTCGGCTACAGAAGCTAGTTGACGGTACGTGGAATGTCACCTCTCTGGCGGGGAAGGAGCCTGAGATGGTGCGTGAGGTGGAGAAATTCCGGCTAGATATAGTAGGACTCACCTCAACGCATGGCAAGGGCTCTGGAACCAGTCCTCTCGAGAGGGGCTGGACTTCATTCCACTCTGGTGTGGCCGGCAATGAGAGGCGACGAGCAGGGGTGGCAAATCTTGTTGACCCCCGGCTCCAAGCCTGTGCGTTGGAGTTTAACCCAGTAAACGAGAGGGTAGTTTCCCTACGCCTTTGGGTGGGGGGACGGGTCCTGACTGTTGTTTGTGCTTATGCGCCAAACGGCAGTTCAGAATACCCACCCTTTTTGTAGTCCTTAGAGGAAGTACTAGAGAGTGCTCCCTCGGGGGATTCCCTTGTTCTACTGGGTGACTTCAACGCTCATGTTGGCAACGACATTGAGACCTGGAGAGGTGTGATTGGGAAGAACGGCCCCCCTGATCTTAACCCGAGCGGTGTCTTGTTATTGGACTTCTGTGCTCGTCACGGATTGTCTATAACGAACACCATGTTCAAGCATAAGGGTGTCCACATGTGCACTTGGCACCAGGACACCCTGGGCCACAGTTCGATAATTGACTTTGTGGTTTTGTCGTCGGACTTGCGACCACATGTTTTGGACACACGGGTGAGGAGAGGGACGGAGCTGTCAACTGATCACCACCTGGTGGTAAGTTGGTTCCAATGGTGGGGGAGGATGCCGGTCAGACCTGGCAGACCCAAACGCATTGTGAGGGCCTGCCGGGAACGCCTGGCAGAGTCCCCTGTCAGAAGGAGTTTCAACTCTCACCTACGGGAGAGCTTTTACCATGTTCCGAGGGAGGCAGCAGACATTGAATCCGAGTGGGCAATGTTTCGTGCCTCCATTGTCGATGGCGTGTATGGTGGGGACGGTTTGCTGCTGAACTCGATTCGAGATGTTGTGGACCGGTGGAGGGAATATTTTGAAGACCTCCTCAATCCCACCGACACGCCTTCCAACATGGAAGCAGTGCCTAGGGACTCTGAGTCGAGTTCGCCTATCTCTGGGGCTGAGGTCACCGAGGTGGTCAAAAAGCTCCTTGGTGGCAAGGCCCCGGGGGTGGATGAGATCTGCCCGGTGTTTCTTAAGGCCCTGGATGCTGTGGCCGTGTCTTGGTTGACACAACTCTGCAGCATTGCGTGAACGTCGGGGTCGGTGCCCCTGGACTGGCAGACCGGGGTGGTGGTCCCGCTTTTCTAGAAGGGGGACCGGAGGGTGTGTTCTAACTATCGTGGAATCACACTCCTCAGCCTCTCCGGTAAGGTCTATTCAGGGGTTCTGAAGAAGAGGATCCACCGGATAGTCGAATCTCGGATTCAGGAGGAGCAGTGTGGTTTTTGTCCTGGTCGTGGAACTGTGGACCAACTCTATACTCTCGGCAGGGTCCTTGAGGGTACATGGAAGATTGCCCAACCAGTCTACATGTGTTTTGTGGACTTGGAGAAGGCATTCGACCGTGTTCCTCGGGGAATACTGTGGGGAGTGCTCCGGGAATATGGAGTATCGGACCAACTAATGCAGGCGGTTCGTTCCCTGTATGACCGGTGTCAGAGTTTGGTTCGCATTGCCGGCAATAAGTCGGACCCGTTTCCAGTGAGGATTGGACTCCGCCAGGGCTGCCCTTTGTCACCGATTCTGTTCACAGAACGACATCAGTTTGCAGCTGAGTGTGAAGTGGCTGGAATGAGAATCAGCACCTCCAAGCTCGAGTCCATGGTTCTCGCCCGGAAAAGGGTGGAGTGCCATCTCCGGGTCGGGGATGAGGTCCTGCCTCAAGTGGAGGGGTTTAAGTACCTCGGGGTCTTGTTCACGAGTGATGGAAGGATGGAACGCGAGATGGACAGGCGGACTGGTGCAGCATCTCCAGTAATGCGGACTCTGCACCAATCTGTCGTGGTGAAAAGAGAGCTGAGCCAAAAGGCAAAGCTCTCATTTTACCGGTCGATCTACGTACCTACCCTCACCTATGGTCATGAGCTTTGGGTAGTGACCGAAAGGACAAGAGTCTTGAGTTTTCTCCGCAGGGTGGCTGGGCTCTCCCTTAGAGATAGGGTGAGAAGCACTGTCATCCGGGAGAAACTCGGAGTAGAACCGCTGCTCCTCCGCATTGAGAGGAGCCAGATGAGGTGGCTCGGGCATCTGGTTAGGATGCCTCCCGAACGCCTTCCTTGGGAGGTGTTCAGGGCATGTCCAACCGGTAGGTGGGCTCGGGGAAGACCCATGACACGCTGGAGAGACTATGTCTCTCAGCTGGCCTGGGAACGCCTCAGCATCCGCTGGGAAGAGCTAGACAAAGTGGCCGGGGAGAGGGACCTCTTGGCTTCCCTGCTTAGGTTGCTGCCCCCGCGACCCGTCTTTGGATAAGCGGAATAAAATGGGTGGATGGATAGAATGTGCCGTGGAATAATAAAAAAAACATCTGCACTTTGGACACCTCCGGTGTACTCCCACCACTTCAGGACAGCTTTGGTAAAAAAAAACACTGATCTCCCCTACAAAAAACAACAAAAAGACTTTGCTACACATCTTAAAATGAAGGCATTTTTCCTTCAGCAAATAGGCTATCCTTGCAATAGGTTGCTGTTAAAATGTGAGTGTAATGTTGGCACATTTGTGTGCTCCTGCCCCACATCTTACCCTGGGTAGGTGATCAGGGCACGTCCGACCGGTTGGAGGTATCAGGGAAGACCTGGGACACGTTGGAGAGACTATGTCTCGGAAGTGGCCTGGGAACGCCTCGGGATCCACCGGGTGGAGCTGGACGGAGTGGCCAGGGAGAAGTCTGGGCTTCCCTGCTTAAGCTGCTGCCCTCGCTACCCCACCTTGGATAAGCCGAAGGAAATGTATGGACAGATAGATGAATGCCTTCTCAAGTCCCTACAGCATAAAACCTCATTTGACCATGCCTGTCCAGCCTGTTACTGGACTACTGCTGTGTCGTTACTGTCATGTTGATTGGATGTTATTACTGTTATGTATTTGTTGTCTTTGTAATGTTGTCTCTGTAATGAAAACACATTTCCCCCTGGGGTCCAATAAATCTAATCTAATGAAGATAAATGGGACTATATGAGTGTGATTTCATGTCTACAGGGCTTTAATAATGTTAAAAACTGGTTTTGTATGCTCTAACCACAAAAATATTGCATTCATTAACACTGAGTACAATATCGTTAAAATTCATATATCGTGGTTGGGTCTGGAACCAATTACCTGCTATACAACTGTATTTGTAAAAACCTTTGGACACAAATTCAGAGACAGACTTGGACAAACACGGCTCATTAGCATTCATGCTACAGACACGCAAAATAGTATGTCCAAAAATGCATTTGAAAATTTGCTTTTGGATATTTACTATGTATCGCCAATGTTTTTATCACCATCTTTTGACTCTTCCCTGAGCTCTCCAGAGTACCACAGTCTACACGCACCACCCAGCCATGCTCAACAATGGACAAAATCTAACTAATCAGATTTGATTGTAAAAATCCTTAGTTGAAGACGGCTCTACTAAAAATTCTAAACTTATCTTCATGTTGGGTCATTCTGTTTATTTCTCTGGCAGCTTGCAAATAGAAGTGGAGCAAAGAAAGGACGGCTCTGATGGCTGTCGTTGCAGATCAAGAAAATTTGCTACCATCTGATCACCGTAATCAACCGGAAACGACAATCACAGACCACAATTATATAAAGCGAAAGCTCCTTTACTTTACTTTCTATCAGAGATAATGTAAAAAGGAGCATGGAAAAACACATAACAAAAGTGCAGATTGTCAACGCTTTCAGGGTTGTGTCAGTCAGAGCAGTGTTGTACAACAATACGCAGAGTGGGAGGTGGAGGTTGGTTGGGTCTGCGGTCGCTGCTTTAATATGGCGACATAAACGAGGCAGGATTGAGTGTCTGGTGACAAGGGGCATTTGTCATCTCTCCCACTGCCTTCCTCCTCTTTCCCTGGGGTCAAGGTCCAGACACTCCATGACGAAATTTTATCAAGGATGCCTGGTGTTCCCAGCTGACACCTTTTTTTTCCCTTCTCCTGCGAGGGGGAACATTGCAAAGGGCAAAGCAAGGAAAATAGCGGATTAAGGTGCTTGGATAGACGATCAATCTTTCATCAGTGCGGGAAGTGACTTTTCATTAATGGAGTCCTCTTGAGTTTCAACCTCTAATTGCTCCACTAAGAGTCCTGTTGGAATATTAACTATATATTCTTGGTGCATGTGGTCAATTCCTTGCTCCGCATTCCATTGGTCACCTGTGATTTTTTTTTTTGCGCATAGAACCTGGTGTGACCATTCACCAAGCCCGTCTTTTCTTAAGGCATTAATAACTGATAAAAGACAGATATTTTCCACTGCAAGCTTTTTATGTAGTAGCATGTGTACATTAAGGCAATGTTCCTCAAACATAAAACAGGATCATCAACCTATTAAACTTCTATTAAACAAGTACTGTCAGTTGGCGACGCTTTAGCCAATAAACACATGCTATACATCCACATAACCAGAAGAATTTCAGCTCAACTATTATGAAAACAGTACAATTCAAACCTGAAGCACAGAGATGGGCGTGAAAAACAGCCCAGGTTTGAACTTGGGGATGAGTTGGAAACAGGCGCTAATTGGAAAGGTTGTTACTTTCGGAATTTGAACCTGATGGCTGTAATAGCGGTAATCTGCTCAGCCAGCATCACTGCTGCGTTTATTGTAAAGAACAGTACGGCAAGTGAAGCACAGCACGAGTTGCACACCAACGGCTTGTTAATACCAATGTTTTCAATGTGGTGCTAATTAGAGATCTCAGCAATTATTTGTCAATAGCAGACTCGGCAGTTAATTGAACAGAGGCATAACCGGAGCATTTAAGGTAATCACTTCGGATATTATTGGTCATCTTTGAGGAAAAACTAGCTTTTGAGCACGTTTAAGGCCTGTTTATTGTATGAATTCAGGTCCTTTGTGTTAGCTTTAGTTTTTCCACATTATATGTTCATATTATGGCAGCATATGATTTTACCAAGTGGAACGGAAAACGTTGCATTAATAATTTCAAATACAGAAATCATTAAAAATAGCTTTTAACTATGTTTTAGAATGTTTTGTCCCTCAAATGTGGTTTAGTAATTGATACATATGAAGTCAAGCACCAGACAGATTTAAACTAAAGTGGGTCCAACCGTATTTAACTCGAATAATAATAAGCAAATCAATTCCTAAGGTCACGTGCCGGTTTGAGTGACGATACCACTCTGCAATCTCGGAACAATTTATGGCAACGGTAAGGCAAAGATCGACGTGGTGGGGTGGAGTGTAGGAATCAATAATCTGGAGTTGTAGCTCACTGGTCCAAACAGTGTCCAAGCATGCTGGGTTGTTTTTATGTCCCTTACAAGAACCCCTTGTATGCTTCTCCCAACCGTTTTCTGATTAAGAAAGGTAAAAATGGACTATCTGTCTGATTACTGACTGATTCGCGCACATTGGCGGCTGCAACAGCGGCAAGCTGCAAATATTTTATAAAAGCAGGAAAGCGGGGGAAGGCTGGGGTGCTGCTGCAGTGTACTTTGATTGTTTTATAAATGGAAAGGAAACACTATCATTGCTATCAAACTATCAAACTATCAACCATCATTTCAGCACTGCTGCATCATTGTGACACTGCAAATGTGACACAATAGCTAAAGGTAAAAAAAAATCCTCTGTCCGATGGTTGCCTGCTTTCAATTAACAGACAGTTTTTGCACTTTTTGTAACTTCAAATCAATGAAAATTCCGGCATCTGACGTTGTCTCATCAGGAACATTGCCCCATGCTGGAGGGGCACATACAAATACATGGACGCCATGTACAGTATACAAAGTAGCATTATGAGTTACTGTAGATCAGCCTATGATCTAAAACTTTTGCTTTGAGTTTGAGTAGCATTGTTAATCCAAGTCTTAATTATTTGATTACTCGATTTAGCAAAAACTGGAGATGAACATTTGATAATATGGCTCCTTTATACTCTCCAACAGAACGGGTGGTTGACAGTGTTGACTGATGGCCAATTATTAGTAGAAAACTGTGTAAGCAGTAATCTTTATGTAGGCCTTTAACCATTTTATTTCGTGTTGTCTGAGAGGTGTTATTTCACTCTGCAGTGTGCATTCTATGTGGACTATACCTGGTAGAGAGAAATTCATGATATCAACATTAAATGGCAGTTACCGACAACAAATTATGCCCATCGGTCAACTCTCATTTTAATGGTATATCACTCATAGAAACTCCTGTGTTTCTGCAACAAAAAACAATATTAGTCGTGTTGCACAAGGCTGATAGTACAGACCAGGCGGCCATTCCTGGCAAACTGAAGTGTCTAAAACCCCAGCCACAGTCCACACGGTCCAATACATCTAGACTGAACTTTGTAGATTAAAAAAGCATCCACTGTAACCCACTCCAGGCCAATTTCCCCACAGTTCCAGTGGAGTTGGAACATCTGAAGGATTAAATTCAGACTCTCTTTCTCTGAAGTTCTGGATGCAGCCCGTTTTGGGATGAGTGCTTTTGACTAGAGCTGTCCTGTTCAGGTATCCCGTCTTTGGACACTATATAGCAGTAAATGTTTTGATGTAATTTATGTGTGAATTCAATTACCCACCAATACTCATTCAGTCGCTGGCTGCATGGGCTCATTCATCCATTTTCTTCCGCTTATCCGAGGTCGGGTCGAGCAGTGACCTTCAACTCTCACTGGATCGGTTAGCAGCTGGGTGTGAAGCGGCTGGGATGAGAATCAGCACCTCCAAATAAGAGTCCGAGGTTCTCGCCCGGATAAGGGTGGAGTGCCATCTCCGGGTCGGGGATGAGGTCTTGCCTCAAGTGGAGGACTTTCGGTACCTCTGGGTCTTGTTCACGACTGAGGGACTGATGGAATGCAAGGTGCCATGCGGATTGGTGGCTGCATGGTCTAAAAAAGCAAATAACCACCAGGGTCTGATTAGGTCAGAAAAGATTGACGTTATCAGCTGTGGCTGTAGGCAACCTCCTGATGTAGTTTTTTAAATTTCACTTATAAGATGCCAGTAGATGCATTGGTAATACCATGAGTGGTCAGCCTCCAGTAGCTGTATCTACCTCAACATGCGCTTAAAAATGTTTTTGTATGAAACTCATGCATGTTACATTTGATGTTCTGTTGTTTACAATTAACTTGGCAGCATTTGAGTTGCTAGCTAAGTTCTCTCCTTGCCACCATAACAACATTGGTTGTGTTGCTGCAATATACTTGTTAATAAAGTTGGTCAAAGAAAGGTTTTCCTTTCCACTTTTTAACGCACTTTCTGTCTGGCTCTCTGTCAGCCTCCTTATACTGTCCCATTTCCTTCTAGTCAAGGGAAGTTTAGTCTTTGATACCTCCAGCGTCCTCTTTGAAATTATCTTATTGGCTTGCGTCTCACATTGGAACAGTCCTTGTGGGCTGGTTTCTTTTGGGAAAGCGTATAGCCTCATTGTTATAATAGAACACATACATTTCATTGCAGTCATGTTGGTAAAATATGGGGGGTGGTAGTATGGTCTGGGTCGTTGTGCTGCTCCACAACCTGGAAGACTTGCTGTAAGAAATTGAACCATGGATTCCACTGTCTGTAAAAAAAAAATCTGGCCATCTGTTTGTGACCTCAAGATGAAACAATTTTGGGTTCTGCAGCAGGACAATGATCCTAAACACACTACCTTTGAATGACTGAAGAAAAACAAAAGACTTTGGAGTGGCCTAGTTAAAGTCCTGACCTTAATCCTACTGAGATGCAGAGCATGACCTTAAAATTCGGGTCATGCTCAAAAACCCTCCAATGGGGCTGAATTGCAACAGTTCTGCAAAGATGAGTAGGCCAAAATGACTCCACATTGCAACTTACGACAAACACTAGATTGCAGTTGATGCTGCTAAGGGTGGCCCAACTAGTTTTTAGGTTTAAGGTAGGTTTGGATTTTCTTCTCCTTTAATAATAAAAAGTTTCATTCAAAAACTGCGTTTTGTGTTCAGTTGTATTGCCATTGACTAACATTTAAAATAGTTTGATGATTGGAAGCATTTAAGTGTGACAAACATGCAAACATAAAAACAATACTTATTGACACGACTGTAACTTGTCTTCCATTATTTTTTGACTAATAATAGGCAACAGTCAACCACGCAACTGCAAGCATTTATTCATTATTTTGTGAAAACTTGAGGAGCGATATTAAAACTGCAACGTAGCAAGGGACAACTGTACTTTCAACTGCTTCCAATTATTGGCCCGTCCGCATTTACGGTACAGCCAAACCACACACGTACATATGTCACGTGCAAGCACACACTTTACTTCAGCCAAGGAAGGAGGAAATACACAAAGGTGGTGTTGACATTGGTTGCACGACAGTAGGTTACATTTTCTTCCTCCTGTTATGCGTCACAGTGTACAACTTTGTTGCTAAAGAGAGCACAGTGCTGATTCATGCCGGCAGAAATAGACCAAGCATCAGGAAATAAGAGACGGAGGGGAGGGATAAAGTAGCCTGTCAATGATCATCCTAAAACAATGACTGACAGCCAGTACAAAGATATGAATGTGTTGTATTTGTGGAATGACACTCCCTCGAGCAGATACACTCTACAAAGGCTCGACAATTCCATTTTAGATCAATTGTACATCTTCATTGGTGCCCGTCTTCTGCGTATGTCTGAGTTTTGTCGTCAAGGACACGCTTACATGCTCTACAGGAATGAGGCTGTTTTACATTTGCCATTACTTCGTGATAAAATGCTGTTTTTACTGCAACCTTGTGATTTATTTTAAGCCTTCTTATATATACTGTATCTGTTGTGCAAATTGGCTAGCACCATTGTAATCATGTTTGGGATTTTTTTTAATCCCCTGATTTCTATCACTCACTTTGGTGGTAATCATTAATAACTGTCAAGAGGAGCGATTAATTTCGTTGTGCCCATGAGTGAGCACATGTGCTGTGGGATTTTACTATTAATTATTTGAGTCTTTCTTTTTTTACCTCTAATATGAAAGATGGCAATTACAAATAATACCGGCCTGTAGGAGCTGTCACATTTATTATAAGACAGGTTCAAGTGGTGCGCATATATTGTATGTGCCCGCGCATGAGTGGGCTTTGACTTTCGGTTTTTCTCCTGAACTGATATTATGCAAGCCGGTGCTTATAATTAACTGCAGAGGGGAACATTTCACTTTGTGTTCATGAATGTGCTTGTAAGTGAGAAAGACTTTTGAAATATTTCAGATCTTTTATTTTATTTCTAGTATGTAAGGTGCCAGTTACCACTAATAACTGGCAGCAGGAGTAATCACATTAATGCGCATGCATGTGCCAGTGTGTAAGCGAGCTTACAGCAGGCTTTTACTTTGTAGATGATTATAAGATTATATATAAGATTACCATTAATAACTTGCAGGAGGCACAATAACCTTTATTTTAAGAGGTAAGGTATTATTTTGCAGTTCATTGTTTATTTCTATTATGCATGTTGGTGGGTATCATATCAAACAATCACATTAATTGCACAACAGGTATTGCACAACGTGCATGAGCTAACGTGCTATGCATTATTTAAGTTTTTCTGTTAATATCTGTTATGTAAGTAGGTGGTTATCAATAATAACTGGCAGTGGAGCATCCGATATTAATTATGTGAATATACTTTGAGTGACAAATCATGATGAGTTGCTTGTAATATTGTGTTTATGTTATTTTGCTACACAAGAGGCAATGGGAATAGGAGGTAATTGACTGTTGCTTTTGCAAACCTCACCTCCCTTTGTGTGCAAAAGCAGTAAACATCACTTAAATATCAAGAGAGATGTTTAGAATGGACTGACTGTATGTAAAACCCAAATACAGGCGCTTTATTCTGTTTTATTGTGAGGTTAACTGCAGAGATGCAGACAGTTAGGCCTTGAAAGATAACTGGAGCACAAGAGACGATTGTCCATTTTGTATTAGGAGGTTCTTTGTGCATCTCCCCCATATTGAAAGAACATCCCCAGGTAGCGTGACGACCAAGCGCATATAGATTAATATTGCCTTGGCTGGAGCACGCAGCGGGAGTGTGATTGGAAGGTGTTTCCAACAGCACTGCTCACTCATCTAAATCTTCTGAAACGTCCCACGTGCCTACAGGGAAATGGCGATATATACAGCCTGCCAGAGGAAGACAATAGAGAATGACTGGGATGAGTATCATCTCATCAATTCCCGCCTCATTTTATGGTGTTTTTTGTCGCACGCCGGCGGAAACATATTCTTTATTTGGCTTTCTAAATCATCAGGTTATCTCATCGCTCTAACTTTGTTGTCATTCTAATAAAACCATGTTGCACCAATAACATTTGTGTGCACAAATGTGTGAACACTGTGAATTTGCAGAGACAGTTTTCCACTATTTCTGCTTTTGCAATTTCATTATAAAAACACCTTTTTTTAAGCTAATGGTTAGAGATAATATCATAATGAACATAATTAATTTGTCAAGAATTGTGTCAATTGGGTGCAATCTGTTGGTGATTTTTTTCTTGATTGAGGCAAAATGGGATGCACTACTTGGTTGCAACCAGCAGAGGCGCTGTTTATTCACGTTCATCTTGTTACTACTTATAGAGAATAATAATTTTGACCATAAAACAACATGTATTGGATTCTAGACGTGCAAAGATATATGTGGAAAAGTTCCCTTTTGTTTTTTTCTGGCATGCAAATGAATATAACAATTATTATATTCATGTTATATAAAAATGACAAATACTCTATTAAATAATTCTGATTAATGAATTTTCCTCTTAGTCAAGGAAATTGGAGTCAAATTTAGCCATAACTAGGGTGGTTACCATAATGGTTTCAGATTTTTGATTATGACAGAAATTCTACAATTTATTATAACATTTTAAAGCCAATATTTGGTTCCATAGCATATGTTGTCACTTTATAGTGCATATAATGTAATAAGTATGAATGTTCCAATCAACATTTTTGACTTCCACGCCCATTTCCAGTTAGATTTTTTTGAACACCGATCCTGTTTTTTTTAGTCCTGATCTGATAATTTAACAATATTATTTTAGATTATGGAATTGGGCCACATGGTGGCCAAGTGGGTAGCATGTTGGCCTCACAGTCAGGAGATCAGGGTTCGAATCTCCGTCAGGCATCTCTACATGTGGAGTGTGCATGTTCTCCCCTTGCGTGCATGGGTTTTCTCCGGGTACTCCGATCTCCACAAAGTGATGATTAGTATCATTAATGCATGCCAATTCCATTCCAATTGTTACAGAAACAGACCAAATACATTTTCCCCACAAGAAATAAAATATTTCCAATTAATTCTGTCCCGCAAGGTCAAAAATAATAACACAAAACAAGTTTTTGTAGTGGCCGCAGGCACAGTCAGGAAGTTCAGGGTTCGAATCTCCGTTGGGCATCTCTGTGTGGTGTTTGCATGTTCTCCCCGTGCGTGTGTGGGTTTTCTCCGGGTACTCCGGTTTCCTCCCACATTCCAAAAACATGCATGTTAGGTTAATTGGTGACTCTAAATTGTCCATTAGAGTGTGAATGTTTGTTTGTCTATATGTGCCCTGCGATTGACTGGCGACCAGTCCAGGGTGTACCCCGCCTCTCGCCCAAAGTCAGCTGGGATAGGCTCCAGCATCCCCGCGACCCTAATGAGGATAAGCGATACAGAAAATGAATGAAGTTTTTATAGCTTTACAATTATAGTTTTACATGCAGAGACCTGTTTGAATTGCATATAAGTATATATAAATAATGAATAACGGGGATGAATAACAAATTTAAGGAATTTCTACTAAATTCCTGAAAGCGTTCAGTTTATTTGTGTGGGCTTTAAAGTGAAGATTTGCAGCTTCTTTGGTTGGTTGTGTGCTTAAAGTTTATGCATCGGTCGCCAATGTCAAGACTCAGTTCTCTTGCCGTTGATGAAAACTCTGTGCAGCTATAAATGCGGGACCATTACCACTTTGTGTTGTAAATAAACAACATCATTTAAGTGGCAACACAATGCTAAACTGTTTTTGTTACCCTTGAGAAGTGATAAATGGAGTTAATTATTCCCAAAGTTGTTCTTTACCCCCCTCCCGCCCCATCTTTCCTTCTTCCTTATTACCTTGCCGCTGTTGACTTCGATATTACCTTGAATTGCAAACATGGGCTGTTAATATAGCGTATAATGTGACACTAAATATGCAGCGCTCTACAGCACATTACCTGATTTTCACATCTGAGTGTCAAAGTGCCATCTGTGGGGTCACCTGTTGCCCCCCATACCTGATGTCATTGCCAGTGGCGGAGAGATGTTTAGTGAAAGAGAGAGAGGTCAAGACACTCTCCATGTGAATACAACTAAGAAACTCAACTTTTTAAAGAACATTTCTCAAGGGACGTTGCTCTGGAATGGAACTCTACCACCACCAAGAAACAGTCTTGGTTTTCACTCATGTTGCCCGCTATTCAGACAATAATGGCTGTGTGTTGGCCTTTTTTCAGTGTGAGCCGTACACTGACTACTTAAAAGCATATTGAAGAACACTGTAGGTCTTTCTTGAAGTGCAACATTTCTAAATACTTGCTTCCTACATCAATAAGCCTTCAGTGGGAAGATTATTCATTTCTAAAAGCACATTAAATGTTCATTCAAGTAATATGGAATCTGTATTAAAAAGTATAAATTTTGCATTTCTGGTTAATTATAGATGATTAGATCCGTGCATAATCTAAGTTGCTAACATCAATGTGGGTTGGTTTGCGTGGGTAAAAAGTGATTCCACTTTTTATTTTGTGTGTTTATGTGTGTTGTGGTACATGCATTCGATTTTTCAGTATGGAATGTTTAAAGTTCCCAGACAGACATGAATTTCTGTTGGGGATTAATAAAGTATCTGACATGATGAATGCACGCACGGGACACATTTAGTGAGGGGCAGGAAGTGTAACTGCCTTGTGTAAAAAAATAGTGCAGCCTAGTGTGTAGCTAACGGGAGTCACGGCCAAGGCAAAACCGGGACATGATAAAACTCTTCCTTTGTTAGTCTCCTGTTTACGAGTCCTTGACACTGAAATACGTAAGGAAAGTCAGGTGGAAGACAAAAGCACTGTGTCGGCATTGATCAGAAGAACTGTGGCTGCAAGCTGGATGTTTATTATGTTTTTTAAATTACAATTACACTAGCTGGATCGGGAATGTACCAAATCCCAGAGTTATCAAAAGTGATCATGTTTGGACCAATCAGCTACAGTAAGTTGGCACTTTCTGTTCCGGTTAATGTTAGGAGCCACGTATTGCAAAACCCTTGAACAAAAAGCAAATTACATTACACCACCTAGAAGGGGATTGTACCAATGCAGACAGGAAGCTGTAACATTTGGAGTTGTGGCAGGTGTTAATGAAGGACAATGGCATCATGGTTTGCCCATTTTGTGACACACACTTTGCTGCTTGATGCAGTTTTATTGAACATGTGGCCGGTCTTTGGAGTTGTTAAAAGGAACACATGTACTGCATGAGTCCATCAAATATTTTAATGAGTATATAACAGGGACTCAATCCCCCTCGGGTAGTGTAATAGTAATTTGTTTTGCTTTTTGTTAACGTAGTATCTATTAATGCTGCATTTCAGCTGAGAAGGAACTTGCATTTCCTAAAAATGAAATAACACTGTTTTTTGCAGAATTACTGCAGTTATTAATGTTTCATTTTTGAAATAATTAAAGCTGTTTAAATACAAGCTAAGCAGTTTTAGGTCCTGTATTTTGTTACGTGATTATAATGGTGGACCATTACACTCCTACTTGTAATAGTGCTGGACAATGTGCATGTGTGTGGTTGTGTGTGTGTGTATATGTATATACAGTATATATACATATACTTTACATGTATATATACTGTATATGCATATATATGTATGTATGTGTATATCTGTATGTGTATATCTGTATACACATATCTGGGATACGAATGCTCCAGAATACGAAAAACCGATATATGAAAATACCTTTCAGATTTTTTTTGCTCGGCTTACAAAAATTTGTTTGCCCTATGAAAGTTGTTCGAAATTGCCAAAACTTTTTCCTGAATTTTCCTGATTTACCGTATTATATGCCGCACGGTGGCCGAGTGGGTAGCACATTGGCCTCACAGTCAGGAGGTTAGGGTTCGAATCTTCGTTGGGCATCTCTGTGTGGAGTTTGCATGTTCTCCCCGTGCGTGCCCCCCCGTGGGTTTTCTCCGGGTACTCCAGTTTCCTCCCACATTCCAAAAAACATGCATGTTAGCTTAATTGGTGATTCTAAATTGTCCATCGGTATGAATGTGAGTGTGAATGTTTGTTTGTCTATATGTGCCCTGCGATTGACTGGCGACCAGTCCAGGGTGTACCCTGACTTACAGGGTGTACCCTGTAAATCAGCTGGGATAGGCTCCAGCATACCCGCGAACCGAATGAGGATAAGCGGCATAGAAAATGAATGAATGAATATGTATACAATATACATATATATACAGTATATACTGTGTGTGTAAGTGTATATATATATATATATATATATATACCATATACACACTATCATGATTTAGAATGATACGATCCGGAATAATTCAGTAACTTTAAATCGATTCAGTAACTTTTTAGCCAAGAATTCAAGTACTGACTGAAATACTGTAAATACCTGTTTATTGGACAGTGCAGGTGAAGTTTCCTAAATTCCCTTTGCTTTTTGTGAGGAAATGAGGTATACATGAATTATGGATGTAAACATAAAGGTAAACAACAATAAAATGGCAAATGCATTCACATTTCATTTGAATAAAGTGTAACTTCAGGTTGAATGACCAAGAATGAATTAACAGGTTGAATTACATCAAGTCTGTGATTAATCTGATAAATCATGACACACTTTGATTTTAAACTTCATTCACTTCTCTAACCAAAGTATTCAAGAAGTTTTTTCACACCACCAGAATGACATTTCATGTGCATATAGATATTAGTGTGAATGAATCTCCAACATACTGTAACGTTGGCACAGATGCTCTTAAAGCCACGTTGAGGTGTTTACCAACAAGCTTTTCATTGCAAGAAATATTGGCACCCAAGCACACACGCCAGCACAACAGTGGCTTCCAAAACTCCTAAACGACATGCCCCCGCCCCCTACTCAGCCAAAACACAAACATGCACATCAGCATAACTTTACAGACGCTACATACCTTTTATCTTGTCCTAAAACTCCTATCCATGAGTTTGAAAGTCTTAAAGTTGGACTTAACTTTGAATGTGGTCCAACACTCAGTATAAATCCCACACCAAATTGAAGTAATCTAGCTAACAAACATGTAGACCAATAAAAGTACACCCCCTATTTATTTTTACCCCAAATATAATTTTCAAGGACGTCCACACGGACTTTTCTTCCAGAGTGTGCACGCTCAGCGTCACATGACGTCATCTGTGCGCCTCAGTCAACAGGCATGACTAATCGACTTATGCCAAATCAAACTGTTACAAGGGTAACGTTTAACGTCTTTATCATTAAAATAGCTAAAAAAAACACACATCCATGTAGAACCTGCCGTGCTCAAATCCAAACAATGTTCAAACGATGCTCGATCTATGTATGTCATCTGGAATGGCAATTTGGTGAACACAGATCGATGTAGTTGGATCATAGGGATCTAAATTAATACAATGATGTAGCGAATGAATCTTGACACCCCTAATATATACTGTATATATATATACTGTATATATATAAATAATGTACATAAACCCAGTTGAAAATGCACGCCCGTGCAATAAATCAAAGCAAACATTCCCAGGTAGTGTGTGAATCACATTATGTCTTGCTCAGTGATTTTCCAGCCGTTTGCGAGCTGCTAAGAGAAGCACCAGGGCATGAAAAGAGAGGCTATACAGTGTCTGCAAATGAATCCACACTGTCAGGTGCCTTTTTTTATTATTACTATTTTTTTCCTCCGCGTGGTGCTTCTCATTTGCATGTTCTGAGCGGGCAGGCCTCCAGTGCTGGCTGTGGCCACCACACCGGAACAGATGTCACACCTGGTTTGTGTGATCCCCATTGTTGGGGTGACCTCTTGGTCTCCGAGCAACACGCGTGTCTCCCAGTTGATGGCCCTTAAAGTTTTTTGTGTGTGCGTGTTTCTAAAGCCTGCTGCAACCATGATTGAGGACCCTTGTAATACATGTAGTATAGAAATATTATAGAAAACTATGGGTTTGCTGAGCTGAGATACAGCCCAATGAGAGCTAAACATGGTCATGTACACTCGTTGTACATAGCTGACCAAAACTGCAGCATCTGCTAAGCAATGGTAGGACAAAATATAGATTATCACAATGTTTTGCAAATCTGTGCACATTCACTACAATCAAGCAATAGATTTTTGGTACTCTATGTGTGCGTTTAAAAATAAATAAAACATAAATTCTCCCGATAAATGCCATCACTGAACTGAAAATCCAAAGAAACTTGGCTGTGGTTTAATATCATTATTACATCACATCATCACAACCCCTTAACGTAGTGTACCATCAGAATACAAATAGTTTTAAGGGTTAAACAACTTAAAATTCAAGTCATACATTAACATCAACAAATTAGACAATAACTATATGATAACAATTTATTATTTAATGATTATTTAATGATTTAAAACCACCTTCGTATCATTTATTTTTTCAATATTCTAATTACCTACCATATGTGGTTTTAATTATCGCAAAGATGTTTATTTATTCAAATCTTAAAGAAAAAGGTCATTAATTAGATTAGGCTGTTATCTCTGAAATTTCAAACCTCATTACGTATGAAAGCTTTTTAAATTTAACTTGAATAATGGTTTGGAAAACACGTGAAACGGGAAAAATGTGGCTCTTCTTGACACACATAGTCATTAATTAATTACAAAATTAATTAATTACAAAAGATAGCAGCAAATAACCAATGTTGTAATAGTGGTAAAAGAGCAACCTGCTTAGCCAGCATACCTTTGATGAGTTCCTAAATGCAATATAAGTATTGGTTTTACATCAGCAGCTGAGTAACAACATTTTAAAGTACATTTAGAGGTAGATAAAGCTTCTGGATGCTGACCACTCATGATACTTCTAGTGCAGCTACTGCCATCAAGTGGAGTGCCATTCATCCGTCTTCTTCCTCTTATCCGAGGTTATCCGACATTCGTCTCTTCATTATGTCCTGGACCTTCCCCGAGGCCTCACCTTGACACCTTTCCAGGGAGGCGTCCAAGAGGCAGCCTCCGTGAATCACCACCTTATCGTGGTGGAGGGGTTTGAGTGCCCGAGTGATCCTAGAAGCTATGTTGTCCGGGGCTTCATGCCCCTGGTAGGGTCTCCCAAGGCAAACAGGTTCTAGGTGACGGGCCAGACTAAGAGTGATTCAGAAGACCCTATGGAGAAGATCAAGATGAGTGACTGCAACTCGCCCGGACGTGGGATACCGGGGCCTCACCCTGGAGCCAAGCCTTCAACCCGTGGGGCCTGGCCGGGCCTAGCCCGAAGAAGCCACAGGGGAACTCCCCCCTGCAGACCCACCACCTACAGGGGCAAGCATAAGGGTCCCGTGCTTTGTGATTTGGGCAGTGGTCGAGGGCGGGTGTCCGGGCGACGAGTCTTCGTCACTTCTCTGGTGGGGAAGTAGCCTGAGCTTGTGGAAGAGGTGGAGACATTCCGACTCAACCCACANACAATGATGTAGCGAATGAATCTTGACACCCCTAATATATACTGTGTATATATATACTGTATATATATAAATAATGTACATAAACCCAGTTGAAAATGCACGCCCGTGCAATAAATCAAAGCAAACATTCCCAGGTAGTTTGTGAATCACATTATGTCTTGCTCAGTGATTTTCCAGCCGTTTGCGAGCTGCTAAGAGAAGCACCAGGGCATGAAAAGAGAGGCTATACAGTGTCTGCAAATGAATCCACACTGTCAGGTGCCTTTTTTTATTATTACTATTTTTTTCCTCCGCGTGGTGCTTCTCATTTGCATGTTCTGAGCGGGCAGGCCTCCAGTGCTGGCTGTGGCCACCACACCGGAACAGATGTCACACCTGGTTTGTGTGATCCCCATTGTTGGGGTGACCTCTTGGTCTCCGAGCAACACGCGTGTCTCCCAGTTGATGGCCCTTAAAGTTTTTTGTGTGTGCGTGTTTCTAAAGCCTGCTGCAACCATGATTGAGGACCCTTGTAATACATGTAGTATAGAAATATTATAGAAAACTATGGGTTTGCTGAGCTGAGATACAGCCCAATGAGAGCTAAACATGGTCATGTACACTCGTTGTACATAGCTGACCAAAACTGCAGCATCTGCTAAGCAATGGTAGGACAAAATATAGATTATCACAATGTTTTGCAAATCTGTGCACATTCACTACAATCAAGCAATAGATTTTTGGTACTCTATGTGTGCGTTTAAAAATAAATAAAACATAAATTCTCCTGATAAATGCCATCACTGAACTGAAAATCCAAAGAAACTTGGCTGTGGTTTAATATCATTATTACATCACATCATCACAACCCCCTAACGTAGTGTACCATCAGAATACAAATAGTTTTAAGGGTTAAACAACTTAAAATTCAAGTCATACATTAACATCAACAAATTAGACAATAACTATATGATAACAATTTATTATTTAATGATTATTTAATGATTTAAAACCACCTTCGTATCATTTATTTTTTCAATATTCTAATTACCTACCATATGTGGTTTTAATTATCGCAAAGATGTTTATTTATTCAAATCTTAAAGAAAAAGGTCATTAATTAGATTAGGCTGTTATCTCTGAAATTTCAAACCTCATTACGTATGAAAGCTTTTTAAATTTAACTTGAATAATGGTTTGGAAAACACGTGAAACGGGAAAAATGTGGCTCTTCTTGACACACATAGTCATTAATTAATTACAAAATTAATTAATTACAAAAGATAGCAGCAAAAGAACCAATGTTGTAATAGTGGTAAAAGAGCAACCTGCTTAGCCAGCATACCTTTAAAGAGTTCCTAAATGCAATATAAGTATTGGTTTTACATCAGCAGCTGAGTAACAACATTTTAAAGTACATTTAGAGGTAGATAAAGCTTCTGGATGCTGACCACTCATGATACTTCCAGTGTAGCTACTGCCATCAAGTGGAGTGCCATTCATCCGTCTTCTTCCTCTTATCCGAGGTTATCCGACATTCGTCTCGCCATTATGTCCTGGACCTTCCCCGAGGCCTCACCTTGACACCCTTCCAGGGAGGCGTCCAAGAGGCAGCCTCCGTGAATCACCACCTTATCGTGGTGGAGGGGTTTGAGTGCCCGAGTGATCGTAGAAGCTATGTTGTCCGGGGTTTTATGCCCCTGGTAGGGTCTCCCAAGGCAAACAGGTTCTAGGTGACGGGCCAGACTAAGAGTGATTCAGAAGACCCTATGGAGAAGATCAGGAAGAGTGACTGCAACTCGCCCGGACGTGGGATACCGGGGCCTCACCCTGGAGCCAGGGCGGGCCTAGCCCGAAGAAGCCACACGGGAACTCCCCCCTGCAGACCCACGACCTACAGGGGCAAGCATAAGGGTCCCGTGCTTTGTGATGTGGGCAGTGGTCGAGGACTTGGAGGGGCGTGGTTAGGAGGAACGGCCTCCCTGACCTTAACTGGTGTGGTGTGTTGTTGCTGGACTTCTGTGCGAATTACAGTTTGTCCATAACAAACACCATGTTCGAACATAAGGATGTCCATAAATGCACTTGGCACTAGGACACCCTAGGTCGTAGGTCGATGATCGACTTTGTGGTCGTATCATCAGACCTGCGTCGCATGTTCTGGACACGGGGGTAAAGAGAGGGGCTGAGCTGTCAACTGACCACCACCTGGTGATGAGTTGGATTAGATGGTGGGGAAAGATGCCGGACAGACCTGGTAAACCCCAACGCGTAGTGAGGGTGTGCTGGGAACGTCTGGCAGAGTCTCCCGTTTGTCGAGTCTCTGGCAGAGCTTTGCCTGCGTCTCGAGGGAGGACCAGGATATTGAGTCTGAATGGGCCGTATTCCTAGCCTCCATTGCTGAGGCAGCCAGTCGTGGTTGCGGCCGCAATGCGGTCGGTGCCAGTCGTGGTGGGAAGCCCCGAACCCGATGGTGGACACCGGGGTTAGGGCTGCTATCAAGCTGAAGAAGGGAGTCCTATCAAGCATGGATGGCTTGCAGGACTCCTGAAGCAGCTGACAGGTACCGGCAGACCAAGCGGCACGCGGCTTCGGCGGTGGTCGAGGCAAAAACTCGGGTGTGGGAGGAGTTCGGTGAGGCTATGGAGCACGACTTTCGGTCGGCCTCGAAGAGGTTCTGGCAAACTGTCCGACACCTCAGAAAGGGGAAGCAGCCCCCAGTTCACACTGTTCACAGTGCCCCCCGGGCGCCTCCCTGGTGAGGTGTTTCGGGCATGCTCAGCCGGGAGAAGGCCCCGGGGAAGACCTTGGAAACGCTGGAAGTACTATGTCTCACAGCTGGCCTGGGAACGCCTTGGTGTCCTCCCGGTGGAGCTGGAAGAGGTCGCCGGGGACCGGGAAGTCTGGACTTCCCTACTGAAGCTGCTGCCCCCGTGACCCGGACCCGGATAAGCGTAGGAAAACGAAACGGAACGGAACAGCAGTACAAACAAGTGATAACAGATTTCACTTTGCAGTGTTCCAACAATTAAGATTCAGGAGGAACTAAAGGTGTCCATACCCAGCCGCTGATTGATCAATCAAGTAAGAGGCGTGTCCTCTTGGTGTGCCTCATGCACTACTATAGCGTGATAAATGAGGGAAACACACACACACAGCATCCACACCTCCCCCCAAAAGCTCCTCTAGACAATGACGGTATTCCTACTCGTCGTTGTCTCGCTGCCGCTAAGAAAGCCTCGGAAATCCTCTCTCGCGGGCCTCCACCTCCAAGCGCACACACACACTGATACAACACTAATCTCCCTCCCACAGTCTCTAATGAAAAGGATTCGGATGAGTAGCTTTGCAATAAAAAAAAAGAGCAGCCAAGTGAGGTGGTATTTTCAGAGAGGAAGGACAAGTGTATAATAGAGCTTGGATGTCAAAAGATCATTCGGGGCGGCACCCAGGAGGCAAAATAAGAAGGGAAGTATAGCCTGTCACAAGAAGTGGCTTCCCCACTCTGATCCCTGCCTCCACTTAAAGCTGGAGAGGAAAAAGGCTTTTCAAAGCTTTTCTTCACACAACAAGGGATCAAACATGAATGGTATGTAGCCACGCTGGCCTGCAACGCCACAGTAGTGCTGTGAGAGTTATTTGTGCTGCTGAGGTGAAAAAACTCCATTTTTGGGTGAATTCACACCTGTCATGTTTGATTGAGTTGAAAGGAACTCTGGTGCGTATGCTCTGCTGGTACAGTATATTGTTTGCGCAAGTGTGAACTGAATCATCAAACACCAAATCGTCAGTCCTCTCAAAGCTTAGATGGGAACGTTACACGGACCAAAGACACGCACCAGTGTATGACAAGTATATTTTACAAGCTTTTTGGGAAATCTGCTAAATATAGCATAATATATGAATAACATGCATAATCAACGCAGCACAGACACTAGTGTGAATGCAGCCATTTTTCAATATACGGGATGTATGACCTCACTATTTAGCGTATGTGTTGCGATAGGCTTCGTCACCGCCCCTTTCCCACCTCTGCTGCCGCTAGCGTGGTGGATGCAGCAGTCTGTATTTAGGAATGCGTGGGACTGAAGAGGGCAGGGAAGGTCACTGGGAAAATGTAAATGAGGTGCATGAATCAGTCCACCCAAACGTAGGCTGTGAATTTATATTATATAAACGCCATGAGTACAGAGAGTTGAGTGTGTGTGCTGGTAGGTGAACAGGACTGCATGTATAGATTTTGAAACATCTGCCTGATCTGCGATTGGGTTTTCTTTGAAAATTGAAAATTAACAACTAAATAGTGGGTCAGCTCAAGGATTGAACACAAGGTTGACGTCCAATTTATTTGTATTTTAAAATATTTATGCCTTGATTCAATTAACCATGGGAGATTCATGGTTTACAAAAGTAAATGACAAATGCAGACTTATAAGTGCCGGGTCGAAGTTTTTTTATATTATCAGCAGTGGCTGTGGGAAACCTCCTCATGTAGGTTTTTTACTTAACTCCACTAGGAGTATCTGCATCTGAAGTATCATGAGTGGTCGGCATCCAGCCACAGCCATGCCCTTGAACATTTTGTCACTCGGCTGTTGGTGTTAAACTCATGCAGGTTACACTTCTGTGCTGTTGTTTACAATGAACTTAGCAGCAGCATTACTGCTGGTTGAGTCTGTGACGTATGGTGAGATTCATGTCTGATTTCTGGCACGGAATTTTTCTAAATGTTGATACGGGGAGATCGTTAGGAGGATAAGCAAAAGAAAATACAAATTTTCTAGCAGTGACAAGCACCTGCCAGCTCATGCCACCGCCTCTTCACGGTGTCAAGGTGTACTGTGTGCCTCAGCGGACGACAATTGTCAGTTCAATTCAATTCAATTCAATTTATTTGTATAGCACCAAATCGCAACACTAGTCATCTCATGGCACTTAAAACACGAAGGTCACAAACCGAGAGCAAACTGAAACCCCACATGAGCAAGCGCTTGGCAATTAATTGGCAAGGTAAAAGTCCCCATTGGAAGAAACCTTGGACAAAAAACATGCTCTGTGGGGCGGCTGTCTGCCTCGACCGGTTGGGTTGCGATACAAAAAGAATAGAGGCATACATGGTAGATCAAGCAGGAAGTCTTAGTCTTAGACTAAGGAACATAGAGAATTGTCTCTGGTACATATCAGCATAGCAAGGGTCGGTTTTAGCTATATGTTTTATCAAAGAGTTGAGTTTTGAGTTGACTTTTAAATAGAGAGTTGTCTGCCCCCCCGGATTGAGTTGGGCAGATGGTTCCTTAACAGAGGAGCCTGGTAACTAAAGGATCTACCTCCCAATATACTTCTAAGAATTGTAGGAGTGACAAGTAATTGTAAATTCTTTGAGCGCAGTGGTTGATAGGGTTGTAGGAGCTGCTCAATTCTAAATTGTACAGGTAACCAGTGCAGTGAAGCTAATACAGGTGATGATCTCTTCTTCTGGTTTCAGAAGGTTCCAGACTCGTGCGGCGGAATTTTGGACTAACTGAAGGGTCCTAACTGTGAGGCCAATGTGCTACCCACTCAGGCACCGTGCGGCCGCTCAGTGATTTATTTGAATTATAAAAAACATACATGTATAACACAGTTAAACAGACAGATATTACTGTAAATACTCCTAATTAAATACTTACATGAATTTACATGTTGCACCATTGAAGCTCAAGGAGGTTCTAACCCTAACCCTAACCCGTTTTCATAATGCAAAAAATGTAAACAATTTATTGCAAACCACCATTAAAGTTAAATAGGGTGTTCATCAACTGATCAAAAGTTTAAGACCATAGCTAATAAAAAACATGAAACCATAAATTCAAATGAATATCTGCACTTCTTTTGTTATGACCTAAATAAATGGCTTTCTGCATTCTTGATGCCAGTGTTTCGAGTGGTAACATTGCTCCAGGTGTTGAAAGGCTTTATGGAGGGCGCACACAGTCTGGAACTGATGCCCATTTTTGTAAGCTTCCTTTGCCATCCATCCCCACATGTTGGATTTAGACCAGGGGAACACGCAGGATGGTCCAAAAGTGTAATTATTCTTTTGGAAGAAGTCCTTTTGTCAGGTGGACATTGTGAACTGCAACGTGAAAAAACAGTCTTTACCACACAGACAAGGGCCTTCAGTCATGAGGAATGCCTCCTGCAACATCACCAATAACAACCTCCATCTGGGCCAAGCCTGCTACTTCGGCTCAGGGTCAGTGAAATTTTTCTGGGTGCACCTCTTTACTTTTGTGTTACATAAACTTTAGGATCTGACTGTCTTGCTGCTTCCGACCTCAGCAGCTATGGCGCACTGCGAGAGACCTTGCTAATGCAGCTTAACAAGCCGACCGTGTTAAAAAAATAATTCAGCTTTGATATTAATGAGTTTTTTGGGTTCATTGAGAACATGGTTGTTGTTCAATAATAAAATGAATCCTCAAAAATACAACTTGCCTAATAATTCTGCACTTCCTGTGTATATATTCATTCATTCATTTTCTATACCGCTTATCCTCATTAGGGTCGCAGGTATGCTGGAGCCTATCCCAGCTGACTATATATATGTATATGTAAGTACTGTATATATACATATATATATACATACATATATATACATATATATATATATATACACATATATATATATATGTATATATATACGTATATATATATGTATATATGTATATGTAGGGATATAATGGCCAGGAGGCTGGATACACCCCGGACTGGTTGCCGTTCAGTAGCAGGTCACAGACAAACCATACACCTAAATTTATACCTTTGGACATCTTAGAGTTACCAATTAACCTAACATGCATATTTATGGAATTTGGGAGGAAACCAGAGAAAACGTGCACTAGCACAGAGAGCGCAACAAACTCCACACAGAGATGCCAAGCGGAGATTCAAACGCAGGTCTTCCAGATCTCTCGACCACCGTAGAACACAACTACAAACAATATAGTACATGTTTTTGCAAAGTTGATAAATCATGTCGGTGACCCCCCCACCCTATTTTGTCCTTGAATTAGGGGTGACCTTGTGTTTCCTCCACAGTGGCGAGCAGACATGGAAAAAAACCCGATCAGAACAAGGCTTCAAATACATCTTAGACTAAACTACATTCCTATTTTGAAATAAAACATGAAAGGGCTACGTTGAGTAATAGGGTTATGGTGATACTAGCTCATACAAGATAATGGCTTATTTTACTTGGTATGAGCAGACAATGGGGGAAATCTGCCATTTAATGGGGTGACACATTTGATCATGTAATTCATTGAAGTGTGAACACGTTTTATAGAACATGGACATTTTTTTCACATACTTACAGGTATTTGCAGACTTGCAGGCTGTTCAAACAAAGCATGGCTGACTCTAACGGCTGACTCAGTTGTACTTCATACAAGCAAGGAACACACACACACGCCTACGAACGAACACACAGCACAAAAAAAGCCTGTTTTTTTTTCGTGACCGACATCCAAAGATGAAATCCAATCAGAAGCGCACCTTTCTGCCAAAAATCACCACACGTAGTGAGCACTGTTTACCGCTAATAGAATTCACACAGTCTTACGCATTATTGCATCAGGAGCACACGCGCCACACAATAGGCAGTTATATTGCTGCTGTTTCCTTATTAACATTCAGCAGTGATTAGAATACGTGGAAAAATCTAATGTGTGCCTTGATTTTTCTACGTTCATTTATATTGGTACTGTTGTTCTAGTAAATGAAATACATTAGCAAATTCATGAACCACATGCCATTTTACATTGTTTATGACCTATTTGCTGTAAAACACTATCTGAGCTTAATGAACGCAAACTGCCAAACTAAAAGATGTATGATTGCAACTAAAAATACTGTACTTGTTGTAGGTTTGTTACAATTACATTTATGGTTTGTGGAGATGCAAATTTGGTTATTTGCTTGAAGGAATGAAGTTGCTAATTTGGGGATACAATTCGCATTGTTTGTATTGCCTCGGGATCCACCGTGTGGAGTTGGACGAAGTGGCTGGGGAGAGGGAAGTCTGGGCTTCCCTGCTTGGGCTGCTGCCTCCGCGACCCGACCTCGGATAGGCGGAAGAAAATGGATGGATGGAAGTATTGCGGTGTTGCAACCACATGTCACTTCCGGTGAGCCGATGGGGGTCAAACAATGAACCACATACAGTTTTTTGAAAAAACAGGTCTGAATCGGCTGACCCTTGTTTAAGGATGAAAACAGCACTTGTTGAACATGCATTTCTCTTTGAAAGCGTGAAAATGGGTCGTTCAAGACATTATTCAGAAGAACAGCATTCTTTGATTAAAAAGTTGTTTGGAGAGGAGAAAAGTTATGAAGAGGTGCAAAACATTTTTGGCTGTTCAACAAACATGATCTCAAATGCCTTAAAATGGAGGGCAAATCCAGAAATGTGGCAGAAAGCAGAAAATGGATGAAAGAAGAACCAGTATGGCAAAGGCTCAGCAGGTGATCAGCTCCAGGATGATCAAAGACCGTCTGGAGTTACCTCAACTCATTGTGACAAAAGAAGCTAATCTATTTGCAAGAATTCCCCGCAAAGTCCCTCTGTTAAAAAAAAAAGGCTTGTGCAGAAGAGGCTACAATTTGCCAAAGAACACATCAATTGGCTTAAAGAGAAATGGAGGAACATTTTTTGGACTGATAAGAGTCAAATTGTTCTTTTTGGGTCAAAGGCTGCAGACACTTTGTGGGCCGACCCCCGAACTCTAAATAAGGCATGTTTCTCCTACTATGGTGTTGGACCTATTTTTCTGATCCCATGGATCATGGATCAGTTTGCATGTCGAAGTACTTAAAGAAGTCATGTTGCCTTATGCTGAAGAGGACATGCCGTTGAAATGGCTGTTTCAACAAGACAATGACCCCAAACACTAGTAAACCAGCAAAATCCTTTTATTGTTATGTTATTGTGTAATGGAGTGGCCAGCCCAATCACCTTTATCCTGTTTCTGAAGCAAAACCAAGAAATGTTAATGAACTGTGGAATGTTGTTAAAGAATCTTGGAGTGGAATAAGAGCTGAAAGGTGCCACAAATTGGTTGACTCCATGCCACACAGATGTGAAGCAGTTATAAAAAACTGAGCCCATACAACTAAATGTTAGTTAAGTGATTCACAGAAAATCCTAGAAACAAAAAGTTTGTTCAAAATAGTTTTGTGTTAGTAAAGTCAATGGCGGACACTGCTATTTTTTTGAACACCCCCCTTTCAACTAATTGCCCAATTGCACAGCCTTAAGAGCGTGCATATCATGAATGCTGGTTCTTGTTTGGTGTCTGAAAATCTACTGCACCTACTGATAACTTGTTTGCCATGTAGCAATAAAAATATGCTAATAACAGTACTTATAATCTGGTTAGTCATATTGCACTGCTATTATTTTGAACACTACTGTACATGCTCTGTATGTTGTTTTTTTTTACAATGTTACGCAGATTAAAGCATAAAAACAATAAAGTAAAAGTTGAAACTATTTCATAAAATTAAAAATCATGTTAAATTATTTGTTCCAGTTGTGTGAGAGTGCATGTTATGTTACGTGAAACAAGGAGATTAAACAGTCGTAAAAGCTGTCCTCCGTCGTTTTGCTGTGCCGAGTTTCGAAGGGATGCTAATTTAATAATTCATTTGATGTAAACAACACTCGTGACCCTGTTGAGTGTCTTCCCTGTGGCCTAGAGTTGACATGAGTTAATGCTATTTTTCCTACAGCGTCTTACAACACCGTATGCAAATGATATGCATATTAGACAATGATGTAATCTAGCGACTTCTAGGACAGCCAATAGCTATTTTTCTTACTGCAAAGTCGGCAACAGTGGCAGCAGCACCAGCATGCAGTGTTACCGCTTGGCAATGGCTTGAGGCATTGAGTGCAGCCGAGACTAGCTAGGCGTATTGTATTACTCCCCCAGATAAAAATACTTCTTCATGTTAGCTGCAACTATAACAATATTGATAAACAGGTCAGTTATGTAAATAGATCATTTTAGGCTTTTATTGTTGAAATAGGTGGGTCCCATGACATGCTCGTGCTATCTTGTGTTCTCTCTTTAGAATGCACAGAAAAGGGAAAGAAATGTGTTCATAATTTACATAAGGGTTGTTGATCATGGACCTATTAAGTTCAGGTTTCTTTATTAATAGCCTTAGGCAAATTTGCGTGAAGTGCAAGAGAGGCATCATATCAGTGACACACATACAACATCTACAATAAATAAGACTTGTCTTCCACGTCTCATCATGAAGATAACGAGTGATGGTGGGAACATCAAGTGGAGGTATTGCAAAGTTTATAGTGTGTTACATGTTACGTGGACACCTGTGGATTATTGCCTATCTATGTACAAATCTTTGTCTCTTTAAATTTGGTGGGTACGGCGCATATTCAGGTGTACATACAGCAATTTTAACATTAAGCATTTTTTTTCAATTCAAGTCCCACTGGTCTCACAATACTGTGTTGTAATGTAATAGTGTATTGCTGGGGAAAAAAAGACAAAACATAAATTTCCCTCGTCTGTAGCCGACTGATCCGAAGTTGCAAGAGCGCCAGGCTTTATTTTAAAACGCGTAGTGAAGCCTGTTTTTTTACAAAGCTGTCCTCCCTTAAGAGGTGGGCGTATACACGGGGCATGTCAGAGGCGGAGTCAGTCCGCAACTTCAAAAAGACTGAGTTGCCTTTTCTTTGTGTGGAGATGATAGATTTGTATGCTTAGATGCTCCTAAACAGGCTCTGGGGACACATTATTGTCATATCATCATGAACAAGTCACTTTTGTATGACAATTAATTCCAAATAATGGTGAGTATGTGCAAACAATCCCAGCTTGGTAGGGCTGAGGAGATCAAAGACTGCGGCATGAGAGCAGGTAAAAACTGATGGATGACGCACAACTTTACCTTTACCAAATGTGTGTTCTCTTGCACATTCACACCCCAAACTCTCAGCATGCAGTAATTAATCTGTCGTTTCAGTGCAGTCTTTCTGTATTTGACTTCCCCGGGTGTTTTGTTTGTTTTTTTGCTCGTCGATGGACGTCATGCCGTCAGGTGAATCAATGTTAAAGGTTGACGGCTTCACAAGGATCTTTTTTTCTGTGACATTAAGATGACCTCTCATCTCTGCCGCTTTCATCTGGAGACAAACAACCCTCACAATTACCAGTGCGATTAGTGCTTAAGCCCAGTTTAAGTGACATGGAGTGGCTAAAGGTCGAGTGTTTTTGTTTATAAAAAATGTATGGTTACCAAAAGTAAAATATGCATGGTTTTCAGCTTTTATTTCAGCCACTGTAAAGCAACCCAAGTGTTATTGGTGTTGTCGTATTGCACTCCAACTTGTGCATGATATGTCTGGCTGGGAGCGTGCGGGGACGAGAAGACAGATTTGCTACAAAAAGAGGAGTGGAGTGAATTTTATGTAACCGAGCGGAGCAGATCAGAGAGGAGAGCATGACCTATTTTTAGGGCTCTGTGGACACAATGTTTCAGTTTCCAAGCACTGTGGGAAGACGATGAGGAAAAAGGACTCGTTGCTCCTCCTCATCGCCGTTTTAAAAGGGAAGTTATGGTGCATTCAAAGTCCTTTTGAAATCCCCAATTTTGAAAGATATACTCTTTTTATCTGTGTGTTCTCACGAAGATTTAGCAGGGTATCCTATGAAAAATAACTCTATTTTCCTTTAAAAGGCTAATTTATGGTCCAATATATTTGTATCATTTCTAAGCAGCATATCACGCACTGTCTGGAAGGAATGTCATTTCTGAGGCCACGATAATCTATACCTCAAGCATGCGACGTGGACCAGGCATACTTTTATGTACTCCAGTTTTGATCATGTTATTTAGCAAGCTCATCCTCCTTGTGTCGTCATCAATCCACTTTTTTGGAAAATGTAGCGTAAGCAACAACTTCAACGTCTAACTGACATTTTTATGATCATGTGCTGCAAGCTAAAATGGTGCTACCTGCATTTTACAAGACTTTAGAAAATTCTGGCTTTTTTTTTTCCGCAGTTCAGTGAGAGTCAGCATCCAGCAGCATATCATGCACTGTCTTTAAAGAATCATATTAAAGCAACTTCAAAGTACAATTGCGAGTAGCATGTGATGTGCATGGTCTGATCATGTAATCATAATTGCACATTTTCTGTCGTCATCCATCCAGCTACCACCTCCAGAGTGGAACTGATCTTTTAATGATCACATGACCCAAACCCAGTGCTTTGATCTGCAAATGTATGTGCATTTTGTCTTTTACTTCTTCCCAAGTTCAGCGAGTCACAGCAGGCCAGCGGCTTATCATGCATTGTCTTGAAAGGGTCTTACTTATTATAAAATCCAGAATATGAATGTAATGGTGTTCAGTGATATTGCTGACTTCATACAAATTTAGAACACAGAAGTACAAACAAAACAAAACAATGACACAGACAGTGAGACACAGAAGCATATCATGCAGTCTCGAATAGAAACGTCCGACTAAGACAAGGCGGCGTGCTGTTTGCCCTTTCCATTGTTTGAATGCGTGACATCCGCATAGCCCTGATTTTTCTGGGTGCTAATTTTGGGGTTCAAATTGAATTAAATTTTGAAACAGAAATCCACCACGAGACCCGCTGCTAAAGAAAACTAATCTTTAAGCAACACCCTGCAAAGCTAGGAGCAGGAATGACAAGAAACTAAATCAATTTAATCCTAACTGCCAGGTGTAGTGGACTATGATGACAAAAATTCATATTATTAGGAATCCAATATAATACATAATCAAGTGGCCAGTGCATGTATCGCCAGTGCAACACACCGAGCCTGACTTTACTAAATTTGCATTCCGTTTGTGTTGTTACTCCAAGTCTATAATGAAGTCAATAAAAATAAACTTGAGTGCCAAATTGTTGACTTTTCATCCACTGAGCTGCTGGATGAAGTTTAGGCTGACGGTCGTCCAAGCTAACCCAGGAGAACGTAAAGGTGGAATCGATCCGCGACTAACAAAAACCATCACTGAAATGCTAAATAGATGAGAGAATTGTGGAATAATAAAACACACTGGCTAGTCATTTACGTTGTTCTCTCAGCTGATCTCCATTGTGAGAGTCTGTGGCTTTGGATGAAACACAGCAGCCCGCATGCTGCCGATTTTCAAATTTCCTCCTATTTAACTTTTATTTAACCTGCCATCCCCTGAGATTTAAATATCTGCAAGCGAGAGAACACAAGTTAGACCGTAAATGGAAATGAGCAACAAATAAAATACACATTTGTGAGTAACTATTATTCACAAATTGGATTTTTTTGTGTTGGAGTAGCCCACTCATGGCTTTACCACACACAAACACCAGCACATCTTGTGGGATCATTAAAATGTTCTGAGTAAGAGGAAGGAGCATCATGAGCGGAAAAAGTTTCTCTGCAGCTAGAACTCTTTGGCATTTCGCCCAATTTTGACTATCACTTGCTCTGTGTGTGTCCATGACCTCCCCTCTGGAAACAACAAGGCATGTGCAAGCCTTGGAAGTGGTGTTGGCCAAAATCAAGCCTGGATGCGGAATTTAGACACTTTTAAATTGTTTTTTGGAAGCCCCACTGGGAAAACACCATTTTGTCAGTTTGTCTCTTAAATGATAATGAGCATCTCTAGACTCTAGAACCTTAACTGACCCAACAGGAGCTATACATAAGTCCAACGCAGAAGGTTTACAAATGTCTTGCATTTTATTGTTTAACTCTACCAGTAGAATATTTACTGCTAGTGAGTTGTCGCTATGGGGTCACCACAGCGAGTCAATTTAGATTTCAGTCATTCATTCATTCATTTTCTGTACCGCTTATCCTCATTAGGGTCACGGGGATGCTGGAGCCTATCCCAGCTGGCTTTGGGCGAGAGGCGGGGTACACCCTGGACTGGTCGTCAGTCAATCGCAGGGCACATATAGACAAACAAACATTCACACTCACATTCATACCGATGGACAATTTTAGAATCGCCAATTAACCTAACATGCATGTTTTTGGAATGTGGGAGGAAACCGGAGTACCCGGAGAAAACCCACACACGCACGGGGAGAACATGAAATATGCCAGAATTAGCCAAAGGCTACTTTACATCTGTAGTCCATGGCAGGTGAAAAAAGAGAAAAAACAAAACAACAACAATGACATTATATAAACATTAAAATAAAACAATAAAACACAATAAGAACGTACAACAATACATACATTAACACTATAGAAACAAAAGATTATAACATTATTGGTCACAGATCTGGTTCCTCCTAAGCCATTGTTTGAGATTGATTTTAAATGAACTAAAGGTGGTAGAGTCTTATAGCAACTGGAAAGTTATTCCAAATTTGTGTACCTTTGACTGATAACACCTCTTGGCTGAAGGTTGTGCGTCTGTAAGGAATTGCACAATCACCTCTCGTAGAGGCTCTTGTTACCTTACCACTCATGGTGGATTCATGGATCATTTGAATAAACTCACCCAGAAGTGGTGGAGCCAGTCCATTTAAAACCCTATAAATAGAACACACCAATTTGAATGTTCTAAAATTCTTAAAACTAAGAATATTGTATTTCTGGAGAATAAGACAATGATGAAAGGTTTTCTATCAAACATTTTTAAAGCTTTAAAAGTGTACTTAATTGCCTTCATCTAGGTCTTCCTCTAGGCCTCCTGCCTGGCAGTTTAAAACTCAGCATCCTATATACAGTATTATTCACTATCTCTCCTCTGGACATGTCCGAACCATCTCAGTCTGGTCTCTCTGACTTTATCTCTATAACTAAGATGCATTGTCCCTCTGATTTACTTATTCCTGATCCTTTCCATCCTGGTCACACCCAAAGACCAGCTTCTTCCTCTCTGCTACCTCCAGCTCTGCCTCTAGTCTTTAGACCAATCAACATCGCTGGTCTCACTACAGTTTTGTACACCTTTCCTTTATTCATTCATTCATTCATTTTCTATGCCGCTTGTCCTCATTAGGGTCGCGGGGCTTTCCTTCATTTTAGCTGAAACTCTTCAGATCACACCCGACACTTTTCTCCACCCATTCCAACTTGCATGCACAAGCTTTTTCACCTCTTTTCCACACTCTCCATTGCTCTGGACTGTTGACCCTAAGTATTTAAAATCCTCCACCTTCTTTATCTCTTCTCCCTGTAACCTCACTCTTCCACTTGGGTCCCTCTCATTCACACACATTTTTTAAATTACAATTAAAATTAAAAATTTTAACAATAGACGGGAGCTTTTTGGTACACTAAGCAAAGGAACGCCGTGATTGGCCAACGTTAGGAAGAAGAGAATGATGGAACATCACTGATATAACTAATGGGAGGGCAGCTTCTTCTTCTTCAGTTTTACGGCGGTTGGCATCAATTACTTAGGTGCATTACTGCTCCGGGGGAGGGCAGCTTGTATGGTGGTGCAGTAAAGTGGAAATATCTATGAAGCCCAATTCGTATTATGAATTTTTCGTAAATCGAGGTTCCACTGTATATATATTTATATACATACTATATATACAGTAAATACTATATACAGTGGTGTGAAAAACTATTTGCCCCCTTCCTGACTTTTTATTTTTTTGCATGTTTGTCACACAAAATGTTTCTGATCATCAAACACATTTTAATATTAGTCAAAGATAACACAAGTAAACACAAAATGCAGTTTTTAAATGAATGTTTTTATTATTTAAGGAGAAAAAAATCCAAACCCACATAGCCCTGTGTGAAAAAGTAATTGCCCCTGCACCTAATAACTGGTTGGGCCGCCCTTAGCAGCAATAACTGCAATCAAACGTTTGCGATAACTTGCAACAAGTCTTTTACAGCACTCTGGAGGAATTTTGGCCCACTCATCTTTGCAGAATTGTTGTAATTCAGCTTTATTTGAGGGTTTTCTAGCATGAACACATAATTTGTGTTCAATTATGTTATCTTTTACTAATAGTTAACTATTTTTTTATGAGCAGAAACATTTAAGTGTGACAAAAAGTCAGGAAGCAAATAGTTTTTCACACCACTGTATATTCATATATTTAGTTAAATACATACGTAACACGCTTATTATGTTATGGACAATAAACTAACAGGTTCATTTCCACGACACAGATTGGCTGGGCTACAGAATAACCGGGTCGCAAATTTCTTTCTCTCACCTTTTTCGCTTTCCTTTTTGACTCCCAGACTTCATTTTATCAAGCACTGGCAGCATAGTTTTGCACAAGTGAAACTAGAGCGGATCTGCACTGCTGCTGACAAGCAATGCACAGCAGGCATCTACGAAGCTCGTGAAGGGGCTAGTGGACCAAACCATTGCATATAATGGGGAGTTATCAGTCAGTATGGAAACTTAAGTTTGGACAATGTTGATATTTAAAGGTCACAACCAAATACAAGCAATTGTTTTAATTGTTTTCTGACTACATTTAAAAGAAACAAATCACAACCTGCCGCACGGTGTCGGGTGGGTAGCACATTGGCCGCAGAATCAGAACCTTCAGGGTTCAAATCTCCGTTGGGCATCTCTGTGTGGAGTTTGCAAGATCTCCCCGTGCGTGTGTGGGTTTTCTCCGGGTACTCCGGTTTCCTCCCACATTCCAAAAACATGCATGTTAGGTTTATTGACGACTCTAAATTGTCCATTAGGTATGAATGTGCGTGTGAATGTTTGTCTGTATGTGCCTTGCGATTGACTGGCAACCAGTCCAGGGTGTACCCCGCCTCTCGCCCAAAGCCAGCTGGGATAGGCTCCAGCATACCCGCAACCCTAATGAGAATAAGCGGCATAGAAAATGAATGGTTGGAAATCACAACCTGGATAGCAAAATTACTACTTTGGCTAATTATTACCTATTTTTGAGGCCCCTGTCATTTGAGAGCACTTGGAATGGTCGTAACTTTTCCGCCCCTTATGGCACTCAAGGGCCACAGGCCACAGATTCCCCCGAGCAGGGCAAGGCGGTGTACAAATTGTACATTAACGAGAAAATGCCAAAAAGATCTTCATTTTTTTTATTCTGCCAATGGTTTTATTCTGCATTCAAAATTAATTATTGACCAATTTGTGTATGTGTCTATTATGCTAAAAGATGTATCTAATTGAATTGAGGTTTGAATAAAATAGTATAAAAATCATTTGACACAAAAAATAATCACAGACAATCTTGGCGGCTGGTCATACCAACAAGGGAGATGGCAGCCTTATGTTGTGCACTTTCCTCACGTTTTGCATATACATTGTAACTTTGCACATTTCCAACATAATAGATGCCATATATTGCAGATAATAAGTAAGACAGGAAGGCACAAATGTGAGCCAACATTAGAATAGCTATGTGAGCTACAATGCAAACATTACGCTCACATTTTGACAGCAACATCATGCAAGGGTAGCCTATTTGCTGAATAAAAACGTCTGTAGCGGACTGGTGGACATTTGACAGAGCGCCCGGCTTTCTTTTTTTTCTATAAAGATGTGTAGCAAATACTTAAAAATGATAACTAAGCTGTTGGCCATGAAGTGATGGGCAGGATCATCACCATGAAGGAAGGGGTTTGTCTTTCATGACCTCGTGCACCTCCAAAAGCAATCGTTTGAGTGCCCATCCTTTACAAGTGAGGGAGTTGATGGATTTTTCTCACGTTCTGTGCTCTTAAACAGGCTGCAGGGATAAGTATTATTGTTAGGAAATGATTTAATAAGTCAAGATGAATTAATAAGTACATTTTGGCAAAATAACAGACTTTAAAGCCATGCAGTATAATCTTTGCAATATCGTACAAAACAATGCTCTCAATCTTCATGCTATCTTAGATCAAGGACTGTGAGCTGGCTTTGCTACTCATAGTTACCATCAGGAATGTCTAAATCCACCTTTTTTGGCTTCCGATCCGATACAGATACTTTTTAAAAATTCATTAATAAGCTTTTTTTACAAACAAGAATTTGTGGAATTGAATATGGTTATGAAAATGGCTCCTCAAATTATTAAACAAACCAAAGTGTTTGAATGTACTTTTTTATTATACAGCATGACCAACAATAATTGTTTGGCTTTTTTAGAACAAACCTCTGTGAGTCACCTCCCTAATCCAATAAAAGTCCACCCAATAAAAGCAAAACAAACTCTTTTCAGTGCAGTAGTCATTTTATTGACAATGCAAAGTATAAACCAACATTTTACGTGCAAGCTCCTTGCATCATGACAGAGGTGTCCGGGCACAGTGAAGGTATTACTGCTGTAGCTACGGAGCCGAATATCCAGTGTTCAATGTAAAACTAGTGTTACTGGTGGTGTTGCATTTTCTTGTTCATCCGAGTGGCGGCAGTCAAGTGGCAACCAGCTCTGAGGCGCATAACCGCACCTAACATGGTGGAGTGTGGCCCAAAGTTACGGATGTTATACGACGACCAGGTTGCCTCGATCTTGTGGCGGAAGCAGATTGGATCTGATCTTAAGTTCGGACCAGGACATCCCTAGTTACCGAGTATATAATTTGTCTCTGATTCATTTTTTATTCTCTTTCTGCTTCTCTTTGGATACTCTCAGCAAACTGACTCTGCCGCCACTTACATAAAATGTTGCAAAGGCCAGGCTGTGTGGGCTGTCAAGTACCTGTGAGTACCTCGCCACTTTAGAATCTTTTCATTCAGTTCAGCCAGCTCATTACATGTAATACAGTTCAATACAACATATACAATACACATAACACATTCAAAATTTGAAATATAAATTCACATTGACAAATGATTTGGTCATTAGAAAATGTGGTGTTAATAAAACATAATAAAACGTATACCTTTTATTTTGGGGTATTTTATTTTACTGTTTTGTAAAATGCATTACATGCTTACGTAGTTCAAGTCCTCTGTACACAAAAAGCGGCTCCATATCAGCAGAAAATCCTATTGAAGGTAAATGGATGGAACAAAAACAGCAAGTACCTACGACAAATATAATTTGTTGTCATATCCCAGTTTTTTGAGACAATGTATGCTAGACAGTTGTTGCGTTTATTGGATGGTGTTCAAAATTACTAGGGTTTTTGCTCAGATTGAGGACAGTAATCCATGAAGAGGATCAATTTGGGAATTACTACCAGTAGAGAGCTGATGTAAATCTGTTAATGGAGCAGTTCAAGGCCTAATTCGCTGTTGTCCAGTTTGTTTGCGTGGACCAGAACCAGTCAAATTGGAACAAGGCTCAAACAAACCACTTAAGGGTAAAGGCGATGCTTTTAACCTTATTTTTTTTCATCTTTATTTTACATTATGTTAATGTAAACATGTATTATTCCGCATTTTACTGTTAGAAGCTGAGATCATTTTCCAAACACATCATGCTCCAAAGTCCAGATAAACATGCATAAGTATTCAACAAACTTTTGCAACATTGTCAGTGCAAGGTTTTCTTTGGTACCGTGTGACGATGTCAACACACTGCATGAAAACCGTGACTCATTTCAAATATTGAACACAATAAATTGTAACACAGAGCTCAAATACGCACACACCAACAAACACAATATGCTGCACATTGCTACATGTCGAGAACGGCATAATACTCAGCCAAATATGTCAGTCAGACTACTCCTCCCTGACATGCAATTTCTTTGAATCTGTCTAGAAACTAATGTTAACAGACAAGTGAGAAAATAACAAAACAAAAAATACAATGATGCCACAATAAAGCCTAAAGAATGTCTCTCACTCCACTCACCAGGAAATTAGTAAGACTTTATACAAAACCTGTACTCTAATTGGTTCAAGCAAATAACCAGGAGGGTCTTTAGGGAAAAAACATAATTTCATGTTTTTTTCAAATTTTTTTTTTTTGGGATTAACTCCAAGATGGCAGTAACTGCATTTGAGGTTTGTTGAGTGATCAGCGTATGTCATTCACGTCTGCATGTGCTTTAAAATGTTACTACTCAGCTGTTGGTGTGAAACTTGTGCCACTTTCTGTTGTTTACAATCAACTCATCAGTGGTATTAATTCTGTCAAAAGACTGAAGGATTTTGAAAATCCTAATTGGATACTTGGACCCTGTACTGGTCACCAGTCATTCACGGGGCACATACGTATAGACAAATGTCCATTCATTCTCACATTCATACCTATGGACAACTTAGAGGCGTCAATTAACCTTAAATGTTAAGTTAGTCATTAAAGTGAGTCATTCGACTAAAAATAAAAAAAATGGTGCATTGATTTTTGATGCACCATCAAATGTATTGACATGAATATAGAATGTTTTTTTACCTACTCTCAAATGTTATGATGAGTTATGATGCTGATCAATCAATCAGTCATCAATTATGCAACTATAAGCAATGTGTTGTTGTTTTTCTGCTTTTAAATTGAGGCACAACAGAGAGTCGTGACATGATTTGTTTTTCTTAGTTTTATGCCGGATGCCATTCCTGCAACCCTCTCCTCCATTTAACTGCAGTTGGGACCGGGACAAGAATTGACATCCCCGGAGGCCGTGTGTTGGGGCCCTGGTTGAGAATGGAACCCTCATTATTTTCTTTGATTTTGTTCAAAAATAGCTATAGAAAAGAGGAGTCATCTCATTTGCAGGGCAATCTAGTACGAGTACAGGTATATAGAAAATATATTCAGATTCAGATTTTAATGTCACATACATATACATACAGAGTACGACGTGCAGTGAAATGTATTGTACGACTGTCCAACCTGTAACCATTTAAGGGATAAAAATAGATTTAAAAAAAAATAAAAATGAAAGAAATGAAAAGAAATGAAAAATAATAAATAATACACCCTTATTTAAATAGACCCTTATTTCATTTACTAAACACATAAAACATGGTTCCAATAGTTAACGCTATACTCATATCCTGTCCTAATCTCCTGAACGTGATCAATGTATTTGTCTCCTGTAATTTGTGGGATTTTTTGGGCTGTGCTTTTAGTATGTTGCTGGTGTCAAAAAGGTCATTATGATCTTGTATATACACTCTTGATCAAAATGTTAACACCAGTTGAAAATTTACCTTTGGCATTGTTCGATCTTATGGAGGTTTCAAGTAGAGCTTCATAATGCAAAATGGAGGAATGGCAGTGAGACGAAAAATGTTCTTGAATGTGCAATTTAACAGGCATTAAAATGAAATTGGATGGTTATCAGCTGATCAAAGTTTAAGACCAGAGTCTTTAAAATCTTGGCAAAAATATGGACAAAATGAATGTGAACCCACCCTCACCTATGGTCATGAGTTATGGGTCATGACCGAAAGAATGAGATTGCGGATACAAGCGGCGGAAATGAGTTTCCTCCGTAGGGTCGCTGGACTCACCCTAAGGGATAGGGTGAGGAGCTCGGCCATCCGGGAGGAGCCCAGAGTAGAGCCGCTGCTCCTTCACATCGAGAGGAGCCAGTTGAGGTGGCTCGGGCATCTAAACCGGATGCCTCCCGGGTGCCTCCCTGGTGAGGTGTTTCGGGCATGCCCAGCCGGGAGAAGACCACGGGGATGACCTAGGACACGCTGAAGGGTCTATGTCTGACAGCTAGCCTGGGAACGCCTTGGTGTCCTCCCGGTGGAGCTGGAAGAAGTCGCCGAAAACCGGTCGCCGAAATCTAGACTTCCCTACTGAAACTGCTGCCCCCGCGACCCGGATCCGGATAAGCGGAAGAAAAGGAAATGGAATGGAAAGAATGTGAACCTGGTTGGACTGCTGAGTTGCACAAGCAAGGCCTCTCACAGTGAGCCATTGGTGTTGAGTTTGGACGCAGTAAGACAGTCTTTTGAATCTTATTCAAAGATCCTTCGGGTTATGGACCAAAAAAGTCAAAGGTAGAAAAAATGTCAGCCCTAAATCGAAAGATCCAATTGGCTGTTCGTCAAGACACAGGACGATCCTCGGCCCAGATTAAGGCCATTACTGGTGCTGAGTGCAGTCCAATAACCAGATGGCATTTGCTTAAGAAGGTTTATATGAACTAAACAAACGCCACAAAATTGCAGTTTTTAAATTTGCATAAGAGCAGCAAATGTGGGACATTTTTGGAAATGTTTTCTCTTTTGAGAAAAAAATTAATGGCCAATATCATCGGCTTGATATTGGCATAAAAATGTGATATCAGTCAATATCGGTATTGTTTTTTGTCACTATAATTAAAGCCGACATAGCTATGGGTTGTTAAGTAATGTTTGTGTGGTAATGACGGGCTTTTTTTAAAAGCACAATGCTGAAGTTCACAATGCCTGCCTGACAAAGGACTTATTCCAGAGCAATGATCTCATATTTTTGGATTATCTGGCAATATTCCCCTGATCTAAATCCAATAGAGAACATTTGGCCAAGGGAAGTTTACAAAAACTGACAAGACAGTGGATGCCCTACGTGAAACCATTTTTACCTCCTGGTGCAACAGTCCCACTAGTCTCCTGGAAACATTGGTATCAAGCATGCCCAAACCAATGTTTGAGATGATTAATAAGAATGGCGCAGATAGTCATTACTGAGTCCTTTTTCCAACATTTTATTTCAACTTTAGGAGATTAAATTTTTAAACTATTGACTGAAGAACAACCTATTTCAGTTTAATGGTCTTTCTTTTCCTTTCGGCTTATTCCTGCTTATCCCACCAGGGGTCGCCACAGCAAATCATTTAGTTCTGTTTGATTCGCATGTTTTGATTTGGCAAAAGTTTTTCGTCGGATGCCATTCCTGACAAAACCCTCTATATGAGGGACATGATACGTGTGTATATATATTTGGGTGTGACCAGGATGGACAGGATCAGGAATGAGCACATATAGCATAGCTATAGCATTTCAATAAATTGCTTCCTCAAATTTTTTTTTGTCTCACTCCCATATCATCTTTTGCATTTTGAAGCTCTACTTAGAACCTCCTTCGGATTTAACAGTGCAAAATATGAAATCTTGCAGTTGTAAGAATGAAAGAAATATGTCAAAACATGTCATAACCCCAGCAGTTTTTGATAATATAGCACCTAGCACTTTAGCACTTAAGCACTCAAGTACTTCTACACAATGTATGGTTTTGTCAAGCGCACACAGTTCTTTGCCTTTTGTTGTATTGTTTTAATGTATTTCTCTTCTTGTATTGCAAATGTCACTACTGTTCTTAAAATCAGCCTGCCCTACAGATGGACTAAAGAAGAAAATTAGCCATTGGCTATAATCTTGCATACTTTATAGAAGTGATGTGAATAAATCACACAATCACCTCATACTTTAATACTTTATACATGCTCGAATGTCTGGATGCAGTGGTAGTAAGGGTCCATTTTCTCCTATGGGGTTTTTATTCAAGTTCACACTGACCTTCTGTGATAAAACAAGGGAAAACCCCTTGGATCAAGTTCTCAGATGGAAGAAAGACTAAGGAAGTGGAAAAAGAGTGAGTGATGGAGTGAAGGACAGAAGGAGAATAATTGTAGCCTAAAGTGACACAAGTAGGAGTGCTGCTGCTATTTGGCACGCCTTCATTTTGCTGTGAATGATTTTGCATGAATTTGTAGGTTGACTCACCATGGATGGCTGCGGCATAGTGCCTGTAATTGGTTGATGATTAAAAAAAGAAAAGCAAGCTTTTGTTTTGTTTGTTGGTTGCCCTGCTTGCCTGCGTAAGTGACAATAGATGGGAATGATCTTGACGTTTATTCCGGGAGTCATTAATGTGCTGCAGTATGTCTACCATGGTTAAAAACTTTACAGTCCTCCTGTCACAGTGGATATTTGAGTAAAATATATTTGACTAGCATCTGCAGGTGTCTTCCTCATTTGTCCAGCCTAAAAGCCCTTTTAAAATTACTTTTAGTGAGTGACGGGGCTAGTTTGGCTGATTTGTGTTGTGAGATTACATCTCTCTCAAGCCAGACTGTTCAGCATGTCTAAGCTAAGTAAATAATGGTCTCATTAAATACATCGATTGCAGGCACATTCAGGATTTTTTCCAGTGATATGATATCTGCCTCACTGTGAGGTCAAGATGGATGGATATGTTCCAAAAGTAGTAGCTCTGACTTTGTGTGCAGTTCAGTTCTTATATACTTTTGAGGAGTTTCTAAAAGTTACGATTGGCCCCCAAGGCATTAATGGTTGGCAGCTCTGAGTGCCTTATTTTTCCTGGTTGTTCCTTGTACTTTTATGAACTCTGCATTGCCATATGGTGTTTGAAACTCAAGAATTATTTCCAACCAAATAGTTGTATATAATTTCAAGTTGTGTTAAACATCAGCATTAAACACAGGACAAAGTTATTTCAGAGCATTCGGAAAATAACGAGAATTAGTAACACAATTGGTAAGAAAAATGAATCTTGAGAAAACTGTATGCTATTTTGGTTAGTTTTCATGTTGATAAACTATAGTAGTGTTCAGAATAATAGCCGTCTAGCCAAATCAATCACAGTTATTAGTATATTTTTATTGCTACATGGCAAACAATAAATACCCAACATTCATACCATGCACGCTCTTAAGGCTGTATAATTGGGCAATTAACTGAAAGGGGTGTTTTAAAAAAAATAGTGTTGACTTTATAAACTCAACACTATTTTTTTGTTTCTAGAATTTGTCAGTCCTGTGAATCCCTAGCACAGTTTTTTTATAAATGCTTCACATCTGTGTGGCATGGACTCAACCAACTTGTGGCACCTTTCTGCTGTTATTCCACTCCAAGATTTTTGACAAACATTCCACAATTCATGAACATTTCTTGGTTTTGCTCCAGAAACAGCATTTTTGATGTCACCCCACAAGTTCTTCATTGAATTAAGGTCTGGGGATTGGGCTGGCCACTCCATAACATTAATTTTGTTGGTTTAAAACAGTGGTCCCCAAACTGCGGCCCGCCTCCACAATTGACCCGGCCCCCTGAACAATGCCAGAGACGCATTAGGATTTTTTTTCAGTCTGGCCACACGAACGAGACTGGCCCTGTTTACGCATAGCCATACTTCTTGCAAGCGGGAGATATTTTTCTGCGTTTTGCCCTGTCATCCACACGTCCCCGGGTTTTATTTCTCATTAAAATGAAGGTTTCTAAAAGCTCCGGCCAAAGTGGAGATTTGTGGAGTTCTCCAGATCCACGTCATCACTCTACACGCGACGCTCACGCACGTACCTAAAGTAGATCTTTGGTGTACTGCTCACTTGTTCGGGGTCTGACGCAAAATCACAGGGCTCCACGTTGGACGAGATGGAAGTACTGGGCGAGGGAGAAGAGCTGTGCCACTCCAACTCTTATAGGCTTCATTTTTGTGGTCAGGAAAGCCCAAGTTATCTCTCCCCTCATATCATGAATTCTCCGTCTTGTTTGTTTTCGGAGAATCTACGGGACCTACTGGTAACTTGTTTGCCATGTAGCAATAAAAATATATTAACAGTGTCTATTGCGGTTAGTCGCATTGGACAGCTATTACTTTGAAAACTACTGTATATGGCTACTTCCTTGTTGATGTTGCTATAGAAGGAACCATTTTGATTGATGTGGTTTTCCATGTGTCATCCCTCCTGAAAATTCAAGCATAACTACTTTCAAACTTCATAGCAAAAATATATTAGTACATACTAAGTAATCTTGATTGATTGATTGTCTGAAACTAATAGTTTTAGTGAGCTTTCAAAAGTATTTCCCAAACACTACTTTGTGTTTTTTGCTGTCTGGGAAGATAGAATGCCCAGACAGCTTGATCAAATTCAAGGCAGCTTTCTTGATGTGATATCAATCATCTGATAGAAAGCAAAATTGTGCAGAATATAATTGTTACTGTGACAAATTTCACTGGAACAGGAAAAAAATGTGTCTTCGTCACACAACAAAGACTGTAATTATGCAGATGCCGAAGAATGACGGCAAAGATTGCCATGGACTAATTACTGCATGGCTGCAATTACGAAGATTGTAGGTGGCATGTCTAGGTTTTTTAGTGACAGCACAGCTAACCGGTTCTCTCATTGGCTGCCGCCAACAGGAAGGGCCCGTGATTACGACTGTGGCGGCAGATGTTTCTGCAGCTGTCCTCAAGTACATGCTGTGATGTCTCCACGGGAATGTTTGTCTCAGTCAACAGTGAGACTGAATAACCTTCTCTTGGTCATGCTCATGGTTTTATTGCTTTCAAACATGCTTAACGAGCTACATTAAGGAGCATCATGTAATTACACTTGCACAATTCAACAGGTCCGAAAAGGAGCAGGAAGAAATTAGTTGATGAATTGCTCATGTTCTGGGCCGTGCGGTGGTCGAGCGGTTAGCATGTTGGCCACACAGATTTGGAAGACAGAGTTTATTGGGGGGGGGGGGCGCACGGTGGCTGAGTGGTTAGCACATTGGCCACACAGTCAGGAGATCTGGAAGACCTGGGTTCAAATCTCCGTTGGGCATCTCTGTGTGGAGTTTGCATGTTCTCCCCGTGCGTGCGTGCGTGGGTTTTCTCCGGTTACTCCGGTTTTCTCCCACATTCCAAAAACATGCATGTTAGGTTAATTGGTGACTCTAAATTGTCCATAGGTATGAATGTGAGTGTGACTGGTTGTTTGTCTATATGTGCCCTGCGATTGACTGGCGACCAGTCCAGGGTGTACCCCGCCTCTCGCCCAAAGTCTGCTGGGATAGGCTCCAGCATCCCTGTGACCCTAATGAGGATAAGCGGCATAGAAGATGGATGGATGGAGTTTATTGGGCATCTCTGTGTGGAGTTTGCATGTTCTCCCCGTGCTTGGATTTTCTCCGGGTACCCCAATTTCCTCCCACATTCCAAAGGCTAAGCGGCACAGAAAATGGATGCTCACGTCCTTTGTCTTACATTTTTCTAATAGGGGGAGAAAAGAATACAAACTGTGTATAAATAGATAGCTTATGCAGTCTAATTTCTTTTCAAACAATTAGTACATAATCAATAAAAATAATACAAAAAAAAGTTTATAAAGATCTTGAATCCCTTTTAATAAAATGAGGGCAATTTGTATAACATCAAATTGAGCAAAGAAAGGATTCAGTTATATCAATTTCATATAAATATAAATATATTCATATAAATAAATATTGTGAGGACTACTGGATGTCCAATGGATGTCCAAGTTTCTGGAACATCACATCATCATGTTATACTGTAATCGCATTAAATCCTACATAATTATGGTAGTATGCGTGACAACCAGACCTCCAGTCTCCTGGGAGAACATGCTTAAGGGTTGACCACCGAGCCAAGCAGCGTGGACGGGACAGATTTACGCGCCTTTGACGTCCCCAGTGGGAGGGCAAGTGACAGTGTTGCTGATGGTCTCCAAAGAAGCAGCTTTAGCACACGCCTGCCCACATCTGTGACTCTCGCCACAATCCACAAAAGATTGGAAACCCTGAATAAAAGCTTCAACTAGATTTGTAGGACTCTATGCTTCAGCATTCAGGTTGAAACATCAATCATAAGTTAAACTTTGTGAAAAACAAAACATAAACAAAAACACCTTATGCCTTTTTGTTTGTTTCTCCCTTTTTTCTTAATTGTATTTCCTACTATGTGTAGCGAGCCAAAGAGGGCCCCGGGGACACACTTTGGACACGCTGCTTTTATAGCAGGAGAGCTCTCTGTTTCGTGTCAAATGTGGCATGATCTCATGTTTTTAAAGCTTATTTAACAACAGAACGTGAAGTTATGGATTTGTGGGTGTGTTTGCATGCACATATCCTTAGCTTGATGGGTTCTCGTGGTATTTCAAATGAGGAGTTCTTTTCAGCTGGATGAATCGATGCGACAGTGAGGAGATCAGCAATTGGAAGAGATGTTTGTGGAGGTGTGCCGTCTGACCTCTGAACAAGTAAACATACAGGAAATAACGTTGTTTAAGCCGTCCAATCGCTGCCTTCACGGTCCACGTCACTGCAGGTCAAGGATTTTTTTGGAGGTGCACGTCACACTACGTGTAACGTGAACAAGGAAACTGAAAACGGCAAAATGCAACAGTATGCTTACCTGGGGGCAGCAAAGCGTATTTAATGGTCAAGATGCATGACGTGAATGAAAAATGCATACATTTTTGATAAAGTGCATGAACAGGGATGAGAATAGTCCTCCACCGAGCATTGCTACTCTACCTGCTTTTATTCATTTATGCTCGGAAATGCCTTGCTATGAGCGTTCTGGCGGGTGTTTCGTAATAGCTACACACAAAATAGGCGATTGTGGTGGTGGGCTCACCTGTTAACGCAATCTCTGCGTAAGAAGAGTTTTAATCCCTGGATGCGGTCACCTTGACGTGTTTCTCTTACGGTTGTGGGAGCCTTGATGTTAAAATCCCGGGGACACGTGAGCGCTTTGTTCTGACACGTGGTCAAGGATGTTTAGCCTGTGCAGATGTGTGTGCAGTCATTAATAGTTGAAGCGTACGTGAAGAACGGACGCCCTTGTGTGGTTAACTTGGACAAAGACAAACTGAGCCTGAGGGAATGATTTTTCTCCTATGATTTGAATTTCCGCCCTGAATATAAATATATACATGTTGTCAGTACTCCCTTCTCTTGTAATTGTTTCACACTCCAAGTTGATGTCCTGCAGGCTTCCAAGAGGATGTTAGCGTTGCGAGGATGTCTTCTGGCCTGCGGTACTAATACCAGCACTTAAAAAACTGTGGCTTAATTACAGACTCTTGGCTGACCTTGCAGTGTGAACTTTGCTTTAGATCGTCAATTGTGGCTCATCAATTTCTATGTTAATGAACACAAGAAGCTGCAGGGCGTGAGGCACGACTGTCTCAACAGACAACATTGGCTTCCCAGGGACAAGAGAGATAAAAAAAAAAGGATTAATTATGCTTTTATATCACAGTGCATCCGTCCTTTAGTCATGTCATGACTTGAGACTTTTACAGCTTGGGGAAATACCTTGTACAGTTACAATTGTTGTTTAAGATGTGCCCCAACCGTGTTGCCTGTGCTATTATTGTCTGAATAATAACACAGAGTAGCAATAAGAGACAGGTTATACAATTGATGAGGAGCACTGTGTTTAGTCTGCACGGATACAGAGGGAACGCGGAAGCCATTCACGGTGAGCCCTTGCTTGTGCCAGGAGAGGAGGAGAGACAAAAGGCAGGACGGGAAGCTAGAATTTTTGTTGAGCGTTTTGTTAATGACTTCCATTCCCACTGTCCTTACACTGCTGCAGCCATCGGTCTGTTTGTTAACCCAGTTTGGTCTGGTCATTATCAAAGTGTACTATAATAAACCCACCACACCGAGGTTTTGTGTTCGGTGTTTCCGTACAAGCAAGTCATCACGACGCAGGACCACAATACAGGATACAATAAGCTCTTTTTAACACTCGCTGTAACTTTAGGGTGGTAAGCCGAATCCCCACAAAGTCTGGTACACACCTTTATGGGCACGAGAAGCACATGTGTTTAAGATGGGAGCAAGATTGGTTGAAAAACATGGCCACCATCAAGTAAAACATCGTCGCAGGGGAACCTCCAGGACTCAGCAGCTAATTGGGGGCTAGTTGGGGATTTCTGTATTCCAGGTGTTCTAGCATGTCTTCCAAAACATTTTGACAGGGGCACCACATTGAGTTTCATAAAGTACAAGGGAGAACTGTCAGCCTAAAATTGGAAACCCTCAGTCAGTTTTTCTCTCTGAGACCTCAGAACATTGACACGTTCCAGGATAAATTCACATTACCTGTGGGACATGGGATTCCAACACGTGACTGTTGTCTTCTTCCCCTCCCTCCGTCCTTCCTGTGTCTTCAGCTTTCCCGCTCCGCTTTTCTCTGTCTTCCATTGGATGGATGGACAGGGAAAAATGCTTATCCTAAGCCCACCAGTCCTCTTGATTAAAAGGACGCGAATCAGCTGGGGGAAACGCGAGGAAGGCTCCCATGACACTTTGGGACTGGAGCTCCTGATTGGCCTCTTGATGTATAATTCAGGTTAGATGAGCGACCCTTTAATGAGCTTGGATAATGATGTTGACATCCTATCCTAAAGCCACTGCACACGTGAGTCCCCATTGCTGTACTTGCTATTCTTTTGATAAAAACCAGGTAATTCCAGCACCTGGTCAACTGGCTGATGTAAACCACTGCTGGCCTCATTTGTTGAGCAGATTTGACATTGTGACTTCTTTCTAACATTGGGTCTTGATCTTGATCAGCCATACTTGTCATATTGCTCGGGTCATGGTCTTAATTTGGTCTCAATCTACCTTGGTCTTTGTCCTCATTACTTTGGTCCTGGTCTTGATCTACCTTGGTGGTGTTCTCGTCTAGAGTCCTGGTGGATTTTCTAGCTTCACTCTTCAAGGTTTCTTTAGCCTGTGTGCTACCTGTGTTATATAGCTTCCCATGTCCGTCTCCTCACCACAGTTTCGATTTTTTACTCACTGAGCGCTACCCTCCTTTGGTTTTTTCCTGCACACTTGTGTCTGTTGCGACCTGTGCAACTGTTGACGGCTTAGAGGTAATTTGTTTTTGAGCTACAGTGGTGTGAAAAACTATTTGCCCTCTTCCTGACTTTTTATTCTTTTGCATGTTTGTCACACAAAATGTTTCTGATCATCAAACACATTTTATTATTAGTCAAAGATGTCTTAGTCAAAATGCAGTTTTTAAATGAATGTTTTTATTACTTAGGGAGAAAAATATCCAAATCCACATAGCCCTGAGTGAAAAAGTAATTGCCCCTGCACCTAATAACTGGTTGGGCCGCCCTTAGCAGCAATAACTGCAATCAAACGTTTGCGATAACTTGCAACACGTTTTTTACAGCGCTGTGGAGGAATTTTGGCCCACTCATCTTTGCAGAATTGTTGTAATTCAGCTTTATTTGAGCGTTTTCTAGCATGAACCGCCTTCTTAAGGTCATGCCACAGCATTTCAATGGGATTCAGGTCAGGACTTTGACTAGGCCACTCCAAAGTCTTCATTTTGTTTTTCTTCAGCCATTCAGAGGTGGATTTGCTGGTGTGTTTTGGGTCATTGTCCTGCTGCAGCACCCAAGATCGCTTTAGATTGAGTTGAGATGGCCGGACATTCTCCTTCAGGATTTTTTGGTAGACAGTAGAATTCATGCTTCCATCTATCACAGCAAACCTTCCAGGTCCTGAAGCAGCAAAACAACCCCCAGACCATCACACTACCACCACCATATTTTACTTTTGCTATGATGTTCTTTTTATGAAATGCTGTGTTACTTTTACGCCAGATGTAACGGGACACGCACCTTCCAAAAAGTTCAACTTTTGTCTCGTCAGTCCACAAGATATTTTCCCAAAAGTCTTGGCAGTCATCGAGATGTTTTTTAGCAAAATTAAGACGAGCCTTAATGTTCTTTTTGCTTAATAGTGGTTTGTGTCTTGGAACTCCGTTTTTGCCCAGTCTCTTTCTTATGGTGGAGTCGTGAACACTGACCTTAATTGAGGTAAGTGAGGCCTGCACTTCTTTAGATGTTTCCCTGGGATCTTTTGTGACCTCTCGGATAAGTTGTCTCTGCGCTCTTGGGGTAATTTTGGGCGGCCGGCCACTCCTGGGAAGGTTCACCACTGTTTTTGCCATTTGTGGATAATAGGCCTGAACTGTGGTATTCAGGCCTAGGGTTGGCTACAGAAATTGAACTCAGGTGTGATAAATCACAGTTAAGTTATTTTTTACCAAGGGGGGGGGGCGCAATCACTTTTTCACACTGGGTCATGTAGATTTTGAGGTTTTTTCCTCCCTTAATAATGTAAACCTTAATTTAAAAACTGCATTTTGTGTTCAATTATGTTATCTTTGACTAATAGTTAACTATTTTTTATGAGCAGAAGCATTTAAGTGTGACAAACATGCAAAAGAATAAAAAGTCAGAAAGGGGGCAAATCGTTTTTCACACCACTGTATAGAGAGAGAGAAAATCTAGATCCCTGCTGAAATATTTAGCAGCGCTCAGCATGCAAGGCGGGTGGGAAAAAGACACCACCCTCTGAATGTTTTCCAGCTTGTAATTGTAAATCTGCACGGCTGTGTAAGACAATGACAAATATAGCTGCTATCTTCAAGCTTAGAGTGGATAAAACATGAAGGAGTCTCTAAAGCACATTATCCATGCACTTTTGTACCTGATGCATCTTTTTTTCAGTAATTAACTGAGACTTTATCCAGTTCCCCAATACAGTATTTTATAGGGGTGTAACCAATCGTTTTAACAACCATTTGATTCGTATCACGATTTGTGGTTGCCGATTCGATTCAAGGACGATATCGGTTCATTTTCAGCGATACAATCCCAAAGTATTAAATAACTTTAAATCGATTCAGTAAATCTTTTAGCCCCAAATTAAAGCAGTCTGAAATAAATAGCTGGATACCGGAGGGTGCATGTGAAGTTTCCTAAATTCCATTTTCTTTTTGTAAGAGAATTTGTGGCAAATGCATTCACGTTTTATTTGAATAAAGTGCAACCAACACTTCAAGCTGAATTAGCAAAGAATACATTAACAGGTTGAATGAATAATTCTATCTGATAAAACATGACAAACTTCAATTTGATACCTCATTCATTTTTCTAACCAAAGTATTGAAGGAGTTATTTTGCACCATCAGAGTTAAAGGAAGTTTCATGTGCAGGTAGATAAAGTCCTTGCCCTACATATCCTACATACTGTAATGTCTGCACAGACGCTATTAAAGCTTATCATTGTAAAATATATTATATAACAGTGGCTGCGATTGACTGGCGACCAGTCCAGGGTGTACCCCGCCTCTCGCCCAAAGTCTGCTGGGATAGGCTCCAGCATCCCCGTGACCCTAATGAGGATAAGCGGTATAGAAAATGAATGAATGAATGAATGAATATAACAGTGGCTCCCAAAACGGACTCCTAAATGACACGCCCCCACATTCCCGGTCCGGTCAGCATGCACCTCAGCATATGTTTACAGTCGCTGCGTACCTTTTAACTTGTCCTGAAGCTCCCATCCGTGAGTTTGAAAGGCTTCAAGTTGGACTTGAAGCTACACAGACTCTTCTACTAGAGCGCACAAACTGTTTCAAGGATAATGTTTCAAGTCTTTATGGTTAAAAAAGTTAAATAACACATATCCATATAAAACCTGCCGTGCTTAAATCCAATGCTTTATTTCCTTGCATCGAGTCAATCGATTGATTAGCTTTCAAACGATGTTAGATCAATATATGCTGTCTTGAATGGCAATGTGGTGAACACAGATCGGTGTAGTTGGATCATAGGAATATATATTGATACATTAATGTAGTGAATGAATTATTACACCCTAGTATTTTACATTACGGCAAGTATTTTTACTACGGTACTGTGAAGGGACAATTCAATAGAAAGAAACTATAATAAAATGATTTAGAGTAGTCTAAAGCAGGGGTGTCCAAAGTGCACATTCTAAAAATACATAACTTAACAAGAATTTTTTTTTAAAATCTAACAGCAAAAATCATGAAAAATTTACTAGATTGAACTTGTAAAATTATAATAAAAAAAAAAGTCATATTAGTACCATAGAGTTGAAATATTAGAGGAAGAACATTTTATTTTTAAGTATATGATAAATATTATGAATACTTTATTATTTAAAAACTGTTGTGGGTGTTGAAAAAAATATAAACAATAATAACTGAATAAAGTTAGAATATTATTAGAAAAAAATGCACACATATTATTTATGAAGAAGGATAAAATATTTGAAAATTTAAAAAAAAAACAAAGTTCATACTAAAAATACACTTTTCCACCAAAATCACAAAGCTGAGATTCTTGATATACTGCGTATCTAGATAACTTCTTAGCATATCTACATGTGCTGCTTTACTCATTTTTCACTATGTGGCCCTTTGTGGAAAAAGTTTAGCTGCTCTAAAGTATAGCAGGATAGATTTGCTATTCTGAAAATGAGTCCACAGACAGCCATTATTATTGGGAGCTGTGGTTCACTGAGTGGAAAGATGAATTCCAACATGTATATGTGCATAGTGATACCAAGCATGGTACCCTCCTTTGGGAAGCAGTTTTCCAGCATGATAAGGAGCCCAAACATACCTCCAAGATGACAAGTGCCTTGCTGAGGAAGCGGAAGGTGAAAGTGATGGAGTAGCCAAGTATGTTTCCTCGAGACCTGAAACCAAATTAAACATCTGTGGAGCATCATCGGGGAGCAAGGTAGCGAACATCTACCAGCTGATGTCATCATGGAGGAGTGGAAGAGGAGAGCTCGATAACAACGGTGCTATACGAGCTGTACACTGACTACTTTAAAGCATTTCTAAGACTACTTTTATGGTATTGTCTCTTGGGAAAATACCATCATATACTTGCTGAAATGTGAGATTGTTACTGCAAATGCACTCAGGTGGTTCCTCTCTCAATTTAGGGTGAATCTACCATTCCTGAGAGGCTGTGATCCTTTCACTCCCTCCTTTCCTTCTCCACACTCCGCCGGATCTTCAAAAAGGATCTTGGCTCGGCCTCAAATCTGGCTTTAATGCCAGCATAGCTTGACAAAATGGCAGGCTAATTTGTAAAGACGGGGTAGAACGACGGTAAGGATGAGGGGAGCTTTGCGCTCCGTGTCTGAGGAGATGATAAGATCCAGAGGGCCAAGTGGAGCAGATGGCTCAGTTCAGTCCGTTTTATTTCAGTCATTACATTCAAAGTTGAACAGTGCAATACAATCCCGCGTTTAGTTGTGGACATTGACCAAGAAGATTTAGGCAGAGGGATTCTTATGTCCATCCCTCTTACATTTTTCTTTTTGTTAGAAATTGTCAACATATTTTTGTATGCTTATAACAAGCAAATACAAAAAGGCAGAAAAAACACTTTATTTATGAAGAACAGCTGCGTTTATAAAGTAGTTCATATTTTCAATAGTTACCTTTGTGTTTATATTCAGTATAATTCATAAATAATCATTATTATATTATTACAGTTATGTTATTTCTAGTTGTTGATACAACATCATTTTTCTGGTCAAAGGGAAGCAGAGTCTGGTGTTTTTGGAGCTCTGCTTGTTGGACTGTTAGCCCTGGCACAGATGAGCGAGGAGGGAGGGGGGGGGCATTTCTGCAATTACGGAAAGGTCACAACCCGCTGTCGTGGCAACTGTTTGGAAACCTCTTGGCAACGGCGCACCTGACTGTGCCGCAAAGCCACAATTAGCGAGCAGTTAATGTCCTGGGTGGCGAAAAAACCTATTTAAGGTTTTCCCACAATGCATTTAGTGCAAACAAAGCATTTCATCGGAAATGGATGGATGGCTTCTGAGGTGCTGCAATGTCGCCCCTGTCCCCTCTGGTGGACAGAGGCCGAAGGGAGACTGACATCATTGCACCACCCATGCAGGCACCATACGATACTTTGTTTGGACGCAATGCATTATGGGAAAACCTTAAAATATATATTCTTTAAACTTGTATTATATACTTGTATATGTCCTAGCTTTTTAAAAGGACAGTTATGTCGAGTAATAACCTCTTGCAACCTCCATTGGTTTGACAAGCTTGTCGTGAGTTCACTGGTAGCTCCTGATTTGTCATGCCAAAGAAAGAGCCACCGTTTCCAGCATTTAAACAATTAGTCCTAGTTGTGAAGTAAAGGAGAGGTCACGAGATTAGAACGAAACTAAACTAAATTATCTAAATTACTGCTGTGTGAAATAAATAAATAATAATATATGAATACGATTAATGTGATTATTTTGATATGCACTATATATCATGATTTATGAATTATTGGGCCGTTTGTCATTCATGATTTTACATTTTAGTTGTTGTTGCTGATTATCGATTCAGTTGGTTTTCTTTCATTTTGACACACACACGCACACACACGGCAAACAACTTGACTGTGTTAGCTTTTAATAAGGGACTGCAGATGTGAAAGCGCCTGAGTTTTGCATCATTTGAGCAAAAATAATAGCACCCCATGTGATGTCATAACGGAGCTCAGATAAACTTAGATCAAAACACCTTCAAGAAGAAAGGAAAAATAGACCGGAGACTTTCTTGTCCCCTTGAGTGGTTTATTTGTGCTGTCTACTGCCACATGAAATCCCAATGTTCTCTCTCTTTTTTCTTTTTTTTTTGCTAATTGTGGTTTTTTTCATCTGATTGTATTCTCAAGTCTATTTCTGTTCATGTGTGAAAAGTGGGACAGGATACTAGTTCCAGCTTTTTAAAGCCAAGCCTCATGAGTTCTCACAATAGTGTCTACTGGCTGGTCTACACAAAGTCAGGAGTCTTTTAAGATGCCTGCACAAATGTGGTTTGGTACTTGCCTGGACCAAAAGTGATTTAAAAAAAGATACTTAGTTCAAATTTTTTTGTGTTTCGCTGGTTCACACTGTTCAGACTGGTATTTTTTGTCGCAGAACCAAAAGTAGGGTGACCATATTTTAATTACTGAAAACACTCGGCCCGGTAATGAGATGTTACAAATGATATTGGAAGTTTTCTCCAAGATGCGTGTAGTAGGGGTGTCACAGTGCACTAGCTCACAAGACGACACGATACACAATATTTGGATAAGGTCAAAGTCAAATTAATTTATATAGCACATTTCCAATACACAAAACTACACAAACATACTCAATAATAAAAACACTATTAAAAACTAAAGTAATGGCCAGGTTTACCGGTGCTAAAAGCCAGCCCATATAAATAAGATTTCAATAAAGATTAAAAATGCTGCAGTGTTTGTGCGGGTTTAATGTTCAGGGGCAGACTATTCTAAGTCTTGGACCTGTGACAGAAAAGGCCCTATCGACCCGAGATTTAAGATTACATCTTGGAGTGGTTAAAAGGAACTAGGAGCTGGACCTCATTGTTCTAGCGGGAACATAAACAGCCAGTAAGTCAGATAAATATGAAGGAGCCAGGCCATTCAGGGTTCATGACAACACGATGACAATATTTTAACATTATTTTTAGGAAAAAATACAACAAAAAAATGTATGACTGGACAAAAAGACCTTTTCATTTAACGGAGTCACTAAATAATGCAAGTACATTTTGAAATATTTCCTAACTTTGCATGCATAACCTGCCTTTCTCACACTGCCTGCGCCGGGACTTGATCAATGGACATTGGAAACGGGAGACCAGAGCGCTGACCGCTGGGCCAAATGTCCAGAATGTCAAACCAGCATCTCTTAAGGCGGCGGGAATGAGGTTTCTCAATGCACACCTTCACAGCCACACTGGCCTCCGTTACATAAGCAGCATGCTTTTAAGAGTTTTAGCAAATTGAGTTAAAAATAAAAAAGGTTAAAATAACCGCAGTTGTAGCTGCTACTATTATTCACTCGTGTTGATGTGTAGTAGTATATGTAGTATGTTAAGACTAGGGACGGGTGTCACGAGACGAAATGATGATTGGGTTTACGAGACACAATTTTAACTATTTTTAGGAAAAGTACAATGAAAAAATATTTGACTGGACAAAAAGACTGTTTTTTTATACAGTATATATATTATATATATATATATATATAATATAATATAATACAATTATAATATATAATTAATATAATATATTATATATATATATATATATTATATATAAATAAATACATATTGAAACACATACTGTATATGCTGTATATAACTGTATATACAGTCTATATACTGTTTATGTGTGGAATGGGGTGGGGTATATATACCAGATAGATATATATCTACTAGATAGGTAGGTAGATATATATGTATATATACATTATTATATATACAATATTGTATATATATATACAGTATATACAATTTTAGTCAATGACAACACAACTGAACACAAAAAGCAGTTTTTAAATGAAACTTATTATTAAGGGATAAAACAAATCCGGACCTACCTTACCCTGTGCAAAAAAACGATTGTTCCCTGTTAAGGCATAACCAAGATTAATATTAAAAAACATTTTGCGCTGTTCCATTTACTTTGTTAACCAATTTTGTTGCATTGCCTTTTTGTTGCCACCACTTTTGAACAAATTCATCATATTGGCTCGTTTGTGGTGATGAGCTTATGTTCTTTACTGTGCAGTATTTGATCCCATGACAAATGCACCAGTTTTTGATCTGGACCAGAGTACGGAACCTCTAACGCAACCTGAGTGGTGCGTGGGAGTCAAATGTGACGGGCGAGGGCTGATCCTGTGATCTCGCCTCTTGAGTTTTGCGTATTGAATTTACAGCCGGGGATTTTGTGAAGAGGTGGATTTTATGTCATTGCTATATTTTGTTGCCTGACATGCAACTTTCAGGAGCCTACTCGCACTCTAAAAGGAAACAAGTGTGGAGGCAGATGCATCTGACGCCTTTCCTGAGCCCTGGGCTGAAGTGCTTACACAAGAACATCCCCCCATCTACACACACACACACTTACACACACACTACTGTGTTGTAGGTGAGCATTGATGCGGAGCAATGTGTGAATCCTACACTTCCTGTTCAACTCCATTAACGCTGCAGGTCTTAATGGCCAATTACCATTTAGTACCTATATCCAATTTTTACTACGCAAAGGAAACCTGCATTTGTTGGTGCGGTAGTTTAACAGGATTAAAAAAGCTACAGCACTGAAAATGGGAAATTTAACTAGCAACAGCGCATTCAATTTTGGTGCAAAAGGGAAGAAACATGAATTTAGGACTTTTTTTCTCACTATATTGACTTTGTGGAGCTGCGTGTAGCAAGGTCACTAAAATGTAATAATTGTGAGTTTTACAAGCTTTATGAATGCAAAGTTCAAGCCATTTTTTCCGTTCAATGCATGGCTAATTGTCTGTCCTCTCGCCATATACAGCCTCTTCAGTAGATGGCAGTGGCGCTCTCATTGTCAGAGTGTGCGCTGGAACGGGCAAGGTTTTCATGGCCGGAGTGTCACGATTCGTGTCTTGTAGACGTAACAGTTTGGGTTAGTTTCCTTGTGTTATTATTTTCATAGTGTCATGTGTTTTCTGGGCCGTTTCCTAGTTTCTTCACTCCATACTCCATAGTTCCATACTATTTATGTTCAGGTGCGTGCGCCAGTCGGGTGCCAGCTCATTGTTTGTTTGTCATTGGTTCTTTTCCCATGTATGTTACTTTTTCTTCGCTTCGTGTGTTCCCATGTTTTTTCCGCTGCTTTGCAGCATCCTTATTAAAGATTCCTCGAACTTACCTGCTTGGCATCCAGCTCTCTGCATCTCCGGGGTCGTTACACCATGCCGGGAAGAACGTTACGTGACACGGAGCACGCGCACATTGTTTTATTCATTTTTGTTTTTAGGTTAAGGTTTTACATATTGTGCTCCTGAGTTTAGTTAATGTTGCTGATAAATTTGAATTTATTAATGTATTGATTTTTTAAAATAAAAGAGTCTGTCAAAAATTGCAGAATCAAAGAATATCAAGAGGAGTAACCGCACCTCACCCGGACGTGGGACACCGGGGCCTCACCCTGGAGCCAGGCCTGGGGGAGGGGCTCGCAGGCGAGCGCCTGGTGGCCAGGCCTTCACCCGTGGGGAGTCTGTCAAAAAATGTATAAAACTTTAGAGCCAAATGATACTACGTATAGTCACAGCGGAGAGTAATTTCTTCTTATTGGGGGGCCATAACAGAAAATATTTGACAAGCACTGACTTTACGGAAAGTTTCATTATTTGATTTGGGCCAAGATGTAATAAACATAAAGCCAAACAACAATGCTGTTCTTCCATGTCTTTTAACTTCTTTTGAGGACAAAGTTTGCTCTGGCATCTCCCAGAAGGTACATCCAGTGCTCCCTGCCCTCCAGCTCGGCAACCCCCTTTCACTACAGTAGTTGTGACTATTGCACATGGTGCCATTTTTGTTTCATTCTTTTATGCAGCATCACCTTTTGGTGATTAGTTGGGGTGCGGCACTAGTCCATTGGTAAGACTAAGGTTTTGAGATGGTGTTTTTGTAGAGTACATTGAGCTGTGTGAGACAGTTCAAGTTAGTATAACAAGGTATTTAATACACCACCACACTGTGTTGTATTTGTCAGAAAAATAACAGCACAGGCAACGCCATAGGGATGCATGTTTTGACAAATTTTCACCCTTTTGTGTGTAATGTTTGGAAGTATTTGTCTTACAAAAACAAATGCATAAATTAAAATTTTTATATTTTTAACACGGCTGTATTTCCTCATAGGTGGTCTTTCTCAGTCGGAACGGCGTCGCTGAAATATTCTCAGTCAAGTTGCTCTCATTAACATCACACCCTGTAGCTCTGCACCTGTTCATCATTATACTCGGTAGAGTCGCCACCAACCTTTTGGAGCCCAAGATCCCTGGCCATGAACCAAGGCAAGATCTAACTACTGTTGCACTTCAAGGGAAAAAAAAAACAAATTCCTTCCAACTCAAGGCCCATTATTTCTAGCCATCCATTTTCTATGCCGCTTAACCATAAACACAATTGGCCTGATTCCTCATGTTTCAGTACTCAAAACTCTTTGTGCAAAGCCTTACACAAAAGTGGCCAGAGGTATCATTCCTTGCAAATGCTGATTCAACAAAAACATGCTCTCACTATATTCAACTCAAATTATCAAGACACCTTTCTACATGGGAACTCACTCAGCTTAAAAATTAACACACCAATCAGAATTGTGTGTCAATAAACAGAGTCATCTTCACGTGCTCTGGAACAATGGATCCCGACTATGGAGAGGTTTCTAAACAACACAGAGGATGGGCACGAGGAAGAAGGAGAAAACCAAAAAAGACCCAATGAAGGGCATGCTGCTCTCGTTCATCATGTGGTGGTACTTAGGTGGACAATTGGAGCAGCCGGCCAGCGAGTCCAGCCAATCTTAATGTAATGTGTGATGGAAATAAAATACCATGTCCCTGACCTGAAACAACATTGTGCTGATTGTGATGTTGAGATCGATAGATAATCCTATCTCCAAGAAAGTCACATTTCCAGCAGCTCTGCAAAAGTTACATAACAAATGTAAACACTTAAAAATAATGCTATTTTTGTTGTGAATATGGAAACACTATGAATAAAACCTATTCTAGACAGTTTGGTGGCGGAGTTTTGAATGAATCCCTCCACGGCATCAAACACTGATTTTCACGGCTTGTATGCGTCGTCTGAGGGTAATGGCTGATTGCGAACCAGAAGTTAGATGTTATGTTAAAATTGTGTGTGAAGATTTGGTGAAGAAAATGGTGTGTTGATCCAGGAACTGTTGTCTAAGCAATTGGAAAAAAAAGTCCAAGAACAAACGTACTACGCTCAGTTTCAAGTTACATTTGACAGGAGATGGCAGAAAACCTAATATTGTTGTGTAAGTGAGGGTGAGGTTTTACCGAACAGAGGCTGGTGTTCCTGTGGTGGTGAAGGCCTCACATCCTTCATTGTCATCTGGACACGGGGGCCCGTCACTCTGCTGTGTGTTTTCGATGGGAGGTCATGTTTTCCTGGTTGTTTGCTTGTTAGTTGGCAGGCTTCCACATAAAAACTTCTAAACTGGTATCTTTGGAGACAGGGATGGAGCTCATCTGACCAAACAGCAAAACATCCCACATTAGCGTACATACACACATACATGCACCACCACCAATATTTTGCCTTTTTTTGACACCCCAATATGAAATACTATTGAGAAACTAGGAAGAGTAATGATAGCAAGATACAAAATGAATGTATATGATCAATTCAGAGAGATGAGCGATCGCAGAAATAGAAAAAGAGATGATCAGAGAGATACAGAAATTGAAAGACTTGAGAAGTGGATGGAAGATTCAAGAGATAATTTGATTTATAGATGGATAGATACGGTAGTGTTTGTCCCTTCCTCATTTCTTTTTTTTTTGCATGTTTGTCACACATAAATGTTTCAGATAATTAAATGTTAGTCAATGACAAGACAACCAAACATAAAATAAGGTTTTTAAAAAAAACTTTGTATTATGGAGAAAATCTAAACCTACATGGTCCTGTGTGGAAAAAAGTGATTGCCGTCGGTCTAGAAAAAGTTATAAATCCATTTATAAAGAACAACCATAAATGGCAAAAACATGGAACAGGGGTGAACCTTCCCAGGCGTGGCCGGCCAACCAAAATTACAGAAGGAGTAACTTATCCGAGAGGTCACAAAAGACCACACAACAACATCTAAAGAACTGGAGGCTTCACTTGCCTCAGTTATGGTCAGTGTTCATTACTCCACCTTAAGAAATATACTGGGGGCAAAAACGGCCTGCATGGCAGAGTTCCAAGACGAAAACTACTGCTGAAAAAAAGAACATTAAGGCTCGTTGCCTGAAAACATCTTGATGATCCCCAAGACCTTTGCGAAAATACTGGTTTGACGAGACAAAAGTTGCATTTTTTTGGAATGTGTGTGTTCCATTATATCTGGTGTAAAAGTAATGCTGTGTACTGTATAAGAAAAAGTAGTGGTCGTGGTAGTATAATGGTCTGGGGCTGTTTGGCTGCTTCCACACCAGGAAAACTTCACAAACTCTGCTATCTGCCATCTGTTTGTGACCTCCAGCTGCAACAAACGTGGCTTTTGCAGTTTTCCAAAACACACCAGCAAGTCCACCTCTGATTGACTGAAGGAAAGCAAAATAAAGACTTAGGTTTGACCTCGCTTGATTGCAGGTGTTGCTGCTAAGGGCGGCAAAACCTGCTATTAGGTTTAGAGGGCGATCACTTTTTCATACAGGTGATGTTGATTTTGATTTTTTTCCCTCCTTAATAATACATTTTATTTAAAAACTTCATTATGTATTCAGTTTTTTTGTCATTGACTAATATTTAGCTTACTGTAGTTTGATTATGCCGCACGGTGGCTGAGTGGTTAGCACATTGGCCACACAGTCAGGAGATCTGGAAGACCTGGGTTCAAATCTCCGTTGGGCATCTCTGTGNCCTCCAGCTGCAACAAACGTGGCTTTTGCAGTTTTCCAAAACACACCAGCAAGTCCACCTCTGATTGACTGAAGGAAAGCAAAATAAAGACTTAGGATTGACCTCGCTTGATAGCAGGTGTTGCTGCTAAGGGCGGCAACACCTGCTATTAGGTTTAGAGGGCGATCACTTTTTCATACAGGTGATGTTGATTTTGATTTTTTTCCCTCCTTTAATAATACATTTTATTTAAAAACTTCATTATGTATTCAGTTTTTTTGTCATTGACTAATATTTAGCTTACTGTAGTTTGATTTATCAGAAACATGCATGTTGGCCACACAGTCAGGAGATCTGGAAGATCTAGGTTTGAATCTCCGCTTGGCATCTCTGTGTGGAGTTTGCATGTTATCCCCATGCATGCGTGGGTTCCCTCCGGGTACTCTGGTTTCTTTCCACATTTCAAAAACATGCATGTAAGGTTAAAATTGTCCATAGGTGTTACTGTGAGTGTGAATGGTTGTTTGTCTATATGTGTCCTGCAATTGACTGATGACCAGACCAGTTCAGAGTGTACCTCGTCTCTCGCCCAAAGTCAGCTGGGATAGGCTCCAGCAACCGCCGCGACCATAATGAGGATAAGTGGCATAGAAAATGGATGGATGGATTAATGGTGACAAAGATGCAAAAACAATCAGAAAGTTATATAATTGAAAAGAATGCTAGAGTAATAGGGAGGTTTAGATAAATGAAGAGATAATTGAAGAAAATGGTAGTTGGGTGGATCATTTGATTTATCTTTCAATAAACAGATATGATAGATGATCATATCTAGATGAAAAATAGCTATATAGCTACATATTAAATATGTAAGTTTTTTTTACATTATAATTTATGTATTGATAGACATGCAGTAAATTAGTGATGTAAATTTATCTGTAATATAACATTTTGCCGAGTAGAGGTTTAAAGGGTGGGCACTAGGACCAAGCGGAAACAGTTGGTCGCATTGCAACTACAGAGCATAGCTGAGGAGGAACACCCCCCATCCTCTCTCTCTCTCTCTCTCTCTCTCTCGCTCTTTGTCTCTTTCCCTGTCTCTGTCTCTCCTCCCTCACCCTTATTGGATGTGACCATTTTTCTGCGTGCATTCATTTGCCACCTTCTCCCCTCCGCAGCGTGGCAGGCAGGACGAGGAGCACCGAGCACCAAGCCCGGAAAGAGGATTTGACACTGGCCATCCTTTGCCTCCAAAAGTACCTTGGAGGAAGAGGAGGAGGAAGAGAAGGAAGATGGTGACTATTGAGAACCTTACTCCCACCAATCTCCTTGGTTTTATTTTTTTACTGTAACATAGCAAGAAAAAGTATTTTTTCTATTTGGATTAAAATTTCTATTTGGGGGACTGGATGGGTGCTTCTTACGGATCGTTCCACCACTTGGAGTTGTCATGTCCAAAGAAGAAGACACTGACTGACTGACGACTCTGGAGCATTTTCATTTATTTTATTATTTTTTGGGGAATCCAGTTGAAGGTAGGTCACTTTTAATTCTCACCCCCCCCCCTCCCATTCCACCCTTTAAAGTTTGCAGACTGGTGCAGCTTTAAACATAGACATTTCTCAGTGTGAAAGTTGTGGGAAAATGTTGTCTATTTGCCTGTTAGTCAGTTTTGGAATGTGGCTCTTATTTGTTGCATGGGAGAAGGCCATCTGCAGTGAACACCCCCCCCCCCTCCCCTCCCTCCCTCCCCACACACACGCACACTTAGTCGAGGTAAACAGGCAGCTGTCCTTTTAAGACCATAAAACTTAACTATTAGCGGTGCCTTAAATGCTGATGTCGCCCTTGTCCATTCTAAAACAACTGCAGCATTTTTGGGAGGAGGGGGGTAATTGATTTAATTCATTGTGCCTGTGCAGCCACTACACTACACCCCAAACTCGCACCTCAAGGCTTCCTCACACTGTACAATACAGAATGCATTCTGCAGGAATGATGCAGCAGGGGTGGGTGAGTGTATGCATGTGCTTGTGCAATGAGGGGATGGGCCATTTTTGTGTGTGTTGGTGGTCACCCAATATCTAATTATACAAGTGTTAGTAGAAAGTATGGTATCCTTAAATTGTCCAAAAAAGGAGACCCAAGGATACACGAATATGAGACCTATGTGTCAAATTTAGGAGGTGGTAGCGGTAATACCAGTAAACGGTACGAATCTGCATTTCTGAACAAAAGCAGAAAGGACGAAGGTCTTAAAGAGTCTCACGAGTTAGCTTGCAAAAATATCGGTAGTAGTAGTAATAGTAGTGGCAGTAGTAGAATTGGTGGTGGTCACTGTTTGTGCATCTTTTAAAAGTGTAGCAACCCTAAAGCATCTAAAAGGGAGGAAAGGGGGGGCGCAATACTTGACAAACCCTACTTCTAACATTTAGGAAGTCATAATAGTTATAATCCCGGGACCCTAATGAGGATAAGGGGCATAGAAAATGAATGAATGAATGAATGAATAATATTTATATTGGTCGCTACTTTTGCACTGGTTGAATACAAGCAGATCATATTGTGGCCAAAAACGGTCAAAAAGGGGAACGCAGAGGTCAGGGGGTGTAAGTATTTGACGAACACTCAGGATACATTTGGTGGTATTTCTAATTGTAGGAAAGTCACTAAACAAGCGTAAAGTACAATGGGCCTAAAATACAAAAAATCAGAACCAATGGTGCAAAAATAGTTGACCTTCTGGTTGTGTACAATTTAAAGGGTAGTCATAATAGCTGTCGAGATGTTTAACGTCATCAATATTAACCTTTCTGGGTTAGGGTGCCTGAATACTTCATCAACACTCTGGTTGTTTCAGTTGTACTACTAGCAGTACTGCTGCATTGATTCAGTACGAGCAGAAAGCACAGTGGCCCCAAAGGGTCAAAAGGTTACACCCACAGATCTGTGACACAGATATGAGTCACACAAGGCGTATATATGGACTTTGCTAAGAACATGCAGATATTATAGTGACATTAAATGAGCTTGCAGTGGTATTTAATGTTGTCACTAGTGGTTTACATTTACAGAGTACAAGCAGAAAGTACGGTGGCCTCACAAAGTCAAAAAGGAGATCCTGGCTATCCACCTTATTCCTAGCCACCATGGGCCTTTGCATGAATTATGGGCAATACTTCCGGTAGACACCGGAACCGGCATTTTTTACATTACAACTGGTGAACCGATCGCGCAATTCCTCCTTTTTGGCTTGATAACTACATAAAAATGTGGGAAAACCAGCTGTCATGTCTTAAACCGGCAATGTAACCATTCCGTTACCTACTAAAATTGAAGGATGGGAGGATGACCTGAAAAGGTGGCAAAACATCACCTATAGTAGCATTTTTAGCTCAGCTCTATCGTGGCAGATGGCGTGGCTATGAACAACCTTAGAAGCTCCGAGGTATATCAATACCTTCATAGCGATAAGGTTGGTCGGGTTTTGTTGAAAGATGTTGGGCACAATCTTACGTATTTAAAAGCAGATGTTGAGTCAATAATGCCAATAATCCGCGCAATGGATAATTTAAAGGTATCTTGGGAGTATCCCAACCATAATGTAGGATGTTAATACAACCACGAGACACACAACATGTCCCTGAGCTGGGCAAGGCCATTTTTGTAAAATTCGAAGGATTAAGTAAAACACACTTCACACTTCTAACATTTGCATGCACCGCAAAAGCTCATAAAACCACCAGCTCTGATTGAAAATAATAGTGCAGTGGAACGTCCGGTTGCTATACCGGAAGTTTCACCCATAACCCGTTTTATGTCAGCGGCCTGAGGAATAAGGTGGATAGGTGGTAGAAGTGGTTGTTCTTGCGGTCACCGTTTCTGCATTGGTTGAATACAAGTAAAATGTACAGTGGCCTGGAGGATTTAAAATGTTAATTTAATATAATAATGCCATGCTATTGTCATTTACTGATGTCATAAACAAGAAAAGCACAATATCAATTTAAAAGCACAAAATGGATATTTACTCACCACCTGTACAATAATAGTGTGGTTTGATGTGTTTTACCTGATCGGACAGGAACGGCGGGAATGTCATTAATGCCATAGCATAAAGTTCTGGGTAGTTAGTTTTTGTTTTAATCAGAAGACGGGAACAACCAACATGTTCCCGCACACAACAAACACACAGATGGTTTAGATCATTATCATGGAAATCACACGCACGGGCAACTTGATCACAACTTTATCCCAGATAAAGTTAAATAGATTAATCAAGAGTAAAATAAATGTCTTTGTTTATTATTGTTGGTTATAAAATAATCACCCTTGTTTACAAAATTGGAAATGTACATTTAGATAAAATTTGACGTAGTTATAAAACAAAACGTGTTTATTATTCTGTGGCCTGGCCATCCGCGGACATGTAGTGGGCTCACAGAGCTTGCAAGATTTGTGGATGTTTTGCATATTTAACCTCCAGGTTTTTGAGCTGTTTTCATTGATTTAGTCATCCCTTTTCTACAGCGTATCCTCTTTAGGTTGATGGTATGTTGGGACACCACAGCCTGGAGTCCTAACCCTGCTCGACTGATGAGGTTGGGTTTTCTTGCTGAAAAGATGCCACTTCTTGGTGCCCTTGAGCGAACCTGCTGCAATACAGTGTATACAGACCCTTCACTCTGTATTTATGTGTTTACATACACCATAGGCAATCCTATATGAATGGTACATGTAAACACAGTGTACATTGAATTTCCCCTCAGGGAGAACAATTGCAGGTGGTTTTTGCTCGTCTTCTTCATCATATGGACACTATAAGACAAGCATCAAATACACATTATTGTCTTCTGGTTGTATTGTTCAGTAATGCTGTTTTTTTATGTATCATGTTTTGATTTTACACAAAAAAATGTTGATACCATAGCAGTAATGTAAATGCTCCAATTAACTCTTCTGTTCCATTAACTACATAGTCTCCTGTATGTGCCACAAAAGCAAACAACTGCCTCTACTTAGCACTCGTCAACATTGGTATGAGCAGCTGTGGCTGTAGGCATTTAAAGTGTCATGAGTTGTCAGCATCCAGCAGCCTTTTCTACCTCTGCATACACTACGACATGTGCGTTGTTGGTGTTTACCATGAACTCATCCGCTGTATTAATGCTGGCTGAGCAGTTTGCTCTTTACCACTACTACAACATGGGTTCTGTTGCTGCTGTGTTGTGCAATGTTCTTGGTTGCAGTTTAGGTAAATACATGCCATAGCCATAATTAAAGACAGGTTTGAATTAATTGATGCACTGATACCATATTTTCTCATTAATTCATCCTCAATTAAGGACATTTTTTGGTGGAATTCTGAATTGTTCAATCCCTGAACTATGCGACTTCAAAAGATCCCCTACATGTCTGGATTGTTATGATATGCTGTGATGTATTAACTGGCGTTATAGCTGTCTTCCTTTTTCAGCTTGCTAATGGCATTTCTCAGGAGAATATACCCTTGTTAGCAAGCGTCGATTCCAGAGTACTTTCGTGGTGAATTTGGGCGGTAATACACTCACTCGTCTGTCAGACGACAGGCAGGACGTGGGGAACGAGTGGAACTGTCCACGGTGCTGAAACAAGACAGTTCCTTTGTTCCACTGTTCTTGTTGAAGATGTCCGCTGGCCCCTGATGTAATAAACGCTTTATGTCAATATATGCATTTAATGATAGTTGCTGTTTAGTTTTATTCTATTGCTGACATTTTGGCCGACTGTGTTATCTTTGTATTGTTACACAAAAATGACAGTCCCTTCGACCAGCATCAGCATGTGCATTATGCTAATACAATATGCTTCATGCATATTTTATACAAGCCATCTTAATTATGACATCAATTCCCAGTCTAGCCCCCTTGTTGCTCACGCTCCTTTGCCCCCCTGTGCTTCCCTCAGCTGCGCAAGTTGTGTGTGTGTGTTTGCATGGCACTAAATGGCATCATTGTGCGTACAAAAGAGTGTTGGAATGCATTAGCCGGCCTTCACGTAGACCTCTGCTTTTTTTGCATATCCGTGTTTGACAGATTAGCTCCAGGGCCACACATCTTTTTAGTGGCGCCCCCCAAGGGTTGTAATCACAATGTGTTGGAAGACATACTATCATGCATATATATGCATTTATCATGCATCATAATCATTAGACACATGGTCAATGAAATGTGTTGTCCCACGCCTGCACCTCCAAAGATGTTTTGCTTGATGATGGCCATGTTTTAAAACCTACCTTGATCAAATTTTACACACATGCTTATGTGTACATTTGGTACACGCCTAAATTTCATAGTGACTCGGTTGAGCAGGAAGAGCAATTTCAGGTCAAGACAACCGAGGGGGGTTTAATAACAGCGCCACCAGCCTTTTGTTTTGATTGTGTTGTGCCTAATGTTGTGTTTAGTTAATTGATGTGAGTGGTCAAGCTTAAGGCTTTCCCTTGCTTGAGTTCAGTGTTACCCCCTCCTCTCGTGTTGATTGAATTAGGCCGCGCTGTCAACCCACCGCTTTTTTCCTCAGCATTTGAAGGCCTTCCTGTGGTGAAGTGTATCGATGAGCAGGTGGACGGGGGAGCATAAGTGGTTCTGTTGCCGTGGGCAGACAGCCGGTGGTGATGGTGGTGGTTTAGGAAATGGGGGGGAACACGCTCGAGGAGAGTCCCACTGATCACATGGCAGATTGGGAGCCCTCGGAGCTAACGTCTGTCGCTTCCCACCTCGGGGGGGTGGTGTTGGGAGAGAACGAGGCGGAGCCACGGTGTTAACCTAGATCTACAGACTCGAGTGAAGATGCACTTAAAAACTGTTGACTATAATGTATATGGGAAAATGTTGATTCAAGTCAATGGATAGAGGCGTACAAATGAGCTATTGTCAGGGATAAATAACATTCTGTGTTTAACTAATGGCAAGGGCTGAAACTGATGGGAAATGTTTGAAGGATTAATCATAACAAAAAACTATATTACAGTTGTCCCGTGCCACTTCATGGTTTGTTCACTCTATTACAGTTAAAAAAAAATACATTGACGAATGAATAATGCTTTTTTGTGGTTGAAAAAGGCCTACTATAAGTAAAAAAAAATTGTACTGAACCAAATTGCAAATTGCATGTTTTTGCGTAAACGAAGCAATTTCAAACATAACAATGGGAAAATGAACTAAGAGACGTATATAAGGCATTCAGTGACACATTCAAAATGCTTTGAATGATAATGATATTATTCTACACTGGTCACTAGGTATCAGAAATGTTACTGTAATGTTTGGTAAGTAATGTTTGGTGAGACACACAAGCATCAGACTTGGTGGCTGGAGCAACAGGCTTTTATTAGAGATTTGAATTATTTAACAACATGCACAATTATCCATAATTAAAATTTAGCATTGTATTGTTGCAACCCACGCCAAGCTAACACTCAATTCTAAACCCCTGACGTAACCTCCTGTCCACCAGCCAGTTAGTTCCCTTAGGGAACACATTTATAGCAACACACACAAGTACTTATTTAAATCTTAAATAGCTTACTTACTCTTATTATGTCTATTATATTGGGTAATAGGAGTGTAAAGAATATTATATGGATGTAGAAAACTCTAATACCTTAATGTTAAAACCGTATTTTGAAGGTCGGAAACTGGTTTCTGTGCTCTACTATAAAAATGTTCCTACTTTGCGGACATTCATTTATCACAGTCGGGTCTTGAACCAATTCACCGCACGTGCAGGTTCTGAGGGGAAAAAGACGAGAAGCATGTTTTTCTTAACTGTGAACAGACATTCTCAACACAACAATTTGTTGATTGCTCAGCAGCTTCAAAGCCAAAAAACCCCAAAATGTACGACTCGTTTGTGACACTTATCTTCCCTACATGCACGCCATCCTTTTGCAATCAAAAACTTTGACATTGGTGAAATGACGATCAGATAAGTCACGCCCTCTCGCTGGTAAATGAAGCACCTAGTGAGCTCGACACTTTGATGCTTCCCTCCACGTTGTGAAGGCTTGCGCGGCTTTGACGCCGACCCCCGAGAGCCCTGCTGGAAAGCCCCAAGCTCCCACTGTGGCAGATTGATATTTGTAATTTAAGAGAAGCTGTTGTGCGGCATCCTCCAGATGGAGAGTGCCGCAGAGGCGCGCCGTCGATTTAACACGGTTTGTTTAGAAATAATCATTTGGATGCGGGGGGGTGCAGCTGAGGATTTCATTTCCAGGCATGGTCGGCTTCGAGGGTTCAAAGCGCTCAATTATGGAGCCAGGGGCATAGTCACATGATCATAAAACAAAAAGGCTGCCGTCTGGGAATGAAAAAAAAGGCCATGGCATCCTGGATTGTGTCATGACCGCAAAGGGTGGTCAGTGATTTGTGTCCCTGCTGCAGCAATGCTAGCACTTGAGCTAACTCATTACGGAGAGTTGCATACCGCGTTGTTTCACTTTCATTGATATTTAGAGGAGGAATAGACAACCGTGTCACATTGATCCACCATAAGGAGCACAAAAACAATGAAGCGCAAGACCTTTTACAAAGCAGTCAAATAAAAAATAAATCAGGTTTTGCATAATTGACATTTAGGGTTGCACTATTGTTACAACATGGCTGAGCTTTCTTTACTACTGTCGCCATCATGCAATCTTTGACTGTCCAAACAACAACAACAATGTGTTGGAAACGTGTTGTCCGGAATATAGCCTTGATGCTGGAATTTAGACAATTTAAATGTGTTTTTGCTAAGCCTTACTTGGGGTATCTGTAGCTTGACTGCCAGTTTTCCACTAGTACTTTAAAAAGCACACAGCGTAAGTTCACAAACAACAATGATGAAGCAAAAGAAGGTTTTTAACTTTAATTTCTCATTGGCATTTTATCCAATTTTTTTTTTTAAATAGGAAATTGAGTGAAGAAAGAATAAAGAAGAAAGAGCCAGGCTAGCAGGTGTTGTCATATTTCATGTGAGAATAAACTGTGTGCAGACAGGTTGAGGAGCTCGGTCATCCAAGAAGGGCTGAGAGTGAAGCTGCTGCTTCTTCACATGGAGAGGAGCCGGTTGAGGTGGCTCTGGCATTTAGTCCGGATGCCTCCCCGGTGAGGTGTTCCGGGCATGCTCAGGCGAGACAAGGTCCCGGCAGACCACGCTGGAGGGGTTTTGTCCCACAGCTGGCCTGGGAAAGCCTTGGTGTCTTCCCAGGGGAACTAGAAGAGGTAGTTGGAGGCTGAAGAAAATGGATGGACTGAGGGCTTTAAGAACTATGGAGTATAATTTCGTAATATCTCGAGAGGAGGCACAGTAGACGGGTAAGCTAATTGTACTGTTTGTTCTCAGTATTTACCCAAAAAGAGCCCGAAACGGGGCGCTGCAGCAAAGCGGAGACTGTGGAGTATAACACTGCACGGCAACAGGGTAGGCTAAATTTAGCATGTGTTTATTAAAGTAATTTCAGCCGTGGATCCTCAAATGACGAGTTGGGTCAACCAGTGTGTGGCCAGCAGTAGGAACCCTGGGTGATGCTCATTTTGCTTATGAAAGCACATGGAGAGAGGAGGAAATAGTCTGGTATAGGCTCCAGCTTTTCTCTGATCCGTAAAAGGCCTTCAATACCACAAACAAACCCAATTTTTTGTTAAAAAAGTCTACAACTCTCCATAAGAGAGCGTTGCTGTGTTTAAAAGACCAGAGAAGTCTTTGTGGACTTGGGGCGCAGTCATTACCGAGCGAGGGAACTAATAGCCGGTATCCTCTCGTCGACATCAAAGATGGCTGTTCAGCACAGTACATTTATTGCAGCCTTGCGCCCCCGGAGACTCATTGCGCCATAAGACGCAGCACTGTAGCTGACAAAATTAAATGTCCACAAACAGCAGTGAGCCCTCGCTGCCTCTCATCGCCTTGGCTTGCTAGATCTCTCACACTTTGTGGCGTTATGTTTTCTGGTCTTCACAGCACAGAGCAGAAGTCATCGGAACCGCTCTCAGACAGCAGTTGACAAGGCAAACAGAAAAATGGACTCCCTTGACACGTCCGCCGGCTTCACATATCGCCGCAAATCTGATTCAAATGTCCTTCTTACAAGTAACTGCAAGCTCAGAGATTTCTATAAGCTACGTCTCAAAGGGATGGCGGCACGTTGCTTGCTACACCGATTCTGTATGAGTGATGAAATCATAGCCTGGAAATGAGATTTTGTCCAGTAAAACATTGTTTTTTTCCGCGGTTTTCCCACTTCAACTAAACAAGATTGTCTGTGTAAAATGTGAAAACATTTTATTTGTAAGGGCACTTTTATTAAACCCTAAAATTTGACCTCATAAGTCTGTTTTCTTTGAAGATTCTCACACAGCTCAGCGCTCTGATAAACACCCACTGCAATTTGAAGGTGTTGAACTGAATCACCCTGAAATTTAGTGCGCACCATATGGGCCTGACAAGCACCTGTATGCAAAGTTTGAGCAACGTTGATTGCAAAAAACATGGCCGCCATCAAGCAAAATGGTTTTGCACTGAGCAACTAATTGTCCATAAATCATTGAGTATTTATCTAATGGATATAGATCATTGAGGAGGCTATCAGTGTTCCCCCTAATTTAGTAAAAACCACCTGAGTAGGCCTGTCACGATAACAAGTTTTGCTGGACGATATATGCCCTACAAATTATTGTTGATAATCGATATGTTGACAACTTTTGAGACCATTTTTTCATGAATCGCATGGCATAATAATGAGAGTACATTGTCTCAGAAGCAGTAAACTTGAATTTCTCAAAAGTATTAACATCAACATTTAAATAAATAAAACAAACAATATAATAAATTCAACAAACAAAATGAAAAAAAGAAAAAAAATGGACTCTTGGCATGTACATTCTCCCAGGCACCTACTGTCTGTCAAACATTTTTAACATTTCCCCAATTGTTGGCTTTTCAACTGTATTGAAAGGTTACATGTTTAGGGAATTTTTATGATTTTGTTTTGGTTTTACTTTATATTATTTTATTTCCAAATTCCATTTTTGTTTTAAATTCTAATTTTACGTTTAAATTTTTTAGAACGTTATGTTACATGTATTTTTACCTGCATAGTGAGTGTGATTTTTGGGTTAGTGAATACGAGCCCTTTAATTCAGTGCAAAAAACCTTACATTTACTGATACAATACATAAATGGAACATTTAGCCCCAGCAAAAGAGAAGTGGATTTAGCCTGGCTAGCTTTTGTAATGGGATGTCAGCGTCTTTCACACATAAAAAAGGCTGCAAGGATGTTCTGTGTGTGAGAAAGTGTCTTTACAGCTAAGGTGAGCTGGGTGCAAAAATAAACATCCTTCTCATCTTTTTCACTCAGAACCTGCCCATGATCATTGGGCATTGTAAAACGCTGCTTACATTAAAGCGGTAAAACCGCACAAGCATGCTAGCTTCCATTCACGGAGAGTGAATGGAAACTGGATTGAAGAACAACCAGAATGGCAAATGGCTGGCCAATGATCAGCTCCATGATGATCAAAGACAGTCTGGAGTTACCTGTAAGTACTGTGACAGTCAGAAGTTGTCTGTGTGTAGCTAATCTATTTACAGGAATCCCATGCAAAGTCCCTCTGTTAAAAAAAGGCATGTGCAGAAGAGGTTACAATTTGCCAAGGAACACATCAACTGGCATAAGGAAAAATTGAACATTTTGCGGACTGATGAGTGTAAGATTGTTCTTTTAGGGTCTGCAGATAGTTTTTGAGACGACCCACAAACTCTGAATTCAAGCCACAGTATACAGTAAAGACAGTGAAGAATAGTGGTGCAAGCATCATGTTATGGCCGTGTTTCTCCTACTGTGGTTTTGGGCCAATTTATCACATAGCAGGGATAATGGATCACTGTGCATAAGTCAAAGTACTTGAAGAGGTCATGTTGCCTTATGCTGAGGAGGACATACTCTTACATTTCCCCAAACACACCATAACATGAATGTTGTTGGTTTGGAACCAATATATTGTTTGTTTACTTGAGTGGCCAGCCCAATCCCCGGTCCTTAATCCCAAATGCACAGCCCTTAGAGCGTGCATGTCATGAATGTTGGGACTTGTTTGTAATTTGAGAATCTACTGCTCCTAGTGGTAACTTGTTTTCCATGTAGCAATAAAAATATACCAATAACATTAATTAATCTGGTTAGTCACATTGGACTGCTATTATTTTGAACACTACTGTACAGTATGTTAAAAGGACAGAGACAAAATGCTGCTTTGTCACATGCCAATGGAAACACAGGCTTTTACTGCATTGTTTGAATGATCTCACAACAGGCACCATAATCCTTTTTACGCCTACTATGTGTACTATTTTGGCTAATATGACTTTAAAGGTGTGTAATTTCATGTCTAGAATATAATGTACAGTATTCTGGTCACTAGGCGTCAGTAATGTTACACTTACAGGACTAAAGTGCTTGGTTTCAGCCATGGAATGTCCAACATGATAGATTCATTCATTCATTCATTTTCTATGCCGCTTATCCTCATTAGGGTCGCGGGTATGCTGGAGTCTATCCCAGCTGGCTTTGGGCGGGAAGCGGGGTACACCCTGGACTGGTCGCCAGTCAATCGCAGGGCAACATGATCGAGTAAAAAATAATTTCTTTCCATTCCGTGTGAAAGTTGTAAGTTTTTGGCTTCTTGCTTTGTCCATCTTTCCCACCCCGATGCCTTATGTGTGCATGTGTCTGTGTGGTTTGTGGTCCAAATGCTTTGAAGGCATGCTAGCATACATGTAATACAGATAACCTCAAAATGTTATCTTATTAAATTTAATCATTAAATGATTATTTGGGTAATTCAACTGCTTTGGTTACAAAAATCAAGGAATTTTCTGTGCCTCAAAGTTGAAATATTATGAGGAACAAACAAAACAAATAAAGTTGTAATTTTTGGAAAACATGTTAAAATTTATGATAAGAGAAAAAAAATTACAGGGAGAAAGTTGAAATATTTCTAAAATTATATAAAAAGCTGCAGCATAAACTGAATAAAAGCAGAAATTTTAGGAGAATAAAGTCAAGCTATTTAGACAAAAAAAGTCCCGATTTTATGAGAATACACTTGTAATACTGTGACTTCATTTTAGAGGCATAGAGATGAAATATTCAAGACAAAAGATGTATTTTTTCAAAAAGTAATTAAAGAGAAACAACCAAAACAAAGAAGGTTGTACTTTTTGAAAAATTACCTTAAAGGAAAAAGTTATAATATTAGGAGAATAAAGTCAATATATTATAGGATTCAAGTCATAATTATGAGAAGAAAATTCACAAAGACAATTGAAATACTTGGAAACCATACCCATTGCAGAAATGGAAAGAATGCCTTTAATTTCATGAGAATAAAGTTAGGCAGTTTTTTTTCTTTCATCTGTCCATGTTCTATGCCACCTATCCTCACTAGGGCTGCAGGGGTATGTTGGAGCCTATCCGATATGATTTTAGGCAAGGATTGGTCGCCAGCCAATCGTAGGCAGTTTTATTGAAATATATACTGTATATATCGTCTTAGCATATCTACATGTGTTGCTAGATAAAGGTGTGCTTGTCAGTCCTGTAAAGGTGTGTACCGATTTTCAACACCCAAAAGTTACAGTTGAGTACTGTGAGTTGTTTCGTAGAGTGTGTGAAATATTTCACGTCAATCCCACTTATGGGGTTTAATAAAAGCCACCATGTGGTGTATTAGTTAGAAAAATCATTGCATAGGCAACATAATAAGATTACATGTTTTGCTAAACTAAACCTTTTGTGTCCAGCGGTTCGGGAGTCGGTTCACCCAAAAATAAATTCCAGTGTATACGTACTACTACTTATACAACGGTGCGGCTAATTTATGGCTAAATTCTAAAATAGTGACATCCCTTTTACTTCTAAACTGCTACTCATTTTTTAAATACTGTGCCGCTCGAGGGTCAGTGAGGAAACGGTAGCTCTTTCTTTGGAAGGAGCCAATCACAAACTATCAGTGCACCCACAATGAGATTGTCAACCCATTGGAAATTACAGGAGATCATTATACAGTTGAACAATACAACAGTCGTACTTGAGGTGTCATCTTATGAAGAACACTAAACTCATACGCAAATCTTTACCAATTTGAGTTTAAAATGAAAAAAAAAACTATTTTGAAGTTTTCCCACAATGCATTGTGTCTGACCATTTGTTGGCCATGACTTTAGCCTCGTTCTGGGCTCCTTTGGCTTCCTCTAAGTAGCACAAAACTTTGACGTTTGAACCAGTCATGATGACATCAACTAGACTTTTTTGAAGCTATCATCAACGCATTGACTTGCATGTTTTGCATTTTCTTTTGCTATTTTGCAATACTTATTCACATAGAAGGCCCTGCCTCCACAAGGGATATCAGCTAACAGTGTTGGACTAGAGTCCTTGGGTTGTGTCCGCTTTAAAATCTTTGACGTGATAGTTATGGTAGTGATAGAGAATCCGGGGATATTATTTAAGCATGGATCGACTGAATGATCAACTCAGCAAGTTGTGCTAGAACATTTCTGGAACGCTCCCACTGGGAAGGTAGAATCAAAACCACGACACATCTGGGCAACACAAACTGCACACAAACTGTGCAGTGGACCCCACTGGGATGCCAGCGCAATGTCACCCAATTTTTTTTTCGTCCTCCCGGCAGAATTAGCGTGGCCACTACAGGGCTTTGTCTTTATGTCCCGTAAACAAGTGGGATCTCTGGAATAAATTTGAGTGTACTGACAGTGGATCTGCATTAGTTTGCAATTATAAGGTATTATGAATTGATTTAAGACGATTACAGCAATCAAGATCATTTAGCGAACAAAGGACTTTTTAATTTTCAATAGCAAGCTGCTTAATGAATGTTACAAAAATGTGCAAATGAAGCTCATTTCTTTTGATGATATCATCATTTGTGTTTCAGCGATGGGGCGATGATTACGGGCCATAATTGAAGCGGCTGAAGTTTCCACTGCCTCTTGTCTTTTGTAACCTTTTCTCTCCCTCATCTCCCTCAATGCCTCCTCCTCCTCTTTTGCTTTCAATTTTTTCCACTTGTGTTTAGTCCCAGGCTGCCCCCTAGTTGAGCAGAGAATCGATTTTTAAACAGTCCAGACCCCAGGGGACCAAGCTGGGGGCGGCAATATTGGCCTTGTTTAGTCTCCATTGACACCGGGATTCCTCCTGTAGACAATGGGATAGGCTCTGGTGTGGATGTGCATTACTTAAAACAGCTCAAGCCAGCACCGTATGCCTTTAGGGAGCTTAGTTTCATATAAAATGTCGCTATGTAGGGGATGGACCACCATGCTTCATCCAGTGCAGATAAGAAAGAACTATAGCCAATATACAGGCTTATTCTTCAGGCCTTTTACTTCCCTCTCACTGCCTTTGTATTTTTGGGTCCACCCGTAACATATGGCAACGTGTTTTTTCGTGTGCTCCTCCACAGCAGCTGTATGTCTGTCAAACAGCTCAAGCGTACAAAGCCAATCACAGGCTTCCTTTCTCCACCTCGGATTGAAAGGCTTCAATCTGAGTGCTTCAGCAATTTCAAACCATGCCAGGAGTTTACCCCTGGACACTGAACGGATTAAGGTGAACGATGATGCACCTCTGGCTCGGTCGGCCCAATTACCATATTTATATTTATTCATTTATTTATTTTCACCCTTGTGGCCCAGTTCAGAAATGTATAACGTCAGAAAATAATCTCAAATCCATTCTCAACGAATAATAATTGGATCACAGTTCAATATAGTCTATTGAACCCCCGCTTTTGGGGTTTGGAATTATTGGATATACATGAAATAACACCACTATAACCACCTTTTCACTCATGTTACCCAATATAGTAAATATAATGACAGAAAATAAGTTATGCTTGTGTGTGTCGCTGTAAATGTTTACCTTAGAGGAGCTTGGTGTCGGACTGATGTGTGGTGGGCAGGAATCGATGTCAAGTTTTCAGAGTTGAGTTTTAGCTTGTCGCGGGTTATGACTGCCACAGTAGCCATTATTATGAATATTAAACCATGATTACACCAAGCCCAGTGCAGGAGCAGCCCGGATGTTATGTTTTTGCCAACGTTTATCTTTTTGACTGTTTGTGTTCAAAATAACTTCAAAAGTTCCAAATGGATTTACAGAACTTGTCAGAAATGGGATATGAACTGGTTACATTTTGTGGGTGATCCAGATCACTTTCTGGATCATTGCGAGATAGGTCCATCTGCAGCATTTGTGCATGCATCTCCACAAAAAAATGGTAAGAGCCCTTGGAAAAAAATAACAAGTTTCCAACAGAGTCTACAAAAAACAAAGACTAGTCCAGATAATGGAATAATTCCAGACACTATGAAATCCATATCATATCCAGAATATGAAAAAATACTGAACCTTTGGAATTTTCATCATGGGAAGAGAACAAATGAAGCTATAAACATGCAACATACAATTATATATATAAAGCACTGTGGAATCTGCAGTGTGCCAACAGATTTCTTCTATCTTAAAAAGTAATGGTCCAGATCCAGATCAAACCTCCATTACAGAAAATGCAATTTTTGTGAATTACTTAAGTAATATTGATATGACTGTGTATCCACTCGCTAATGGTATGTTGTCATGGTCAAGGAATCAAAATATAAATAATATAATCACATAAATATATATAATGATCCCAAGTGAGCATCATTTATTAATGTATATTTGAAAAACCATGATAGAGTGAAGCCGCAAATTACCAGCACGTGCACTTGTGTTTTGTTTCTGGTGTTGTTAAATTGTATATACTGTAGGCAATAGGAGTGCTACTATATAAATAAAAATATTGTCATTGCTATCTTTCATAGTAAAGTAGCAATACAATTAGTGTCTAGTGGAACACTTGGACAACTTTTAATATTTTAATATAAAAATATGGAACTCTGATGAGCCTTTTTGAAACACGTACCAAAACTTCTTGTAGTTTCATTTTAGAAAATCTTCCAACTAATTAGAGACCACTAATTTACAGTACTTCTCAAAGCTATTAGTGATAATAGGATGAAGACTTAAATGACTGGGGAACGTGATGGATGATGATTATAATAATAACAATAACAATAAAGGGGGCATGTTATTGCGTGAGAAAAACAAGATACAGAGGGTATGAGGTTATGAAGAGTATGCTGTTACTGCTTCATTGTGTTAAGCGTTGAGGAAAAGTGCCTCAAATACTTGCTTGGTCATTAATATGTTTTTGTCAAACAAGAGTAGGAAACTTTTCTTTGATGTCAACAGAGAATGTAAGTAATGCATGTGTGAGTACATCTGTATGTGTGTGCGTGCGTGTGTGTTAGCATTGGTCCGGTAAGCCTTGGTTGTGCTTTCCATCAATGGCAGCGTTGACTGGAAGCCGGTCATCTGTAGACAGCTGACAATGGGCCACATAACTGAAAGCAATCAACAAGCTCTGCAGGGAAATGCTTCACTTACTTCTCCTTCTCGTCAGTGTGTCTTGTGTGTGTGTGCACATGAGTGTGTGTGCATGCACGCCCTCGCTCACCACACAGCTCGCCCTAACCTATTCAGATCATGGGAAAACACATTTAATTTGGCTGGGAAATAACTTTCAGTCATGCCGTACGCAACAACAGCACACTGTGGTGAAGTGGACTTTCAAAATTGTCAACTGTATGCCTAAACGCTTGTTTGACCTCACTGAAACCGAGTAGGATGTTTGGTTACTCGGTATGTAGGTGTGGACATAGAGAAATAAAGCACCTTTCATACTGAGTTGAGGAACCTTCTAAAAAATAATCCATTATTTCACTACCTCAGTTGGCATTCATTGTTCCACGGTACTCAGCGTTACATTACAGTGATTGGACGGTCTACATGTCAATCACTACAGGCAACACCACTGACTGGTCAGCTGTCACATTTCTCAATAGCATTCTCTATAGCAGGGGTGGGCAAACTACGACTCGGAGGCCACATCCGACCCTCCGGACGTTTGAACGTGGCCTGCCAGATGGTTCCAAAGTGTGCAATATCAACTTTTATAAATAACTTTTTTTTAAAATACAAATAATTCCAGACTGCCAGAATTATAAGCCCTCCGCTTACTTTTATATTTTTACAAAATCTGGGTATGTCATTTATGCCACTTTTTCTTGCTTTTGAAATCTGTTACAGTTGTGTCATCTTAGAGTTGCTAGTTACATATCCATGTTTATATACCCGCCAAAATTGAATTGTAATATTAATGTTCATCATCTTCTAACAAGTGTATTCAGTATTTTCTCAACTAGATAAAGTCCTTAAAATCATCATTGGGGATTGTTATTAACGATTACACATTTTGATGGAGTCTTCAGCACGTGAATTAAGGCTAAGCAGTAATCTGTTTTTAAATTGAAGAAAAAAAGTCAATAACCAGTTTTTATGACACGTTAAGGAAATTGCCTGTGTTTGCCTAATGGTAGGTCCGCAAAAAGTTTGCCCACCCCTGCTCTATAGGTTCCTGTCTTTTTCGATGTCTTTGAATGTACATTATAAACCATCCAGTCATTGGTCAGTCTACATGTTGTTGATTAAAGGCAGCACCACTCATTTTTCATTTGGTCACTTTGTATTCACAGTCATTGGTCAGTCTACATGGCTGCCATGACAAGCACCGCCACTGATTTGTTGCCCCTGTCTACTACAGATACTTTTTGGCAACTCCAACAATATTGCCTATTGTTGAAGTTAGGGCTTATATTTTGATACAAAACTGAAGTTATTAAAGTAGAAGCGGAGTAGCAGCATAGTATTTGACTAAACCATTATCAGTTTCTTTCCACACAGAAAGTTGCTTCCTATGTGCTCCAATGGCTGCTATGAGAGCATGTCTGCTGTCTGAGCGGGTGCAAGAACGCGGGCCGGCTCAGGACGGTTTGGTAATTAATCTCACTCAGCGAGATAGAAAGAGAGAGGTTGCTACATGATGCGACGGCAGCATGAGGGCATAGCTCAGTGCGCCCTGCTTGTTAGCGCCAAACTCCTATGGGCGGCCTCTGGAGGGGAACAAGGGCTGCCCATGGTCAAACGCGTTTAGCAAACATCTGTCTCTTTGGCTTTGGCTCCGTTCAGCGTTTATGGAGGGGCTGTGATTTATGTTGTCATGGCAACACATCTGGAGGAAATCAAGGAGGCAAATAGTCTATATAGCTTATTACCTAGTTGGTTTGCTGCCCAGGTATGCATGTCTTTGACACAGTCCAAAAGGAGTAGGAAGAAGCAAAGCGCATTTAATCTTTCCCCCCACCTGCTTCACCATCAGCATCATTTATTCACTTCCTGTTTTCCAAATGTAGTCTTTGTACGTTTAATACATGGTGAAATCATTAGGTAATGTAGCACTATAGAAAAGTAGCTGTTAATGATCCTATCACTATAAATTCATTATGTAACAGTCTTATTAAGTAGTAATAAATAGACCAAGACAGAATAATTTTTACTAGAGTAGCTGGATGTATCTCATATTCCCAGAGCTGATGTCAAGTCATGTTCTTCAGATAGCAAACTGGTTGAGACCATACCAATTGTGCACATCATTTTCCTTACCAGTAAAGAAAAACATCTTTTGTTTGTTGCACAACTTTTACACTTTGAATTAAAGATGCTCTGATTGATCAGCCACCAAACAAAACCGTTGGATTTCTGTGATAGAGCATGTAATTGGCATATGCCGATAAATGCCTTTCAACTCTGATCACTTCTGGCTCATACTATTTCAGCTTGCAGCCGCCGAGCATCTACTGCCTACTTTTCTCCACACTGCGCAGGCGTGCCAAACCCAAAACAACCACAGTCTGCCGTGTGAAACGTACCTGTCGTTTGTCAGTGAAATAAATTTTGCATGCCACAAAAAATTTCCAGCTGGGGTGGCACGTTGAACAGCTAATTTATTACAGCAATAACAAACAGAGTATGGAGAGCTTTTGAGTCTCACGACATGATCATCAGTATAATGAAGCCAACGCTGGGAAACGCTCGCTTGTTTGCACGTGATAGTCACAAGTCTTAAGCAAATAACCTGAAAAATAGACACCAGCTTCTCTCAGCGGTGGCAAACACCGTGTTGGTCAACTACTCTCTCACTTGGAGCCATGCTGAACGATACCTGAATGATAGAGTCCTCCTAGGACTCTTATCGGACAAAGTACTTTCACATCCAAAGTTCCTTCATCAATGCGGTCGCTGTACCGGACCGTCGTGGTGAAGAGAGAGCTGAGCAGGAAGGCAAAGCTCTCTGTTTACCGATCGATCTACGTTCCCACCCTCATCTGGTCATGAGTCATGGGTCATGACCGAAAAAACGAGGTCACGGATACAAGCGGCGGAAATGAGTTTCCTCCGTAGGGTGGCTGAACTCACCCTTAGAGATAGGGTGAGGAGCTCGGCCATCCGGGGGAGGGCCTCAGAGTAGAGCCGCTCCTCCTTCACGTTGAGAGGAGCCAGTTGAGGTGGCTTGGGCATCTCATCCGGATGCCTCCCGGGCACCTCCCTTGTGAGGTGTTTTGGGCATGCCCCAGGGAAGCCTTAGGACACGCTGGAAGGACTATGTCTCACAGCTGGCCTGATAACACCTTGGTGTCCTCCAGGTGGAGCTGGAAGAGGTCGCCAGAGACCGGGAAGTCTGGACTTCCCTACTGAGACTTCCCTGCTGCCCCCGCAACCCGGACCCGGATAAACGGAAGAAAATGGAATGGAATGGAATGGAATATGTTCTCAATGTGTTGTATTTTGAAGATCAGATAAAATCGTCTTCTACCACGAGATCTTGGGCGATCTGGTTGCGGTATAATGTCCGTAACTCTGGGCCACACTCCAACATGGTAGGTGCAGTAATGCATCTCAAAGCTGTTTGCCACTCCACTCCCATCACCCTGAATAATAAGAAAACGCAACACCACCAATCAAGCATGTTCACGGTGTACCGTGGTGAAATAAGTTTCACGCAGAGGTTGGATATTTGGCTCTAGCTACAGGGGTACTTCCCCCTCACTGTGCCGGGACTGCTGTGTCATGGTGTGGGGAGCTTGCACGGAAGTGTTGCTCTAACCGCTGGTTGTTCATAATAGGGACTGTCAAAAAATTACTATTGCGTTGAAGAGAGTTTGTTTAAAAAATGTCAAATTTCTATATCAAATTGATCTATAGCGATGTCAAATGATCGACCCTACCCTAAAAGTATTTTGCAGACCCATTTTTTCCAATTTCATCTTTTATTGAATGATCTTTTATTTGAGCTTTTATTGGATTAGGGACCTGACTCACTGTGGTTTATTACAAAAGCCTGTGTCATAAAAAAGTCAGCAAAACTTAGGTTGCTATTTTTTGAATGCGTTTTTTTTTAGAGCTATTTTCCTAACAATATTTAATTCCACAATTTCAAGTTTGTAACAAAAGCTTATTATCAAAAACATCCCTATTGTCCAATACCACTCATTATAAATAAATGTAAATATGTACACTTAATCTGTGTGATTGCTATTGGTATAGACCGATTTCACACATGGAGGATCTGTATTGGAATCAGTAGCAAAAAACCCTTATTGAAGCATCCCCACTTTAAATAATTCCTATTTTCCTCTTAAGAGCAGTGATAGACTCTGGTTGCTGCACCACGTTATTGAATTAAAGATCAATGTGTGTGTAGGGGTAAGCTGTAATGTATGTACACTCCCTATAAAGTACATAGTACATTATTATCTCATGACACACACTGTATGATCTCATTACAATATTTCCACCTGCATGATTCTCATTTAACATGCTGCAGTTATCACCCATGCATTATTGATCAAGTAGTACTCCTGGGCTTGCAAGTGTGCGTGCAGCAGAAACTTTTCATTTTATATATTTAAAGCTTGGTGCACACAACGGTTCCCTTCTCACCCGTTACTCATACGGATCTTTTAATTAGCAAAACAAGAGCCAAATGTAAAAAAATGATGAAAATGTACTGTATTAAAGCTATATACTTTACTATATATCAAATGCTTATTTCACGTTTTTATTTAGAAAAACAAGGAATAAGGAATTACTAGACACAGTAATAATTGCTATTATAATTTCTCTTTTTTATTCTATATATTTAGAAATACAATAAAACAACAAAACCCACAATAGAATAGACTATATTTTACATATACATTTTATGTAGAAACACAAAAAGGACAAAACACGTTATGAAATATAATTATTCAAACTTTATATTATAGAAACAGCTAGAAATTCAAACATTAAATACGCAATAAAATATTATTCATTTTTAGGTAGAAAAAAAGGAAAAACGTCTTAATATTTGGAATAAAATATTTCCTTCCCATCCATTTTCTTCCAAATATCTGAGGTCGGGTCGCGGGGGCAGCAGCCTAAGCACGGAAGCCCAGACGTCCCTCTCCTCGGCCACCGCGTCCAGCTCTTCCAGGTGGATGCCGAGGCGTTCCCAGGCCAGCTGAAAGACACAGTCTCTCCAGCGTGTCCTGGGTCATCCCCGAGGCCTCCCACCGGTTGGACGTGCCGTGAACACCTACCCAGGAAGGCGTAGATCAATCGGTAAATTGAGAGCTTTGCCTTTTGGCTCAGCTCTCTCTTCACCACGATAGACCGGTGCAGAGTCCGCATCACTGCAGACGCCGCACCAATCCGCCTGTCCATCTCACATTCCATCCTTCCCTTACTCGTGAACAAGACCAAGAGGTATTTAAACTGCTCCACTTGAGGCAGGACCTCATCCCTGACCCGGAGATGGCACTCCATCCTATTCCGAGCAAGATCCATGGACTCAGATTTGGAGGTGGTGTTTCTCATCCCAGCCGCTTCACACTCAGCTGCAAACCGATTCAGTAAGAGTTAAAGGTCACTGCTCGATGAAGGCAGCAGAACCACGTCATCTGCAAAAAGCAGAGACCGAATCCTGTGGCCACCAAACTGAAACCCCTCAACGCTCTGGCCGTGCCTAGTAATTCTGTCCATGAAAGTAGTGAACAGAATCGATGACAAAGGGAAGCTCTGGAGGAGTCCAACTCTCACTGGAAACAGGTCCGACTTGTTTTCGGCAATGCGAACCAAACTCGGACACTGGTCAAACAGGGAACAAACCGCCTGGATTAGGTGGTCCGATACCCCATATTCCCGGAGCACTTCCCACAGTATTCCCCGAGGAACACGGTCAAATGCCTTCTCCAAATCCACAAAACACATGTAGACTGGTTGGGCAATCTTCCATGCACCCTCAAGGACCCTGCCGAGAGTATAGAGTTGGTCCACAGTTCCACGACCAGGACAACATCCACACTGCTCCTCCTGAATCGGAGATTCGACTATCCGGCATATCCTCCTCTGCAGAACCCATGCAGAACCCCCACCGGGAAGGCTGAGGAGTGTGATCCCACGATAGAACACACCCTTCGGTCCCCTACTTGAAAAGAGGGACCACCACCCTAGTCTGCTAGTCCAGGGGCACCGACCCCGTTGTCCACGCGATGCTGCAGAGTCGTGTCAACCAAGACACGGCCACAGCATCCAGGGCCTTAAGGAACTTTGGGCGGATCTCATCCACCCCCGGGACCTTGCCACGAAGGAGCTTTTTGACCATCTCGGTAACCTCAGCCCCAGAAATAGGGGAACCTGCCTCAGAGTCCCCGGGCACTGCTTCCATGTTGGAAGACGTGTCGGTGGGATTGAGGAGGTCTTTTAAAGTATTCCCTCCACCGGTCCACAACATTTCGAGTCGAGGTCAGCAGCACACCGTCCTCACCATACACGGTGTTGACGGTGCACTGCTTCCCCCACCTGAGATGGCGGATGGTGGACCAGAATCTCTTTGAAGCCATCTGGAAGTCGTTTTCCATGGCCTTTCCGAACTTCTCCCATGTCCGAGTTTTTGCCTCAGTGACTGCCAGGACCGCAGACGGCTTGGCCTGCCAGTACCTGTCAGCTGCCTCTAGAGTCCCATGGGCCAAAACGGCCTGATAGGACTCTTTCTTCAGCTTGACAGCATCCCTGGTGTCCACCAACGGGTCATGGGATTACGGCCACGACAGGCACCGACCACCTTACGGCCACAGCTCCAATCAACCGCATCGACAATGGAGGCACGAAACATCGCCCGCTCTGACTCAATGTCCGCTGCCTCCTTCGGAACTTGGTCAAAGCTCTCCCGCAGGTGGGAGTTGAAACTCTTTCTGATAGGGGACTCTGCCAGGCGTTCCCAGCAGACCCTCACTATGCGTTTGGGTCTGCCAGGTCTGACCGGCATCCTGCCACACCATCGCAACCTATTCACCACCAGGTGGTGATCAGTTGACAGCTCTGCTGCGCTCCTCACCCGAGTGTCCAAAACATGTGGCCGTATGTCCGACGACACAACCACAAAGTCAATCATTGAACTTCGGCTCAGGGTGTCCTGGTGCCAAGTGCACATGTGGACACCCTTATGCTTGAACATGGTGTTAGTTATAGACAATCCGTGACAAGCACAGAAGTCCAGTAACAAAACACCGCTCGGGTTTAGATCAGGAGGGCCGTTCCTCCCAATCACATCTCTCCAGGTCTCACTATCGCAGCCAACATGAGCGTTGAAGTCACCAAGTAGAACAAGGGGATATACCGAAGGAGCACTCTCTAGTACTTCCTCTAAGGACTCCAAAAAGGGTGGGTATTTTGAACTGCTGTTTGGTGCATAAGCACAAACAACAGTCAGCATTCGTCCCCCCGCCCAAAGGCGTAGGGAAACTACTCTCTCGCTTACCGGGTTGAACTTACCGGTTTAAACTCCAGCCGGGGGACAAGAAAACCACCCCTGCCCGTCGCTTTTCATTGCCAGGAACACCAGAGTGGAATAAAGTCCAGCCCCTCTTGAGAGAACAGGTTCCAGAACCCTTGCTGTGCGTTAAGGTGAGTCTGGGCGAGTGAAAAACAAGTCCAATGTTTTTAATCATCATCGGGGTCTTTTGAGCCACTCTCTGTTTGGTCCCTCCCCTAGGACATGTTTGTCATGGGTGACCCTACCAGGGGCATGACAGCCCCCGACAACTTAGCTGCCAGGATCATTGGGACACGCAAACTCCTCCACCACGATAAGGTGATGGCTCAGGGGAGGAGGAAATTAAATATTTTTTTAATTTATTTAATTAGAAAACTGAGCAAAACATGGAAACTAAAAAATAACCCAAGAGTTTTCCACTTTCTCATGCACGCTAATAATACAATTCAAAACAACAACAACAACAAAAATGTTACGTATTGTGAATTTTCACATTTGGGAAATAACAGCCTCCTTTCAATTAACGTATGCTTTAAATGAGCGACCTCTCCCCTTTGGATGGTTTGGTTTGGATAAATAAAGGCTGTGCCTATAATTACAGCATTCATGGTACTGTCTACAAAACTCGTATATCATCTTTGTAAGCGTACTATTCTAAAGATACGCTGCCAAGATGGCTTCTTTCCTATCTCTTCTGACAACTTGCTGCCCTAACAGTAGCTTGGTTTGGTTTTTGTTAGTTTAAACATGCATTTTGTTTGTTCTGTTTGCTCTCAAGGGAGTAGAAAAAATGGCATGCAGACAACTTTCAGCACACAGCAGAGGGAGATATGCTGGGTAGTGAACATGGCCGGGAGGTGATTCCTGGGAGAATAAGTCCAACAACAACTACCACGGCGGCATTCAGTTCCTAATCTCTATTGTCCGGGCCAGTCAGTCAGGCCGTTCCCTCTCCATCCCTATTTGTTTTCTTCAGGATTTTGTGCCAGTGCGATGATGTGCTTCATGCATGGCTGACGTCTTGCCATCACGGCATGCCTTTGTGTGCGAGTCCTCAAACACACCTGCACCTGGCGCCTCCGCGGAAAAGTCGGGCTTTAACAACAAGAAGCTTGTGTGCCAACCATGCCGCACATCTGTCCTCCTCATTTGTATGCGGATGTAGCCAGGCTATTACGGAATTAAGAATTTGTCTTGTTAGGATGCTACTTTAAATGAGTGTCTGCGGTAGGTTTCTACCTATCTACTTGTTTTACCTTCGCTGATCCGGGCCCGGGTCACGGGGGCAGCAGTCTCAGTAGGGAAGTGCAGACTTCCCGGTCTCCAGTTACCTCCAGCTCCATGGAAGGGCTTGTGGGATTTCGAAGCAGCTGACGAGAACCGGCAGGCCAAGCGGCGCGCGGCTTTGGTGGTGGTCGATGCAAAAACTCAGGTGTGGTAGGAGTTTGGTTAGGCCATGGAGCACGGCTTTTGGTTGTCCTCGAAGAGGTTCTGGCAAACCGCCCGACGCCTCAGAAATGGGAAGCAGTCCCTGGATCACACTGTTCACAGTGGCGACTGCCGATATAGTCGGTTGGTGGAAGGAATACTATTAGACCCTTCTCAATCCCACTGACATACCTTCTGTAGAGGAAGCAGAGTCTGAGGACACGTACGCGGACAGTTCTATCACTGTGGCTGAGGTATCTGGGTAGTCAAAACACTCCCCAGGGGCAAGGCTCCTGCGGTGGACAAGTTTGGCCCTGAGTTCCTCAAGGTCATGGATGTTATTTTAGTTACTCGCTTGAAAAAAGTATAGCAATACAAAATCAGAGACACCGGAGTTCTTCTTTGCCTCTGTCGCCCAAGTGCTTGTTTATGTTGTTATTCTGTAATGCATGAAGAGCAGGGTCCTAGTCCTGTTTCATGTATAAAGTAAAAGTACGCCCAGTGGTGAAACAGTTTTGGGTTGTGCTCAAAATGCTTTAAAGGACATGCGAGCATATATGTAATAGTCATCTTTAAAGTTTTATCATTAGACAGGTCTTCAACGACTTATGGATCAATAGTTGCTCAGTGCAAAGACATTTTCCTTATGGCGAGCATGTTTACAACCAATCTCGCTTCCCTTTTAATCACATGTGCTTGTAAGTCCCTTAAAGGTGTGTGCCAACATCGGTGACAATTCCGCTAAACACCTTATATCAGTGAGTGTCTTTGTGGATTGCATTTAGGTGTGTGAGGAATGCCCATACCATGTATGAGTATATGACTTATGGGGTCAAACTATGAATGTGAATGTTTTGCCAAATTTACATCCTTTTATGAGCAGTTAACTTACATAAACACATACTGTACAGTTTAGCGCCGCTGTTGATCATGTGATACAACATGTGCAAATTTGGCCTCCATTTTTTTTAAATTTAGCAAGTTAAGCAGGCAGCAACATATCGTACATTGTTGTGAATTAAGCTAATTTCACCAACCTTTGATAATTGAACCATGTATCTGTTCGCGGCTTTTTGCATATTTTTTGGCCAAAATAACGATTGTGATTTAAAAAAATGAGGTTGTCACAACCAACCCAAAACCAGTATGGAGCGTTTGAGCTCCACCAGTCACATTTCTACAACAACATCATGCTAGGCTAACCTAAAACAACATGATCAAATTTACAGCTCCTACATCTGCAGCTGACTAACGGATAGTTCTGGGTTTTATTTTAAGATGTGTTGCGAAGCCTGATTTTTTGGGGGCAAAAATCTCCTACCTGAAGTGAATGCCGTATAAACTGATGTGTTCACAATTAGGGGCAGGTCAGAGGCAGTACCATGTCCATGAGGTAGGAGGTTTTGCCTGCATGGTGTCATGTAAACCCCAAACCTTCAAAAGCAACCTTTTTAGTGCTTCTAATCTCTAAAGTGCAGCAAAGGAGTGAAGGTGAGAGTTAGATTTGGTGCCTGTAAACATGCTCTAAGCAGTGTTCTCAATTATTTGAAAATGGAAAGCAGCGAAGCGTACAAGCGTATATAAGAGTCCAATTGCATGCCGAGTACAACAACCCGATATATGTTGGCAGTTCTGCACTGTTATTGAAAGTCCTCCCTGCCTCAGGGGGGGCCCTCCCCACTATTTGAGAAGGACTTGAGACGGACTTGCGGTTGGTTGGGCCAGGTTTTCGGGGTTGCACTGTGGGCTTGGTAGGTGGGACATGGTCTGTACTGCTCCACAGCTGCCTTTGTCCTCTGGTAGTAGTTTATTGCTTCATCAGTGCTTTGCACCTCTTCGCTCTTCGCACATAGTCCACTGAGGGCCATTCAGGTTGGGCATGGGAGGTGGTGACCGTTATTATTCAGTCACTATGATTCCACTATCCACACATTCATGGGCTCAGGGTTTAAGCCTGAACTGTTTACTTGGATGCCTGGAGAGTTGGGCTGTGGAAGCTACCTTGGATTTCATGCCAATAATGACAAACTTATGTAAAAGCATGGTTTGCTCATCTCTAGAAAGGGGGGATGGGACAAAGCCAACATTAAGCAAAGAAGAGTTTTCCAGTTTTCTTTTTGGCTGCCTTGTTTGTGTTGCTACTATAAAAAGATGTCCAGTGTTTTCCTGTTTTTTGTGACGTCCACAATGCACCTCTCTGTGTGTGTGTTAAGATGTTAGTCTGTTGATGTCATTGCTGGCAGGACCCGACTGAGTCCCACAGCGGCCTGCAAAAGCGACATATGAGCGAGGCACAGCCAAGTCTTTCAGAAATTGTCCCTTTTGAATCTGACTGCTACAGTCTTTCGGTCAAGCAAATCAAAATATAATTGGCGTATTTCCCATGTTGGGCAGCTACAGTGCAACTACTGAAGCGATGCAAATGATGTTATTTAGGCAGCATTCAGTATAGCGGCTGAAATAAACTCCCGGGTAATTAGTGCGGGTTGTTTGGGTCAAACTGTGTGCACCATGCAGCTGCTCTCTGGTGGGCTTCAAGGAGGTGGTCTGTCAACTGTGCTGGGGTTCATTCAAGGAGCTGTCTTAGACTATAGAGACAAAAGCATTACAACACTGTTCTCATTCATTAATCTTCTTACAAACACATTTTGGAACATTCCTTTCTTGAATTTCATTTCGAGCAGCGGCGTTCTCAACCTTTTTTATGCCCTTGAGCGCCAGCCGAGGTAATATATAAAGATTTACACAGAATTTAAGCAACAAGTCCATACATTGTTTCATTTTCTATTTTTTTTTTGTTTACCATTTATTTTGTCAATTATGTGTGTTAATTTCATTTGTCTTTTGCAACAGCCTGCTGTGGCACTATTTCATCCTGAAAAGGTGCTTGAAATTGATGCCATGTTTATTGTATATGTTTATATTATTCTAAATTTAATAAAAAATTTAAAATTTTTATCTAAAAAATCATATTCTGTAACACTTGGGAAAACTCGGCATAGAACATCTGTATCCCTTTAAATCCGGCCATCAAACATTAAAATAAAAGCACACGCGTACTAAGCCACACACTCACTCCACTTTTGCTACACTAGCTTGGCAGCATGTTTTTTTAGAGTCGCTTCGTCTCATTCGAAAAAGAAGAAAATCTCACCCAGATTCAGTTAGGGGTGTAACGGTACACTAAAATTATGAAAAAATGGCTTCAAATGCTTTAATGCATTTAAAAATGCAAACAATGTATATTTTTAACCGAATAAAAGCGACAAATTTTGGTGATATGTCAAATAAATTAAACTGTTGCATTAAAAAAAATAATAATATGTATAAAAAATTATAAATTAACAAGTTAAAACTGTAAACTTTGAATACTTGGCAGAAACACCCTGAATATGACAAATGTAAGTATTGAAGTTTTTGGCTCCAAAAAATAACTCATCCACATTTGGTGCAGAAAGCAGAGTGTACCGTGGTTGCAGTGACAATATCTCCAGCAGTGGAGAAAACCCGCTCACTAGCAACAGAGGTAGTGAGCTGAAGTTATCGGTGTTTGCACTAAGCTGCTTTTCTTTCCTGTAACATTCACTGCCAGATGATACCGTTTTAAGTGCACTAACATGTTAGACGTGTTTCCTACAGCAAACCCGATCTCCGTTGTACAATGTCGACACAGAACTTTGGATTTATTCTCTTGCCTTTGTCCGTCCGTAATTTTAACAGGGAAGCCAAAGTGTTCCCAAACAGGAGATCGTAGTGAAACGGGAGGGTCTTCCAGCTCAGCCTTGTGGCTGGCATTTGCTATAATTCAGCTACTAGCATTCCTCCCCATCAGTCAGTAGTGTCCGATCCTAAGAGGTGTACATGCGGAAACTCGGCCAGGACTTGTGTTCCACACAGAGCGCTTAAATTACTCCAGTAATAAATTTAATGAAAAAATATAGCATAAAATATAATCGAAACGGTGCACAAGTAGACCGAACCAAACATGCCAAAACGAAACGGTTCAATACATCCATGTGAACCGTTACACACCTAGTACCAGTACATCTTAAAAGAAGCGCTTTGGCTTGGTGAGTGGTTGTGGTACTGCCCCGTTTGTTTTGCCCTAACACGGGTTAGCAGAGTGCAGCTCTCTTAACTCCGCTGCAATAGTAGCTATACATATGCTACGTAACCTTAATGAATTGATTTGCCGCGACAGCAAAGGACAGTGTTCGTCAGTGTGTTATATGTTGTCACTGCTTGTTGTCGCTTGCCACTCACTTAATTGCATTGCAAAATAGTACAGACTTAATTACGTGTTCATTTTATTTACCGTTAATGTAAGTTAGTTCATTTTATTTTGTGCGCTGCATAGTTTTGCTGTGTGCTGAGTACACTGGAGAAGTTTAGTTTAAAATATAATATAGTAAACCAGTGTTTCCCAAACTTTTGTTGCCGCGCCCTCCTTTTGGAAATGAAATTATTTCTCAAGGCTCTGGATGTTGGAGGACTGTCTTGCCTCTTCAACATCGCATGGAAGTCAGGAACAGTACCTCTGGACTGGCAGACCGGGGTGGTGGTCCCCATTTTTAAAAAGGGGGACCGGAGGGTGTGTTACAACTATAGTGGGATCACACTCCTCAGGCTCCCTGGGAAAATCTACTCCAAGGTGCTAGAGAGAGGGGTACGACCGTTAGTCGAACCTCGGTTACAGGAGTTGCAATGTGGTTTTTGCAATGTGGTTTTTGGGATTGGTGGTCCGCTACTTCGTGCCATTCGGTCCTTGTACAATCGAAGCAGGAGCCTGGTTCGCATTGCCAGCAGTAAGTTGAGCTTGTCTCCGGTGAACATTGGCCTCCGCCAAGGCTGCCCTTTGTCACCGATTCTGGTCATAATCTTCATGGACAGAATTTCTAGGTGCAGTCAAGGCGTTGAGGGAGTCCAGCTTGGTGACCTTAGGATCTCATCTCTGCTATTTGCAGACGATATGGTCCTTATGGCCTCATCAGGCTGTGATTTTCAGCGTTTACTGGCGCGTTTTGCTGTGAAGCTTCTGGGATGAGACTCAGCACCTCCAAATCCGAGGCCATGGTTCTCAGTCGGAAATGGGTGGACTGTACCCTCCGCGTTGGGAGTGAGGTCTTTCCCCAGGTGAAGGAATTCAAGTATCTGGGGGTCTTTTTCACGAGTTAGGAACGGTTGGAGTGTGAGGTTGACAGACGGATCGGTGCAGCGTCAGCAGTAATGCGCTCGCTGTACCGGACCGTCATGGTGAAGAAAGGGAAGTCTGGCCTTCCCTACTGAAACTGCTGTCACCGCGACCCGGACCCGGATAAACGGAAGAAAATGGAATGGAATGGAATGTCACGCTTTTTATACCCCCTTTAGGACAATGGCCCATATGCAAACTGCATTTTGGAGCACATTATTAAGTCACAACTGAATGCATACAAATAACAAATGATGTATTAATTAAATATCAACATTATGCTAATTAATCTAAATTAGATAAGAGTCTTTAAATTACATCTTTGCAGTGAGTTTGCACCAAGGAGGAAGATGGAAATATTTCACACATCGTCTGTACAGTATATTTTTGGTACAATTGGTATCATTTTGGTGTAATTAGAATTGGTTGCAACCTACAGTTAAGAAACCCTGCAGTGAACAATATGATTTCCTCATAGTTGATAGTAATAGGTCAGTTGACTTCCATACAAATTGTCTTCATTTTCACTTGCCGTTATAAAGGTATGTTTTAGGGGTGCGGGTGTCTCCATTTGTTGACATAATTGCAGGACTGCTGTAGCAAATCATCAACTGTCAGTGTACCAAAAAAAAGTCTTTCGGTTGTGCTATTTGTGCTGTGTTCATTGATGTTGTCTCTTTGAGGAATGATTGAGTGGAGAAAGGATCCTTGTTAGAGCAGTCCTTGGTGAGTGTTGTCCAAACACACAGCGAGAGAGAGAGAGGCTCCTTTCATCAGCTATGCTAATCTGCGCCCCACGTGACCTCTCTGTTGCAGCAGCAGCGAACTTGTGAGCTTCTTTTTCTCCAAATGCCCAAGACCCGCTCCCTCGCTTCTCTTTTTGTATTTCTGGATGATTGGCTTCATTTGCTGCATGTTCTCATACGGATTGACAGACATGTGATGTGACTGGAGGTGAAACGGCTCCTCTTCTACCATCTCTTCCGGATGGATTCCTTCAGATCTGACTTGCATTCCTCACAGATGCTTGTTTCACTCATTGGCCCGACAAGAAGGCGACATCTTGTGAATGCTGTAAAAATATTCACGGCAATTCTTTCAACAATTGTGAAATTATTTGATCACTCACCTGGTCGCAGTTTTGCTCCAGTGGCATTCCTTTTGTGTGTGTTTTGTGTGAGTGATTGTTTTAATTTCCTTTATAGTCTATCAAAGAAATTTAGCACCCACTAAATTTAGAGAGAAAACAAGCTTTGCACATATATAAGCTGCTCGTGTCCACATCATAAAATGGCCTGTTGTGGCACGCACCCTTCAGTGCAGGAGGTCATTGCTCAACATAAGTCTCTGACAGTTTGACTCACGGTGTCACATCATAAGGAATGCTAAAATCATCACACAGCAACAAGTAGACATGTACTACAAGACATGTACTAGTGGAGTACATGTCCACAAGACTAGTGGAGAATAGTAAACAACAACTTAACTGCTTCCCATCATGCATTGCTTTGCTTTGCTGGGACGCAGGAAGCTGCCACCCGGCAAAGCATGATGGGAATTCAATTAATTCAACAATTAGTAGTAGTTGTGAAGTATATGAAATATCACGAGAGTAGAGCATGGCCTTAAATTAGCCGCAGGGTTCAAGGTTTAAGAAAAAAGTAGTTGCTTCATCACCGGAAATGACGGTAGGTGAGAAACCCAAGAAGAGACTATGAAATCATAGTGTCTATTTTCCGTGTCCTCTGTAGAGATTTAAATTGTACTTAACTTCTTATCAGATTGTGTGTGTTTTGTGAAAGTACGTAAAATCTGCCAAATACACGAATCAATCTTATAATTGTGTAGACTCCCTGCATCTGCCACATCTGTATTAGAGATTTTTGGCGCTACGTGTGCGCAAGTCACAGTTTTGTTTTTACCGCTTTCAATTTGTGTGTTTTGTGAAAGTACATAATGCTAGAGATAGCCAGTATTAAAAATAGAAGCACTGTAAATTAAACAATAAATGCACTATTGCTTGAACTTCCCAGACAGTTTGGTCAACAACCTTATCTGCTAGCTGCAGCTTGCTTCACTTAGAAGACACATATACCCTAGAGTGGCTCCAGCTGGAACCAGTTAGAAACAGCAGCGTTAGAAGCAGACACAGAGCCACACTACTGGTACACATAGGGGAGTGGTCCCACCCCTAAAGAATAGAACTTGAATATACTGTAGTATGTAAAGCACTTGTCTTCCCAGTTCAAGGGTTCTTCCTTTTGTCTCTTAAAGTGTTGGGACAGAAGCTCCAGCGCTGAGCTTTATCTTCTAGAGGGTTCACTTGAAGATTGAAAACTCAGAAGCTGTGGTTTGTCTCATCTCGGCCTTTCTACACGGAAATTAAGAGACTGGTTGTTTCTCAAAATAGACCACAATACATGAATTCATTGTTTTGATGTCATTTGCGTAGAATCGTGTCTGTCGTAGGAGTCATCCTGTACAAGCGCGGCCAGGTCCACGGAAGAGATATTTAGTGCAAAGGATACAGATCCCAGTTTCTTTATGGCCACATTCAATTTATTTCTGTTTCACTGGCAAAAATCATTTCAACCATGATGGATGTCTGTGCCTTACTGAGTGCTATTCTAGTTTGGTTTAAAAATAATCACCAGCTAGATGTTTTATTAACTATTATTATTGTACAGTTTATTTTTGGGCTGCAACGATTACTCAAATAATTGAAGTACCTCCATTACAAAAAAATAATCAAGGATTTTTTTCCCCTCAGTGAGAGAGACACTCAAGGGGGGTCTCAAACTCGCCAGCCGTTTGCATATATGGGTCATATTAAAGTAAATAAGAATAAATGTTATATCAAATCTTTTTGTAATGCTTCTACTTCATAGAGTTGACCTACTGGAGAGACATGAGATGTTTTTTCTGAATGGGTTTAAAATACCGAGACCCATTTGAATGCAGCAAAATACAAACTATGAAATAATGTATTTTTCACCATATCAAGATTATTATTATTATTATTGTGAGCCATGCATCAAGTATCGTACTGAATTGTGGGGTACCCTGAGATTCCCAGCACTACTCCCAATACATCGTGCGGCCCAGCACCGCCCAGACCCTACCTCTAGCAGTAAACTAAGTTTCAGATCCTGTTGTCTTATTTCTGTCTTTAGGATTTATAAATGTGCAGCCATCAACGTAATGTATTGTGTTATTTAGTTTTAGTAATGTCTTAGTAATGTAATTATTATTTCGCTCCTTTTCCACTAAATAGTGTTTACATTTATTATGACATTTTTGAAGCGCTATCTATCTATTTATCCATACAACCCAAGAAAATACACTTTGTTCCTATGCAGTTAACTTTTGAAAATATTCATTCATTCACTTTCTATGCCGCTTATCCTCATTAGGGTCGCGGGTATGCTGGAGCCTATCCCAGCTGGCTTTGGGCAAAAGGTGGGGTACACCCTGGACTGGTCGCCAGTCAATCGCGGGGCATTTTCATTTCATTTTTGGAAATATAAAACCAATTGGTTGTTCATTATTTAGTGAAATGTTTAATGTTTCCTTGTATATTCATAATTGCTCTTTAACCAAGCAAAAATATATTTTTTCCGATTGATCGGAAAACAATTTCAGAGAATATTTGATCACAAAATTACAAAATTATTCGATTTATTTTCAAATTATTATTATTCTATTTTATTTCAATATGTAATGCATTGTACAGTATTTTTTCCCTTTTGTAAATCCTTCATTTCAGGTTTTTTACCGGATTTTAAATGCTGCAATCCAACAGCGCTTTGAGCTAACAAACATCTTCCTTAGTGTTTTTTTTTTATTTAGTTTTTAAATTCAACATCAAATTCATGCAGCATCGCTTGCTCTACATGTAATTTGTGAGCCCACTATTAGGGGCTAATTACCTCATGTTAGATTATGTCATTATACTCAGATGATGAGGTGTTGAGAATGGCCAACTTCTGTCAATTAACATGATATATGAGTCGATAAGGGATATAGGAGAGATATTTGCTGTAACTCGGTTGGTCACGAGGTAATAATTTGGAATTCCCTCACCCGCTTTAATGATGGTGGCTATTAAAAGCGGTGTTTCTTACACGTGTAATTATTTCTTCATTGATTCGTCAGCATCCCTGGGAATGATTTTCACGTGAAATACACCCTCCGCTATGATAACCTGTCTCGTTTTCTATCGTGAGCAAGGACGAGGGGATTCTGTCTCTTCCGGTGTTGTGCATGTCCAAGTGTGTCCTTGCCTGTGTGGGTCACTGTTCTTTACACAGTGTTTTGGATAGTACAAAACATTCGCTCACACTGACACTTACGCTTGTCAGTGGCGCTGAACAGCCGCTTGATCTCATGTACAAGCTGTGACTGATTGTTCTTTTTTCTTTTGTCTCCCTCCAGCTTCTCCAGGCTGCCAGGCAAGGACAGGGAGAAGATGAGACCTGCGGGCCCTCTCCTGATCCTGTTGTATGTTACACTGTCAAAGTGTCTCAAGGTGGTCTCAAAGAGAGGCTCAGGTATTTAACAATCTATCTCCATAGCGACACCGTCACCCTGTGCATGCATAGATGACTGGCATTATTTAAGGCTTTGATGCTGTGCTGTGTATAAATAGCACAAGTTTAAGCAGTGATGTTGCTCCACTCAAATATGTATTCTTTTTTTTCATGTGGTTTTCAAGGCTTAGTTTAAAAGTGAACATTTGGTTTGTGATGGTGGTTACCATGACGATTGCACCACTTTTCTAAACAATTTTTCAGCAATCTTAAATAAGTGTCAGTGGTCCCACAATAGTGTATTGAAAGTGTGTTGTCCAAAATCTAGCCTTGATTAAAAATTAGACAATTCAAAAACGCTTTTAGTAAGCATTACTGCAACTTTTTTCCACTGAGTATGGTATACTAAAAAAATCAAAAGATGCAGCTGTGATTAAAAAAAACAAAAACTAACCCATGTAGATGTCATGACCTGGCTCTTAGGCAGTGACAACAGTATCATCTAAGGCCAAGCTCTGTCTGTCTGTCACCACGCCATGTGTGATCAGGGTGAGGATTTTGAACTCCCAAGGTTGCACCCGGACACAAGTGTAGGGAGTTGTCTTGATTACCTACTACTCCAGGTCCTGCAATAACCTGGAGAAAGAGAGAGGGCAAGAAAGCAGCAACAAAACAACCTGTTGGTCTGTGTAGAGCACCAATGGAACATTAGACGTATCGACGTAAACTTCAAAGCTTGCAATGACCAAAAGAGAGAGAGTGTTTGTTTTTCTATTACAGAGTTTTTTTTTTTATACGACACGACTTTTAAAAAAAAGAAACAAACAGGTTGGGTTATACCCTTGTGGTCTGGTTGGGACAGCGTTGCACCCACATCATTGGCGTCAGCATGAACAGTAAAGGTCTGGTCCAATCGAGAACACAGGATTTCTTCTCTCTTTGCAAAAGCTTCTTGACATGGGGACCAAACATATTCTACCTTCGCTTTTAACAAGTTAGTTAAAAGGAAAACGAACAATAGTAACCAGCAAAACCTAAAAATGACTAAGATCTTTTGTCAGTGCAACATGGTAATCATGAATGGCTGTTACTTGAGCCTGAACAGGCCGCACTTTACCCTGCCCTACTACCTTACCAAGGTAGTGTAGGTAATAGTCACTTTGACAAACTCGCATTTTGCTAACAGTCCATGTGGATTCCTTCAACCTGTTAAAAATGGCATTGATTCGTAGGTGATGTTCCTGCCAGGTGTCACTATACACGGCCACATCTAAATAGACCACACAACCGTCTAACCCTGTCAGAACTATATTCATCAAACTTTGGAAAATTGCCAGAGCATTGCACAAACCAAAGCTCAATACTTTGTAAGACTGCAGACCGGATGGAGTTATGAAAGTTGATATTTATTTGGCTCGCTTTGACAAAGGAACTTTCCAATATCCCTTGAGTAGATCAAATATGGATGAACCCACTCGATCAACACAATTTTGATTCTCAGTAATGGATACAAATCAGCCTTTAATTTGCGATATTCGGTGCAAAACTCACACTTTTTTCTAACATTTCAACAAGAAGGCAAGGTGATGCCCAGCTGGAAGAAAAAAGTTCAGCAACGCTCTTGTCAGGAATATACTTTATTCTCACATCCATGATTTTTTCGTTTTTCCTTAGACAAATGTCATGCTCTATCCAGCTGGTGCGATCATTGAAAAGACACGCATACTCTTAACTATTTATTATCATGAAAAAAATCAAAACCTGTTCATTTTGTGGTAAATGCCCATCACAGTGTCGATATATTTCAAGGTTTCCGAATTTTGTAACCTGCCATGAAGAAGACGTTCATCAAGTGGTTGAGAACCGCAGCTACTATTGAAACTGACTTCACAGCTTTTCCTGTGTATTCAGCATCACAAATGTCGTGTGGTTTTAATAGATTTGCAAAAACTACCTGGGCCGACCTCCATCGTTTTTTGGTGTAGATAGTTTTAATAATTAGTTTTAATCCGACAGTCATTTCAACACCATAAAACGTCCTGTAAGTCGAGCCTGAAAGGGTGATGTCACAACAGGCTTCAGATTTACAGTCATATAGTGACTTCATTTTTTCCTGTGCTTAACCTATTTTTTAAATCTGCTAACAACATACCTGCATATAGTCTTTGTCCTCGATCACCTGGATTACTTCACGTGCAACTAACAGCAGGCAGGGCAGCCCTTCCTCCCAGTCCTCATTCAGCTCTGTCACATACTGTACACATGTAGCAAAGACATTCCAACCTTTTCAAGGCCCCCTCACACTCTGCGTGGTAAGCAGTTGAACAACCATGTCTTACACAAACCAAATTCAGAACTTGTTGAAACAAAAGGTGAACGGACATTTGAATCTTTGTATGTTTAAATCATTTTTGGTATTCCAAAAACAGATGTAAATTGTGTCACTGCCTTCACAACTGAGTTGGCAGTGATTGAGCAAAGAGGGTATGCAGATGGACACATGGTACACTGACACACGACCATCATCAAATATTGGCTACCAGACTTGGTATCCAGTGAACCCTCATTGTTGATTATCAGGTGAGGATTATCAAAAAGTTGAGGCGGGCTTGGCTGACAGAGGAACATGTTTGACAACCTGGTTGGGCTTCCCTGTTTTTCTCTTAATTTCTCTTGGAGATGAATAAAGTATTTTTGGCAGTGAGAACATCATCAAAACAGCTTGCGTGGAGTCAACTCTCCGCTTAGCTGCCAAATCTCTACGAGGGACAAACAACAATGAATCTGGTATATTCACAACTTCAGCTTGAGGCTGTTCACATAATGTTTCAGGTTCTAAATGGGCCATAGATTTTGTTACAGCACATACTGTGGAAACACTGGGAAGATCTCCATCTACCATAGGCAAAGGAGAACTGGCATTTATTGGAGATGGTGGACTACTAGCCCAGTCACATGTCTTGATGACATGGATGCCATCAAGAGGCAGTGCAGGTCGTACCCCCATTGTCACTTCAGCATTTATCACATCACATCGCAATAGTCATTTATGAATGGGCACGGGGACCGCAGACAATTCCTTACTTTCATATGAGTATGTGTTTCCAGTGAAAGTAACTTCATATGCACCCAAAATAGCCTTTTTAACACGAATAGACAACGACAGTGCACAATATGCCTCCTGTGCTTTGCCTGTCAGTACACAATGCAGCAACAACGTGCGCTTGTCATCTGACCATTGTCTCATTTCAGCAACACGCTCAAACAAAGAGAAAAATGTGTCAGGATCACATTCACTAAATTGTGGCAGCGAGCGTAAATTAATGACAACATTACAATGAACAGGAATCACGTTAAGATGATTCAAATGATGAAGAGGACGCACTTAACCTAACCAAGTAACAGTTACCTACATGCTCTTCCAACTCTTTCATGTCATGATTTTTCACCAACAATTTTGTCACATTCAAGTTTAAATGAAACTAATTGTTTTCTCAGCTTAAACATCAGCCACAATGCATGATAGCCTCTTGGTCATGAGCTTCAACAGCCTGTACTGAACTTTTCAAAATATCCGATTCAGCTAAATTGGCATTAATTGTATTTCTATTGTTTAACATCTAAATGAGAAACTTTGTTTGCAATTTCAACCATATGGTCACGTGAATAAAACTCGGACAAGTCCTCAGAGGCACGTTCAGAAAAGTCATCTACACGGGCCATAATTCAACGACTGATTGAATTGCAGATGACAGCAAATCCAGTGTATTAACAATAAATAGTATCCAAAAAAAATGCACAACAGGTACCAACAGTTATTTGTCCAAATAATTGCCTAACCAAAAGGTAACTAAACTCCTCCCTGGTCTTCAGGTGCGTCAATGGTGGCTATTTATGCATGCCTTAGCTTGTGAACTCAGTTGCGCAGCCAAATCGGACGTGCTCCCGAGAGAACTGCACCAGCAGCGTTGACACCGCAATATCAAACCCTTCAGGAGAGATTCAAAGGCAAAACACTACTTTTACTTCCTAGTAGGGACCAAATAACATTTAAAATGTCCCCCCGTATCAGGCTGAGGCTTTTGAGCTTCCAAGGTTGCACCCGTGCCCAGGTGTAGGGCGTTGACTTTATTACTTACTGCTCCAGGGGGGTATTCTGCAAAAGTGACTCAAGCAACCCAGGCTTTGTGCTCAGTATGCAACTCAACAAAACCTAAAATCCGCAATCAGACTTAATTGGTCCCACCATGGTGATCATCCATTAAATTAGTCAATTCTGGTTCTCAGCTTTATGCTATGTCCACTTTCACAAAAAAAGGGGGGCATTTGACGCCATACTATTCTACTTTAAAATTAACTTTTGTGCTGCTTTCATTTTTGAGATATTACACATTTCTCAAAGGTCAAACAAAGCTCTGCCCTGTGATTGACTGGCGACCAGTCCAGGGTGTACCCCGCCTCTCGCCCAAAGTAGCTGAGATAGGCTCCAGCATACCCGCGACCCTAATGATAATAAGCGGCATAGAAAATGAATGAATGAACAAAGCTCACCCAGCCGCCATACATCCTCAGAATGTAACCAAAATATACTTTCTGTAATTATTTACAGTGTAATAATAACCTTTTTCATCTTTTTTGTGTTGTTTGGGCAATTATACAGTATGTGCTGCTTCCGTTTTTCACATATTAGACATTTCCTAAATTGCACAAAACAGCACAAAACAAGACAGTAAAAATGAGGCTATTTTGCTTTCATTCGGAGCATGTCGGGTCGGGTATGAAGTAGGCCAAAAGTTTAAACGTTAATATTTTAAAAACAAAAGCGGCACAGACGTTCATTTTAACTGCAAAACAGCACAAACGCAGCACAGATAAATCAGACTGTTTGACCAGAGTTTTATGTGGGGTTGGGGCCCAACTTCACTCAGGTCTTGCTGGGGGCAGGTAAGAGGTGGTTGACGTGGAAAGACACAAGTGCAACTATTTGAACGAAGTTGAAGTGAGCGACATAATAGATTTTTTGCATGTTTGGTGCTCATAAACAGGCTCAAGAGAGCAAACACTGCTGTCATAACCTCTAAGTCAACTTTGCATAATCAAGCATTTGCTTTAGGACGACGTTTGCATAGTCCACGTGAATACACAACGGCCAAGTACGTGTATGTATTGCACGTTTTGAAAAAGACTTTCTCCTCCACTCTTTTAATAAAAATTGAGTTTTATATCCTTGGAATGAAGGATATGCTAACTGTTAATGAGCGGACACATCTATGCAAATATACTTGATACGGCTCACACTTTTGACAGAAGCAAAATAATAATAATAATAATAATGTCTAGGAATTCAAATGTATTTTCAGAACAAATTTGTTTAGTATACAGTATATATATTTTTTACTATTTACATCCTAAGTGATAAGGAGGAAATGTAAGCTATCGACATGGGACATATTCAACATTGTCAATTTATAGTCCACTGGAATACTCTCAATTATGTTAAAATGATAAATATCTTTTTTAATAGATGTCCATCAATCCATCCATCCATTTTCTTACGCTTATCCGAGGTCAGTTCGGGGGGGCAACAGCCTAAGCCGGAAAGCCCAGACTTCCCTCTTCCCGGCGGATCCCGAGACTTTCCCAGGCCAGCTGAGAGACAATCTCTCCAATGTGTCCTGGGTCTTCCCGGAGGCCTCCTACCGGTCGGACGTGCCCTGAACACCTGCCCAGGGAGGCGTCTTGGAGGCGGGTAGTTTAAGTATCTTGGGGTCTTGTTCATGAGTGAGGGAAGGATGGAACGTAAGATGGACAGATGGATTGGGGCGGCGTCTGCAGTGATACGGTCTCTGCAACGGTCCGTTGTGGTGAAGAGGGAGTTAAGCCGAAAGGCAAAGCTCTCAATTTACCGGTCGATCTACGTTCCCACCCTCACCTATTCTCATGAGCTATTAATATATGTAACACGACATAATATTAGTACATTGTTTGAGGTCTGTGCACAGCCAGTTCCATAAATTCCATTATGTACTGATATGCTAAAAGTTTTTGCATCGTGTGAGATGTAATGTCGCTGTATATAACTTTTGTATATTATGTTTCCTGGTGTACCTCCTTGTTGTTGTCAAATTGAGTGGCTTGAAAATGCCACATTTACCTTGACCTGCCTCAATCTGCACAGAGTGACAGCTAGCAAATGATCCAATTTCACCGTAACGGGGTTGCCAAGGGTTAATGTAAACCTCATTTTAGTTCTAAATGCCAGCAAATTAGGCATAAATTGATGATGAAACATAAAAGGTCAAAATGAAGCGCGACAATGGTTGAACTTGGCTTGAGAGTGTTTGGTCATTTAGGGAAAAGTATTACGCTATTAACACAATGGCATTGTTTTCCTGGGCAAATCAAAACGGACTAATACTAAAAAATATATCGGATATGACCTAACTCAAATCTTAACTACGTTTTTGGAACACAAGCCCCCACAATCTCCACTCGTGTCTTAATTTGTATCATCACACTACCCAAACAGCCATTTGTAAAACAAACCCAAATTTTACCTTTTGGCTTTGCCTGGTGGCGGATTCCAGTATGGATTTAAAATGAGAAAGCATTTCAAATCAATGAAGTGGATCCTCCGGGTTCTTGCCTCAAATATTGATAGCGCCAGGGAAAGTCAATAATACCCCCAAGTTGAGGGTCAGAGGATGTCACTGTGTTGTTGGGCTATTTAATGACGTTTGAAAGTCTCTGTTCACCCGAAAGATTATGGATGGATGAAGGAGTGTGGCATGAATGAATTGTCCCACTGTGATTGCAATACCTTATATTTGTTTGTCCCATAGTGTTTGCTGCACCACTCAGTTTTCTTGTTGCCCTCAGTCTCGTCTTGCATCAAATTTCAGGACACATGTTAACTTATCGGCCGCACGGTGGATGACTGGGTAGCATGATGGCCTCACAGTCAGGAGCTTCAGGGTTCGAATCTCCGTTGGGCATCTCTGTGTGGAGTTTGCATGTTCCCGCCCGAAGTCAGTTGGGATAGGCTCCAGCATACCCAAAAGAGAGAAAATGAGCATGGCTGAACGTGGAGGAGAAGTGGAGACTATAGACAAAAAAATGTTGCTAAACGTGGAAGTACAGTGGTTTTGATAGAGCCGATATCTGTAGTACAGACTTGGAGTAGCTGACTATACAAGTATTATTAGCCTCATGGTCCACTACATAAGCAGCGACTGGACTTTGAAGATGTTCTGTCTCCATTTTTTTTTCCGGAGAATATACAGATGAAAACAACTGAATTTTCTCTAGGAATGGGACTTGGATGAGAATAGACAAGTGTGTGTAACTACTGACAGTGGATCTCATGTTGTGAGACTTCTTCCAGTTCCATTGGCAGGACACCAACAAAGCCAGGCCAGCTGTGAGACAATAGTCCTCCCGCGTGTCCCAGGTCTGCCCTGGGGCCTTCTTCCGGCTGGGCATGCCTGAACCACTTCAACAGGGAGGCATCTGGGAAGCGTCAAGACTAGATTCCCAAGACACCCCAGTTGGCTCTATTCTGTGCCCCTCTTGGATAACCGAGCTCCTCACCCTGTCTCTAAGGGTGAGTCCAGCCACCCTGCAGAGGAAACTAATTTAAGGTGCTAGTATGCTCGATATCATTCTTTCAGTCATGACTCAAAGCTCAGGACCATAGATGAAGGTGGGAACATAGATCGACCAGTATATTGAGAGCTTTGCTTTACAGCACAGGCTCTCTCTTCACTACGGCGGTCCAGAAGAGCGACCACATTACTACAGGGCAGCCTTGGTGGAGGCCAACATTCACCAGAAACAGTCTCGTCTTGCTGCTGGCAATGCGAACCAGGCTCCTGCTTTGATTGTACAAGGGTTGAGTGGTCAGTTCTAGCGTGCCACCAATCCCGTACTCCTGGAGCACCCACCACAAGACATCACGTGGCACATGGTTGAATGCCATTTCCAAGCCCACAAAGCACATGTACATCAGTTGGCCAAAATCCCATGTACTCTCCAGTATCCCTGCAAGGGTGTAGAGCTGGTCCAATGTTCTGTAACTGGGACGAAAACCACATGGCACCTCCTGTAGCTGTAGTTCGACTAATGGTCATTCCCTTCTCTCCAGCACCCTGGGATAGACTTTCTCAGGGAGGCTGAGGAGTGTGATTCCCCTATATTTGGAACACCCTGTAGTTGGTCACCCTTCTTGAATCAGTGATCAGTTGACAGCTCAGCCTCTTTCTTCACCCACATGCCCAGAACATGCGGATGCAGACTTGATATTGTACAACTACAAAGTTGATTATACAGTCAGGATCCTTTCCCCAACCTGAACATCTAGGGAAGTGACCCTCTTTTTCACCAGGGACTCCAACAGGGAGGCACCGATCCTGGCGAGCTATTAATACGTCCACACCAGCTCACCGCTTCTGGCCTGCAGCAACTCCAGAATAGGTCAAGGTCCAACAACTCTCATGGAATTTGGTTTCAGAAGCAAAAATGTGGGTCGAGGATAAGCTGCATAGAAAATGGATGGATGGATAGAGGTGAGTCCGACGATATCTAGTCGGAATATCTCAACCTCTCACACAAACTCGGGCTCCTTCCCCACCACAGACGTGACATTCCAAGAATAAGATTTGTCTGCCAATGATCGCCCGCCCTCAACCGCCACTTAACACGCATTGCACAGGACCCTCACTTTGCTGCGAGCTTTGAGGCCAGTTTGACTGTTGAAGCTTAGTGCTTCTACAGCCAAACAAATGTTTGCACCTCACAGCACAAACAATGGTGCATTCAAGGACTGCCAAACAATGAGCGAAATCTCAACACTTGATGAAAAAACACTGTCAGTCAAGCACAAATACGTAACCATAAAAATTGTGGGTTTTCTAACAGTGGAACATGCATGTTTTACATTTGACCTGTATTACGATTTATTAAAAAATTATTATCGACGAAGTGTTTTCTGCAGAAAAAATCCAAACAATTTTGACCAAAAACTCACACATGCTTTAAATGCTGAATTGTAACTGTGGGAGCATCTACTGTAAACACTAGTGATTTTCAACCTTTTTTGACACACTTGTTTCATTCCAAAAATCCCATACCAAACCACCAGCGCAAAATGTAAACATGAATCTCTGCAGCCTATAGAAACAATATAAAGTCAATATAAAGTGTTGCCACCTACTGCTATTTAGCTTATTCCACGATTACTCTGCCAATCATTGGACAGCACAGACACTCAGCAATGGCACATTATTGGCGGACTCGTTTTCCAAAAATATTTATACACCAATTAGGTGGAAGTGGATGATTTCCCACGGCACACCAAACACTACGCCACAGCACAGTAGTTGAAATACACTGGTATACACAATAGTCTCCACTTTGGTGCGGTGCTCTGTTTTAAAGCTGATCTCGGTCTCCATTTGCTGAGAAGTAAAAAAGGAGACCCTTGTTATCCTCATTGTTGTTTCATCTTACCAAATGTAGTTTTTCGACTGATTCCCAAAGAACAATTTGAAGTGGAAAACCAAATGTCCTAAACCAAGGCCACAAGAGTCAAGCCGAGTTGTCACTATGTAGGAGTTTTCAGTACCCTGAAAAGCTTGTCAGTCAAAAAACTACAGGTGCCTTATTTTCCGATTTCGCTCTTAATTTTAATAAATGACGTGGCCTGAATTCACGTGGCATTAACGACTGACTGTGCGTTATTAGTCACTGACAGATTGAGCGGGGTGCAAGTCGGCTGTCCACGTTTAAGATGAAATGTAGTGTTAAAGGAGATTAATTGGCTGATAAAGCCCCTGGTGGGAGATTGTTTTCTGGTTCAAAGGTTTTGGACATTTGTCTTCATGTGCCGCGCATGAAGGAGACGAAGCGGCCGGACTTTCACGGCCGCTATTAAATTAACTTCAAGCAACCACCTCTGGCTCCTTGCATGCACCTGGGGCGACGCCATTTATAAGGTAGCTGTTGCTATTTACGCAAAGGCGCAGAGAGATAGGAGATTATTGTTGCCATGCTTTCTTTGTGGGGCATTCCGCATCAAATGGGAATTCTCCATTGCTTTTGCAAGACTGCAAGAATACTTCATAATTTTCCCCTACTCAACCTTGAAATGCAGTGAGATGAAAGCCAGATTGGCCCTCAGGAGACAGTGCTGTTCCTTGCTTCACAATTTGGTATACACTCCTAGTTTGATACATTCGAGCATTCCGGTAATTATAAAATGTGGAGTTGGCTCGTACCTGCATTACCTTCAACTAATAAGTTTCCCAAAGGTGTCTGTTATTCCCCTTTTCCAGCCCAGCAATGCTCTTCTTTTTAATGACCAGTCAGCACCTGCAGAATTGGATATCAATTGTGTTAAATTGCCAGTGCTGGTATGTGATTGTTTTATTATATCTGCACAGTTTTTTTTCCACCCAAATACCTTATAAGGCTTGTGGTCCAGTTCCTATTTAATGGAATTATCTGATAATTTGCTGTTCATTTTTCAAATTTTTATTGTGTTTATATTCATTGATTCTTACTGGCTTTTTATACACATTTATTTGCATTCACAGGAGGCCTGCTTTTATTCTCAGGCTATCCAGTTACTCCTATTAAAAATAGTCCATTGCGCGACAAATGGAATCACTTTGGCGAAGGTGGAGGTAACTCTCCTCCCAATGTGTCTACACTCCCTTCACTGTGGGTCTGATGGAAGGAAAAACGTCCTCTTTTCAGCGATGTTCTCAACACACTGTTTGCCTCCTTTCAGCCTGATTAACGCCTCCTAGGTACATGTAAGGCTTGATAATCCTCAAAGTGGCATAAGTAGGCCAGCGATGGCACGTCGGCTTTTACAAACACTGTCACTTGAGACTAAACATCAAAAAACCTAGGAGGTACTGTTGGACATCAGCAGCAGCAGTTTGACTAGAGGTATGATAGAGACTATAGTAATGGTCCTGTTGCATCGGGCTGTGCTGACACTTGTCCGATACTCTGGTCTGAGACAAAAATGCAATAGTTGATGCAGATTTTGGTGCCACTCACTTGATGTTCAGACTGGTATTTTTGTCATTGGACCAACGGCTGCACATTAAAGAACATGTGCTTAAAGTAAGGACTTGACTGGACAGATCCAATTTCTTGAAAAGCTTCTAAAATATGCTTTTAATGTACATTATTGTCACATACACAAAAATAGAGAAACTGGCGCATTTATACTTTCATTCATTTTTGGCTTGGATAATAGGAACTCGTTTGGTTAAGTGTGGACACGATCCGCTTGCAAGTGAACTCTGGCGTGGTTTGGTTGACTTGAGCTCAAATGAGAACTATACACGGAGCACAACACAGACTATAGTGTTTAACAGACAACAAATACCTTGGTTACATGACAAATACTGTATTTAAAAGAAAATGCAAGCATTGTCTCTCCGCTATACATTCTGCTTCTGTGTGTGTGGGCGTGGTTGTGTGTGTGTGTGAGACAATGATGCCCTTGAAAAGAATATTTAAGAAGCTTTGGGTGAAATCTAAGGTAGAAGAAATAGGTATAACCCAAGTGTTCAACCCAGCAGATAGCATTGTAGTTTGCAATATTACAGTTACATCTCATAATGTCAGAAAATCTCAATCAAATCATGTCATTACATAATGCATATGTTCTTTACTGTGCAGTCTTTGGTCCCATGACAAAAATACCAGTGGTTCAATTCTGCCATTCTGCCATTGTAGGCCAGAAGATAAATGTGGTAACAGTGTCAAAGCACAAGAAGTTGGAAAAGTATATTTTCCGAATCACAATAGCAAATGCAGCCTAAGAGTCACCAAAGCGATCGGTCTTTCTACAAATGCTAAAACAAGACAACAAGACAACATCATTTCAACAAGAGGAAGATTAGTTGAGATTTTATTGAGGGCACACAATCAATACCAGATGACATATCCTCTTTAGAACAGTCAGTTGCATTCATATCAACTGGTCTGGAATATTTTGACAATTCTATTACAGCTAACACATGTGAACGCTGACCAAAACAGAAAGATAACCCTGGGGTCATTATTTACTATGTTTCTTTATTCGTCAGATAGGATGACATTGGAGCAATTGAAGGTGACAGTGTTCTTAAGAACAATTCATTGATCAATCATCAATCATTGTTTTTTCTATGGTTTTTTCTTTGGAGGGACAGTTTTCTATGAATGGAGATACAACTATTTTCATTTTTGGTTTGCCTCGTTGCTTTTAAACAATGCATGTAGGAGAACATCTAATTATTGTAAAACTTTAAATTGCCTTAAAGTGGAGTTAGAGGGTTTTCATTGGACAGTACAAAACAGTAAGTCATAATGATATCAAGTCTTTTGCCTTATTAAAAAAGGTAGTCTATGGCTTCATAACTCATTTGTCCCTACATAAATTCTGCTTTCACAGTGGACTAAACGCAATGAAAAAAGGATGTAACAATTGCTTAGTGTTATAAATTATCCTAAGCCATTCATACGTGTCATTTGCCAGCGAATAAGCACATATGTCTCACACTGAAACAGAGACGCCTCTGTCTGAGGTCTCCTCACAGGCACATTTTTGGCGATATCAGACAGATGCAAGCTGTCATGGTCCATCCATCAGATTCCAGTTTGTTTCGCTCTTATCTGGTCTTTTTCAGGCGGGGGATTGGCCTTTTTGCTGGAAATCTACCCGTTCCAAAAAAACCCTAGACCTTAATGAGAGAAGACAGGAGCTATTTAAACCGAGGTCCCCGTCTCCTCGCAAATTCAATTAGAAGTTTGCATCAGTCTGCAAGATGCATTGATACATGTTAAATATGGGTACAAACCAAAAAGAGCACCCTCTTTGTCCGGACAACATAAGAATATGCTTTGTCAAGTCCATGTGTTTGATAGTGATACCTTTTAATCAAGTATACTTATTAATCAGGTATCAAAGACATTAGTCCGAGAGTTTGAATTGATTCACATCTGCAGATTACAATTTCTCAAAAACAAATACACTATACCTTGACTGGATTCTGGAGTTCTTGATCCCTACAGGTGGGATCAACTCCACTTGGGCCTTGTTACTAAAGATTGTTAAGAACAGAATCTCACTCTGACAATCCATGACCCGTGTTTTTAAATAATTGAAGACATGCATGAAGGCCTAAAGAGATATGCTAGTCACCAGGTGATGGATGGATGCCTGAAATGATGTGTAGACCAACCAACGATGGGACAGAGTTTCTACAGGACAAGACATGCACAAAGACAAGACTTACAGTAACAGTGATTCATTGGGTGACAGCGGCAACTACTCAGTGGTGCTGCCTGTAATAACTGAAATGTGGGTGACCAATCAATGACTGTGTGAACACCAATGTGAAAGAAGACATTTCCTCATTTAATCAAAAGCATCTTATATTTCGTCACTATAAAAGCAGGTGGATGAACACAGTACCGGTCCATCAGTCAGTGACAGTCGGTGAAAAGGTTGAGTCGAGGTTGAATTGAATCATCACGCAGTCGTCATCACCCTCTACTCAGACCCCTCGCCCTCGACGTTGTCCTTGCAGGGACGTGAAGCGACAAATAGACGGGATTAGTAATTGCTCGCCCCCTCTTTGCCCTCCTAGCCTCTCCACTTCAGCTGGCCCATACAGGGACAACAGTGTGCAATAAAAAAGGGCAACATGATTGCTGTGTCTATTTATGCATTTCATGAAAGCAGCAGACAGTACAGGCCAGTGAACACTTCCAAGGCCTGCTAGCTGGAATAATGGTTTTAAATGCAGGCTCCAGGGATGAGTGAACTTGATGCAGCTCATACAAAAGAGCGGTACTCTGTGACTTACATTTGTCACTGGGAATCCATTTAAAGACTAAAATTCCACTACCTTTGAAGGTCCCCAAAAGGGGTGTCACGATACACACACAAAATAATATATAATATCGATGTGTCTTATGCAGTGATCGTGTTTCGATCTGACAAATCTTATGTAACTTTGATCAAATGTGCAGTTATCACTGCATCTGTCAGACGTCTGTCAATAACTACAGCTGTGGGCGGAATTTCATCATTTTGTTTTTCTTCAGAGTCATGATGAATCATGATGTTGCTTTTAAAATGTGAGTGCAATGTTAGCATTGTAGCTAACATAGCATTGCTAGCTACACAAAATGGCGGGTGTCCCAGTATATCTTCCGTAAATTACTTCTACATGCCTAATCTCTTGCATCAAGGCTATATTTTGGACAACACACTTCCAATACACTTTTGAGACTTTGGCTAACTGATACTACTGTGTGGAGGCCTTGACGGAGATGGTGCAAAAACAGCATTATGACTGCAAAATTGCATGCTTCAAGTTGAGTTCAAGTAGAGGACACGACTTGACGCACTTATGGGGCTAGCTGAGCATATTTTGGAGCAGTAATTTTATGTATTTAGAAGTGGTTTTATAAAAGTGTTTTTCCTGATAAGTGTGCTGTATGATTCCCAATAGTCACTGATGGTGTCAGCTGCTTTGGTGACTTAAGTGCTGATATGACAGGATATTGCTACCCAGCGTTCCCAGCAGGGCTTGTCAACCATGTCAGGAACTGCATGCACGTATATATGTGTGTGCGTGTGTGAGACTTTGCTATTCCAACCTTGGCCTCTCACTGTTTCTCCGGGAAGGGATAAAAAAAAAAAAAGATCCCGCCAATGTTCTCGTTGACTCTGCAAAGTCTCCGCTCCAAATCCCCGATAAGAGCCTGTCATGGATAACTGTAAATCTGACATGGCCCCAAGGCAGTGTGGGGGATGAAGTCCTCCGCCTCCATTTCAGGCCGATGCTGCAGTAAGTGAGACGAGGAGGACGATGCCGGTCGGTCATTTGTCAAGGTGCTCTACAAATCATATCGTGCAATTTCTCACTCAAACCGAAATCTTGCCAGCCTCTACGTTTGCTCTGTCATTAAAACTAAAAGGGCAAATAACATAAATAAAAATACTTTTGTATACATTAACAGTGCACAAAATAGTCATACCTTGGCCAAATTTGTAAATAATTGGGAATGAAAATGACAAGAGAGTGGCAAAAGACTGTAAGAAGCTACACAATTCAGTATGTTTGAAAAGGAGCACAAAGAAGTAGCGTGCATCTAATCCTGTTAATGTAAAATTGGGAAAAATTCTATGGGTATGGTATCGTATCACAATTGCACAAAATAAATTAGCTGGCAAAATTAGACATTTCCCTTATTTCCCTAAATAGTAGGATTGCACAGAATAAACCAAATGAAACATCTCATACTGTATAAAAGCTCTACTGTGATCACAAAGGTCGAAGGAATGTGACATCCACATGCTTAATTAAAGACATTTCTCAGATGTTTAACATCAAGTCACTAAATGCCAGAAAAATAGACAATTCTGTATAGAATACACAAATACTTTTTGTAATTTTGGGAGAGGAGGCATGCAGACGTTTCAAAAGCAGGCTTCACTACACATCCTAAAGTAACGCGTAGCTCTCATCGTATTTGTCAGACAACAGAGCGCTGAGTTTGTTTTTCTTCAGAAAATAGGCTAACCTAGCCTGATGTTGCCGTTAAAATGTGAGTATAATGTTAGTTCTGTAGCGCACATAGTTATGCTACCGTTGCTAACATTTGTGTTGTCCTGTACCGCTCCTTAATGTTACGTTGTTGTATGTGCAAAAGTACACTTTATTGTTAGCTCTTTTTTTATTGCTTTCATTATCATTTTTATGGAGAAAACAAAAAGAGTGAGTCATAACAGCAATTTGATGAATGAAAATCTTTGACAGACACATAATTGGTATGTTTATTGCTCGAAGATGGTGCGGATGGTGACATTGGGATTGATCTCATGCAGATGCCGCCTTGCTCCAAGGCGATGGAGGCCTGGAGTCTGGCTCGCTACAAGAGAGCCATTTAATCGCCGGCTGTCTGCGTGTGATCAATCTCCCGCCTGTGTTACCGCAGCGTGGACCATTCCTCATCATTTGGATAGCAAGCTATTGACCGCGCCAGGACAGCCCCTGTAGTGCGTCTACTGGCCAGCCGACTGCACTGTTCGTGTCTATGCTTCAAGAGCACGTCCTTGTACGTTTTTTGTGTAAGCGTGCATGATTAGGATGTGCTAAAGTGCGTACGTCAACAGCAGCCTTGAGAGAGAGCCGCCTTGTCCCTTATCGACATCCACAGCTATTATCCGCTCGCCATCAATACAGGCTTTTGTTTGAAATTCTTGCTTCGTGGCTCAAATGGAGAAGGTGACAGCGTTGCAAGCATGCATCAAACTCTTGGATGGCCTTCTTGCAAGATGTGACAAGTTAAAGGTTCAGCCTGATCAATCACTACAAGGAGAGTGGCAGCAGTCTTTAATAAGAGTGCACGTGTGTCAATATGTACATCTGATCTGTCAGTAGCATTGCCATTTTTCCCACTGCCCCCAACAAGTAACAAGAAGGCCTCAAAAAAGTATTTCGGACTGCATTTGACAATTTCCTAACTCAACAGTAGAGGATTCTTTCAATGAAATATTTGATTTACATATATATACTGTTTATGTACCACATGGTGGCCACACAGTCAGGAGACATGGAAGACCTGGGTTTGAAACTCCCTTGGGCATCTCTGTATGAAGTTTGCATGTTTTTCCTGTGCGTACGTGGATTTTCTCCCGGTACTGCGGTTTCCTCTCATGTTCCAAAAATATGCATGTCGGGTTACCTATGGACCTATGTTGCCCATATGTATGAATGCCAGTGATTGTTTGTTTACATGTGCCTTGCAATTGGCTGGCGAAAAGTCCATAGCATACCCTGACTTGTGCCCGAAGTCAGCTGGGATAGGCTCCAGCATAGTTCTATGACCCTGGTGAGTATAAGCGGCATGGAAAATGGATGGATCTACTATTTATACTGCATATAGGTTGGTAAAATAAATAAGTCAATACTACATTTAATTCAGTTTAAATGTCATATTAAGAAGTGTTTTGTCCTGAGATATTTTTATTTCCAGAATAACTGTTTTTGAAAAAAAATAGCTGATGCTGAAACAACAGTGCCTCTGCTGGTTGCAACCAAGTACTGCACTCTAAATTGCCTCTCAGAAATAACAGTCAATTTCATAAAATTGAGAATTTGTTTTATAATACAGTAGTTTCTCGCTACATTGCGACTGGAACATCGCTCCTTTACTTTATCGCAATATTTCAAACATAAATGTATTAATAAATTATCGCTGTTTTGTGGTTGACAAATACAGATACAGTGCAATCCATTAAGACCACCAACTTGTGAATGTAGTATTCTACATTTGTCACCAGGTGTGAGTAATTGTTTGGTGAGACCATCACCCAAGTACCAGAATTGAACCACCGGCTTTTATTGCAGCTTTAAATGATCTCAAAACAGGCACAATAGTAATAACATATAATAATCATAATAATAACACGGCTTATTAACAAGCTTAAATTCAACACTGAAACCTCGACGTCACTTCCTGTTCGCCATCGATTGCGCTACCTTACAAGGTTAATTATCTTAAATTGCTTATTTTATCTGATTATATCTATAATATTGGGTAATGTGAATGTAAAGATGACTATATGGGTGTTACTTCTTGTATACATGTAAGACATTTTAATGCCATAACTACAAAAATATTCCATTTATGAAGAAGGAAACTTACTTTTTACAAATCATTTTTCGCGGTCATTCTGGTTAGTATTGGAACAAATACTTAGGCTTCAAGAAAACATAAGAACCCCTGAGAATCAATTTAATTTAAATAATAAGCACAGCACTGTGTATACTGTATATACACTGGAGGAAGCCATTGGTTAGTAGAAGACAGAACACTACATTATTCATGTGTTTTCTGGATGCATCCAAAGCTTATTTATTTGACCGAATAAATCATTTGTCAAATTAAAATTCCTTCATATTTGATAGGAATTTTATTCTTACACTTCTGGTGTACACATCAAACCATGTAATCTTGATGGGGTAAGAGCAAATCTTCATCCTTCCTAGTGACTAATGGGGCTCGACAAGGTGGAATACTGTCACCTGTTCTCTTCAATTTGTATACTGTATGTATAATATTTCCAAAACAAAATTGACAGGGTGTAAGACTGCATGCATGGTGGGAGAGAGTCTAGTTAACCATCTGTTGTATGCTGATGATGTGGTCATCCTGTTTCCTTACAGCAGCTGCTCAGGACCTGCAGTTATGGTATGCAGTGTGACATCAAATTTACCCCTAAAAAAGTGTAGCCATTATTGTTAAAACTAAGGAGGATCGAAAACAAGATTTTGCTGAGGTTTTTTTCTGGCTGACCAAGTGCTAAATGCGGTGGACAAAGTAAAATATTTGGTTCACGTTAGTCAGATTTGAGATGAGATGTCGACGATGTGCAGCACCAATGCTGTAAGCTGAATGAACAAGCTAATATGCTGGCACGCAAATTTCATATGTGTGCTGATGATTTTTAGAGCCTACTGTACTCCAGTACAGTATACAGCTCATTTGCAGTGTAGTTAAAGCAAATCCAAAATGAAAAGCTTTGTGTGGCACTTAATGATGCATACAGAATCTTGCTCACGTTCACACGATGGCAAGAAGTGGCAGCCAATTGTTTGTAACAGCCTTTTATGCTGTGTTGAGAAATGTTATGATTACATTTATGTAGCGAATAATTGATAAAAACAAATGTAACCATAAGGGGCTCGATTGATCCTGTACGCAAGTGACACAAGGTACTCCCCTTGTTTTTGAAATATTGGAACAAATGGCTGTATTTATTTTAATTACCATGAACAGCAATTATTATTTTTGTGGGTTGTGTTGTTGTGTATAGTAATGTATTTTTGATATATTGATATGGACCTGTGTGTCTGCAATAAACTTGATTATTATATTAGATTGGATATACATAAAATATATATACAGTATATATATATATATAAACATATATATATATATATATATATATATATATGGTATTTATTTATTTATTTAGATTTTAAGTATATTCAATATACAGTCAAACACAGAGAAATTGCTTTTTGTTCACCCTTTCAGGGGTTATCCACACAGAAATGGTTTTACGTATTTTTTTTTGTTTCAACTTTTGATCCAACTGCGTTGTGGGTTCCCTGAAATGGTATTTTTTGAAAATGGCTTACAGAGTGGGAAAATCTGAAAATGCCGACTTGTCGTTTCCAAGTAGACGACCAACCCGCTTTTCTCTGAAAATTATGATGACACCGACTCCTGTTGTGTGACCAGAAGTAAGTTTTGACAACAAGCCAACATAATATTTTAATATTTTGACGGCTTTGACTCACCCCAGTCGACTCGAAAATGACTCGTGACTCCACTAGATGAGTCTAGGAAAGTGAACGACAACGGACTTATGCACATACATTCTTTCTTCTTCTATAGTTTTGGTGTCTGTATGCGCATCTGTTTACGGTGCATCAGGTAGGTGTGCCTAATTGTTTTTACCCAGTGATACTTTCCCGTCTGGACACAACTATTTCCTCATTTGGCACATTTTGGCAAATTTGCATCCATAGCCAATGTCTATTTGTGTTTGTGTGTATTTTACCAAGTTTTACTGTACTTATGTTTTTGTAAAGCATCATTTTAGTGTTAAGTTTGACTGTGATTGTTGATTCATAGTAATATTTGCCTCTTTCCTCTTATGACGTTGGTGGGTTTTCTTTCTTTGTTTTCTTTTTTTAATCCTTGCTTTTCCATCTTAAACTATTGGTTGCCACGGTGCTGTCCACCACCTGCTCCACATCTTTCTTTTGTCCTTCATGGCTTCCTTCACTTCTCCTGTCGAAGCCGTAGTTCATTCCTTTGTGCCACTGCGGATGTGGGTGGATCCGGTGACTGCACACTAACCTTTCCTTCCCTCAGCTTCGGAGCTTAGATCGATTTTAAGAGAAAGGGAAAAAAACCAGCTATAACAAGTTATCCAAAGAACCGACGCCCCCATCGTGTATATATTTCATACTTTGCAATTCAAAGACGATGGCTGTTTGGTATGTGATTGGCCAGGTGTGTCCACAGAGGATTAGTCCTCCTCATTGCCTGCTGTTTGACCTAAGCGTGTTATTGATAGCGAGTATGGGGCCTGACGAGTTGATTGGGCCGTTCGGCTCTGCTCCGGGATTAACTGGCCGGCCTGGCAGGCTTTGACAATCAAAAGATCAAGCCAACCTCTGTTTGGCTGAGCAGCTCTGGGATTGACTTAACAGCCTGACGTACTAATGCGGAGTTATCCCAAGGTTGAGCGGCAGAGTCCAAGAGCAACAAAAGAACTACATTCACATACAGTCTTCTCCTATAATATGACTCTATTAATTCTTGCTAAATTATGACTTTGTTCTATTGAAATTATGACTTTTTTCTCCTTATATTGCTAGTGTCACTCCAGCATTGGGGAGCTGTGATTCATGGAGGGCAATTCTCCCATTTTCTATTGAAGTTACCATAAAAACAAATTATTTCCAATTTGAAGCAGAGACAACAAATACATGGACTTGTGTGGAGGCAAATGTCAAGCTGCGATTAGGTAGAGATCTACTAAAAATAATGCACAGCCTCAGTGAAAAAATAAATGCAACCATTACATCCATCTATTTCTTTTGCTGCCAAGCCTCACTAGGGTTGTTTTCTATGCTCTAGTTATGAACATTTTGTTTGTCAAATTTGGAATCCTGCGTCACTGGGTCTGGATCGGGTCTGAAACTAATAAACCACGATAAACGAGGGATTACTGTACATGCAAAATAACGGTAATTTTACCATATATATGTTGCACTGTATATAATATATTACTGTATATTCTTATGTTATATTTATATATCATATATTATCAACACTTTTTTCTTTTTTTTCATTTCAAATCCCTAATTATTTATCACCTCTTGCTTGCTTCTACTGTATGTGCATCATTGGTGAGATTCCGGGCTTGCGTTGAATCTAAAGCTCAAGGAAAGCCCTTTTATATATCGTTCTTATGTAACGCAAGCGCCTTCCCCATCAGAACAAAAAGGGCAAGGAGTACCCAGGGCAGTGGAATAGCAATACAGTCCCTAACGTTTGAAAAAGATTCCTCTGGTTTTGACTATTGAATGGCTGCCATTGTTATTGAATGGCTGAATCGTTGCAATGTCACTTGAATTAAAGCTTTTCAGGCTTTATTTGAAAGCCGGACAATCTCAAGAATGTCCTTTCTAGAGCTTTTCTTCCCGTCCTCACGCTCGAGTGGCTCGCTGTACGCTACAATGATGGTGACAACAATGATGCTATCCCTTCCTGTTGGCCTGCCTCTCTCTCTCTTTGTCTTCATTAACGGAGGTTGTTTTGAAGCTTTCCCTCGGCTTAACACTATTTACATTTTCATTATTCTACCCTGGGCAAGAAGAAAACGGCATGAAATCCAGCAGTGTTGGGGATATTAGACAAGCTTCATTCTGGCAGCGACATCGATTTACATAAATAAGTGGTTTGATAGGTTGAAACAGAGGAAGAATGGATGTGCAACCACAGTGAGTGCACGTGTAGATTTATACAATTAAGGCCTCAATGAAAAACAAACAAATGACACAAGAATGGAGTTTTTTTTTTCTTGAATAAAATTGTATATTTCAGAAAAACTGCTATTTTTTTCTAGATAAAATTCCTAACCTTACAGGAATAAAGTTATTACCATTGGGCAAACACGCAATTCCCTGCAACCCCTTGATTTAAAGTACACTATATATTCCTGATTTAGTCATAATGCACATGCTTAAAACTATCAAAATGTGTACTCTATTATGAGCTCTTCGACTTTCCCCCCCTCCGTTGTAAGGCAATAGACTATTCTACGTTACTGCACTTGGAGGATGGAGATTGATTCCAGGAGACGGGGGCGAAACAAACTTGTTGGCATGGTTTAGAGAAAACTAATGGGGAGTTACCCCAGTGGAATGAGGAAGAATAGAAGGCGAGAGGAAGAACAGTTTTTTTTTCTCATAACTACCAAAGGTTGACGGCCAGAAGCTCTTGACAGCAGTACAGCCAAGAAGAACGCAGTAGTTTTGGGGATGAAGCTGAGAGTGAAGCTGGGGGGTTCATCATAAATCTGTGATTATGAAAGTGATAAACGACATTTATATTTAATGTTGCTAAATGTTGTCATCAATTAAATTAAAAGAGTTTAAATTTTTCATTTGTTAGGTAATATTAATCCCTCAGGGGAATTTTAAGGACCTCGTTCTGCTCAGAAAATAGGATCATTTTCTCATATTCACAGTTTTTTATTCAGAGATAACCGACAATTTTAACAAAAGCACATAGCACATACATAAGACTTTTAACAACAGTCAAAAGCTCATAATCACCTTTTGTAAAAATTGCAATTAATATAAATGAATACATTTTTGTCAGTGCAGCACAAGGAAGTGGGTTTTCTTTAGGCGTCAAGCAAAGAAATTGAAGTAAAAAGGGTTAATGAAACACAAGGAGCACTTCTAATGGGACTACAAGTGGCAACAAAAGAAAAACAAAAAGTTTCTGCAACATAGTGATACAGCAACGGAAAAAGAACAGCACAAAATCAAAGCACAGGCTGGGGTGAAGCCACACAAAAATACACAGTACAAAACAACACTAAGAAAAAATGCAAAGTGCAATATGGCGCAGAACAGAAGACAGTTTTGTCCCAGAATGAACAAGCAAAGTCTTAGTGGCGGCGACTTTAGAAACCACCTGATTTGTCATTGCCAACACTTCCGTTCCCCAGCAAACCAGGAGTCAATTGCAAGCATGCACACCATCACACAACCAAAACACATACAAAAGAACTAAATAATATGGAACTGAGCCTTATTTATACGTATGACAAAAACATTCTCATAAGATGTCTAAACTTTCGGAATATTCCTACTTAATTTCTTGAATAAAAGTCTTTGGAAAAACATTTATTATTCTAACACTATAACTTTATTCTTGGAATAAAGTTACTACTATTTGGTATAAAATGGCTGCAGGAGTTATAGTAGTAGCAAAGAGCAGGGAGGTAAATGAGGCTTCTTTCCCTGGCTGTGTATAAAGTGGGCTCTAGGGGAATGACAGAGGTCCTTTGGACCAAAGCATTTGATCAATACTGCCTTGGGTTCCCTCATTACCAGAATAGACCTGATTGTGTTTACCATACAATAGACTCAATGGCATCAAACAATGCTGCTGTTTGTGCGTGTGCACCACCTATTTTTTTTCTGTTTGTATCCTCTGCAGAGTATGTAATGAATGCATTACAGCTCTTGCTGCACACTTTTTCATCCGATCCTCGCTTTCAGAACTTCAGTAGTGCACTGAGAAGAGTGTTTTTCTTGTAGGTGTTTTTTTGTTGCAAACGATGGAAGTTAGCCCAGCAGGCAGAGCAAAGAAGTCCCACTTGTGCTCACTGATTGCTTCATCACTTTGCGGCATGCTTCCCAACCACTGCACCCCCCTACCCAGCACTCAATCATGTTCACTCAGGTGTGCGCTACAGCCGTATCAAAGCACAAGGGTGGTTTCCATTCGGCCAAATGCTTTGCTGACCCAACACATTGGGCTGTGCTTGATATCCCTAAAATGTTCTGAAACTGGTACTAATAAACTTAAGAAAAAAACAAACATCACAGGTCATGCATTAGGAACACCTACACAATCGATAAGAACGTCTGCATAATTAAATGAGATAATCATAATAGCAGTACTATTACTACTAATAATAAGAATAATGATGAACCTACAATTATGTGTTTCACTTTATCTTTAGCTTTTTGGCAATCCAGGAGAAACAGCCGCTATAAGCTGTTATATCCATGAAATGGACTATGGCAACTTTATTCTTCGTTTGTCTTCGTCTTCATGTTTTCAGACTTTGTAAAAATGAACACCTAATATTGTTTTTTTTAACACATTTCAAGATTTTCTTTGAAAAAGGTTCCTTAAAAAGTGAAATGAAAACACTTTTTTCCCACACTGAATAATATACAGTATATAGGGCACTATGATTTCCGCAAAATTGTGGACGGTATTATCAAATTGGCCAATGAATTTACTCTTAAACGGGTATTGCGGGAATTGACATTTGAGCGCTAGTAATTGAACTGTTTTTTTATTCTGTGTACCATTCATTAAATATACACAATGCTTCACATAAGAACAGCCACAGCATACATTAGAGGCTACTAGCGTAAAGATGAATGAGTTGTGCTGTTTGTATCCATGCGTTCTAAATGATCCATTCCTCATTATGGAATGCCTCCCATGTAGCACATTGAGTCTCACAAACGGAAATTAAACTAAGGTTTGTGTGTATGACACTTTCTTTCTGTCCGACTCCCTTTTTCTTATGGAATCCTAATGACAGATTTGCCTAAGAGGCTTCCTCCTGCCTTTCACTGTCACAAACAACATTTGAGTCAGAACCTTGGCATATCATTTTCAAACCTTTGACCCCGAGACCCTTGTTGTCTAGGTGCCAATAAAAACTGGGCAAAGACAGGAAAGAACTGATGTTCTTCCACTGGCCCCAAGTTTTCTTTTTTAGACAGCGATTCATTACAATTTTTCCCTGAATTGCTATTGGAAAAAACTCAAAAAGCCTTTCAAATGGGTTCCTCACCCCTTTTTTTGAGGAGGCCCTCTCATCAAAATCAAAGGCTTTCACGAGTGTGTTGACAAGAAAACAACACTTTTGTCTACTTGTGACATTCACATTCAGTCAAAGATATGTATAGTATTTTCTAAGGGTCCACTATTAATATGCAATTGTCAAATATGTACTGTATATTATCTTCAAGTACTTAGTAGGTAGACATTTATTTTCCGGTATGGTGGGAATCCCAATAGTCTCTTCAATGTGCTCCATACTAACTCCATACATCGACAGTCTTGCCCTTAAAGGCAATATTTCTATGAGAAATACATTTTTTATGTGTTAAAAAAGGGCAGTGTACATTTAAAATTCCTAATAGATTGTATTTTACACCTTCTCAGTTGTGTAAAAGGGGCGCAGTAGACACTAAGTAGTGTGTGAAGTGCCAAATAGCTGAGGGAACCATTATGCATCTTTTGTGGGAATGTCAGGGAACAAAAGAATTGTGGTGTAGAATAACAAGAGAGGCAATTTCATTCTTGAATTTAGATATCCCAATGAAACCACAAACGTGTATTCTGGGAGATCTGCATCAATTTAGTATTGCGTCATCAAAGAACAAAAATGCATTGCTGTCAATAAGCGTTCGAACAAAAACTGAAATGAAAAAATGGATGGATGCTAATGGTCTAGCTCACAAAGACTGGTGTGCACATGCTATGGAGATGATATCATTGGAAAGAACTGCATTTAGACTGGATAATAGTGAGTTTGAGTATTTAGAAATATGCGATCCATTGCATGAATTTATTTATGAATAGACTAATGAAAATGTAATGTTATCATCCATCCATCCATCCATTTTCCTCCGCTTATCTGGGTCCGGGTCGCGGGGGCAGCAGCTTCAGTAGGGAAGTCCAGACTTCCCGGTCCCCAGCGACCTCTTCCAGCTCCACCGGGAGGACACCAAGGCGTTTCCTGTCCAGCTGTGAGACATAGTTCCTCCAGCGTGTCCTAGGTTTTCCCCGGGGCCTTCTCTTGGCTGGGCATGCCCGAAACACCTCACCAAGCAGGCGCCCGGGAGGCATCCGGTTGAGATGCCCGATCCACCTCAACTTGATCCTCTCGATTTGAAGGAGCAGCGGCTCTACTCTGAGCTGCTCCCGGATTGCCGAGCTCCTCACCCTATCTTTTAGGCTGAGTCCAGCCACCCTACGGAGGAAACTCTTTTCCGCCGCCTGTATAGGCATGACCCATAACTCATGACCATAGGTGACTGTGAGAATGTACATCGATCGGTAAACAGAGAGCTTTGCCTTCCTGCTCAGCTCTCTCTTCACCACGACGGTCCGGTACAGCGACCGCATTACTGCAGATGCTGCACTGATCCGTCTGTCGATCTCACGCACCAACCTTCCCTCACTCGTGAACAAGACCCCGAGATACTTGAAGTCCTCCACCTGAGGCAAGACCTCACTCCCAACCCGGAGGGTACAGTCCACCCGTTTCCGACTGAGAACCTTGGCCTCGGATTTGGAGGTGCTGAGTCTCATCGCAGAAGCTTTACACTCAGTTGCAAACCGCTCCAGTAAACACTGAAGGTCACAGCCTGATGAGGCCATAAGGACCACATCGTCTGCAAATAGCAGATACGAGATCCTAGGAAAGAAGCTCGACTTAGTGCTGGCAATGCAAACCAGCCTCCTGCTTTGATGGCACGTAGAAGCGGGCCATCATTCCCGTACTCCCGGAGCACCCCCCACAGGACACCACGAGGGACACGGTCGAATGCCTTTTCCAAGTCCACAAAGCACATATAGACCGGTTGGGCAAATTCCTACATACCCTTCAGTACCATTGCAAGGGTGTAGAGCTGGTTCAGTGTTCGGCGACCGGGACGAAAACCACATTGCAACTCCTCTAACCGAGGTTCGACTAACGGTCGTGCCCTTCTCTCCAGCACCCTGGGGTAGACTTTCCCAGGGAGGCTGAGGAGTGTGATCCCCTATAGTTGGAACACACCCTCCGGTCACCCTTTTTAAAAATGGGGACCACCACCCCGATCTGCCAGTCCAGAGGTACTGTTCCCGACTTCCATGCAATGTTGAAGAGGCGTGTCAACCAACACAGTCCCCCAACATCCAGAGCCTTGAGGAATTCAGGGCATTTGGTTTTCTCCAAATATATTAATTATCATATCATTGCTGTGATATCATTGGTATCGGTGGCAAACTGTTACAATGTTGGTTGTACTGTGTCTTATGCAAAATTTACCGTCTCCGAGATGAAGAACAGATTTGCACACAACGTATTTTTTAAATCGGGGCTGACATTACTCCATATTTGCATGACACCGGAGTTAATTATATAGAAAAGTGTAACAATAGCTCTCCCCAGTCTAATGAAATGCAAACTTGAACACGCAGAAAGGAGGCCATCTATTCTGTACACAAGCACAGAGTACACAGTTTCTCCATTGCCTCGCCAAACTTTGTTCTGTTTGAGGGTCAAGGGTCAGTCCATCTTCAAACACTGGACATTTGCAAGAGTGCAAGAGCTTTGATGTTTCATGTCTCTCTTGCGGGTTTCTAACGCCAAGGGCTAAGTGCATCCTGTTTCCTGATTTGATAAGTGATGTCTCACAATCATATTACACATAGTTTTAGCCAAAAAATACCCGGCCCAATGGAATTAACGCAAATTCACGCACTCTGTCATTCTGACTTGAACTTGACAATGAATAAAAGCTGCTCCAATTCAAACAATTCTATCATGCGCTGCTTCCTGAAGCCAACAGTGTCTCACCATTTTTTTTTTAGTCTAGCAATATCACTGCAAAAGTAAATGAATCTCTTTGACAACATGGTCATTCATGAAGTATATTGCAAAACACAGCAGCCGCAGAACCAATAGTGTAATAGAATTTTCCCATTTTTCTTTTTTTGATTTGAATATGATTATGAAATAGTTCTTCAAAGCATTAAAAATAATCCAACCAAAGCATTGCTGAATTTACTGCTTTTGCAACTAGAAAAGCACCAACACTAGGGGTGCCACAATAGACTCAAGACAGGTGATACGAGAGCTTGGGTTTACGAGAACAACACAAGATGAGATTTTAACATTACTTTTAATGAAAAGTGCAATTAAAAAGTATTTAAAAAAACATGACTAAATATTGCAGTCAATAATTTAATCTCTACCGGGTTGCACTCTTTTGCATGATGTGTGTATTCTACTGGGCCCCTTTCACCCAACGAGACAAAGAGACTGTATCAGTTCGTTCATGCTGTTTGTCTATGGAACAAACGCGCCAAGGTACTGAAACAATGCACCGAGTGAACCCTCTTCCTGCCAGACAGACAGAATTTGTTCTGTGGTCAGGTTTTAAGCTCTCGTGACAAAACGTTCTTAACATGGCCCAAAAATCACAGACGCTTATTTGCAATGAATAATTTTACAACAGACAATTACAGTTTATGTGCCATCTTTTAAGTCAAAACCTGATGATAACTACTGTAGCTGTGTGATTAAATTATGCACTAATAGAGCTTTCAGATTTTTTTAAGTACCCCCACCCCCTATTACGTCCCAGTTGTAATATTTTTTAAGTGGCTGCTTTTCACTGATGCCGCTGACGCTTTTGGGCATATGTTTTATTGAAACAGGAGAGATTTTTTTAATGCATATTAAATGTTTTATGCTTAAATTGTTAAATTGTTGTTCTCCATTGCATGTTGCACCAACAACACATGGAAAACTCTATGTGGCAGGGCGGACTTTCAATATTAGTGCAGCCCTGCGAGCATGTATGAAATTGTCATACTCGGCGTGCAATTTGACTATTGAATACACTTCAATGGAGAGCTTCACTGCTCTCCATTTTGTTGCATTTAGCTGGTTTCAGTTTCAAGTTCAGTCTGTTTAGTAAAGACAATAGATAATAGATGCTCTCAGTTTCTCAATAGTTTTAAAGTGTGGTGGGGGGACATTTCTGTCCCACAGTGGGGTCATGACAGAAAGTAATTGAGAACCACTGCTATAAGGCAACGCAAGCGTAAAGATATGTTAACCATAGTGCTAATATTTTAGTTTCTTTGGATTGTGCACAAGTTCAGTAATTCAGTGTAAATAATTACTACAATACAATATAGTGTACTTAATATATAATATAAATGATATGTATATATACATTTATCTTTATATATATATATACATAGATATATATGATGCAACTAATAATAAATATGCTGTTCTATAAAGGTATATAATTCAGGCATAAAAAAATAAGTATACATGAAAACGTCTTTTTAAATAAAATATGTCAACAATAATTTACCAATATAGCAAGCAGCACTCCAGTTCCACCCATCCATCCATTTTCTATACCGCTTATCCTCATTAGGGTCGCAGGGTATGCTGGAGCCTATCCCAGCTGTTTCAGGCAAGAGGCGGAGTACACCATGGACTGGGCGCCAGTCAATCGCAGGGCAGACATACAACCATTCACACTCATATTCACACCTATGGACAATTTAGAGTCGACAATCAACCTAACATGCATGTTTCTGGAATGTGGGAGCTAACCAGAGTTCCTGGAGAAAACCCACACACACAAGGGGGGGAACATGCAAACTCCACACAGAGATGCCCAACAGAGATTCAAACCCAGATTTTCCAAATCTCGTGATGTGTGGCCAACATGCTAACCACTCGAACACCGTGCAGCCACCAAAACATTGGTTTAGCAATTTTTGCTGCAGTATTCTATTGTCTTGCTACCCACCGTCACCTCTCGGATAAATGTGCCTTTTAACTGTAGAGACTATGTACAGGAGACTATGGTATATTAGATTCCTCCTTGTTTTGACCCCGGTTATGTATTTGGACCACAAAATTGCCCAACATTAGGGTGAGTTTGATATTTCAGGTAGTGCTGTCCACACCAACAGCAGCACAATCTAGGTGCTGCATTGGGATGACAGTGCAAGGCACAGCTGTTGCAGCGAGCAGGGATGGGGGCGGGGATTGGGGGGGTGAGAGAAGTTGCAGAGCAGCGGCCTAGGCCTGCCAACAGCTGGATTAGCTGTGCAGCCATTAGCATCTGAACTCCTGTAATGTGACAATATGACAGGGATTACGCGTCTTGAGGGCATCTGAAAGGAAGAGCTGAGGGAGGGAATGTGTGAGTGTGTGTGTGTGTGTGCGTGTGTAGGGAAGTAAGGAAGCAGGCAGGTGGAAAGAAGTAGCTAGTCTAAGATGATTGGATGCTGAGTTGAGAAAACAGAACGAGATCAGTGTGAAACTGCAGTGTGGGCTGAAAACGGAGTCTGTTGCGGGTAGAAGGGTGATTCTGCTTCTATGTTAAGTCGTCCTTCACTACATCGCAGTTGGAAGCATCACTCTATTATGCTTTGTCCAGTCAATCGCAGTTGTTTCAGTAACTTTCATATGAGAAGGTTTGATATAAAATGTGGTTTTTTTTTAAATTAAATTAAATATACGGTATATTTTATTTAGTTTTGCATGCTGGCCTCACAGTCAAGGGATTGTGGCTTCGGTTCTCTGTTCTAACATTCACTCCGTTTTTTTCTCTTGCGTTTTCTCCGGGTACTATGGCTTCCTCCCACGTTCCAAAAAAAATGCATGTCAGGCTAAATGGAGACTCTGAATTGCCCATTAGTATGATTGTGAGTGTAAATAGTTGGTACTTAGTTATGTTACTGACTACTTCTTTGTCAATGCAGAACTGTTGCTTTGTATATTTGTCATGTGACCAATTCTAATACTATGGAAATGTAAAAAAGCAGTACTATGTTATTAGGCAAGTTGTATTTTTGAGGATTAATTTCATTATTGAACAACAACCATGTTCTCAATGAACCCAAAAAACTCATTAATATCGAAGCTGAATATTTTTGGAAGTAGTTTTAAGTTTTAGCTATTTTAGGAGAATATCCGTTTTTGCAGGTGACTATTACTGTGCATAATTATTAGGCAACTTAACAAAAAACAAATATATACCCATTTTTATTATTTGTTTTCACCAGTGAAACCAATATCATATCTTAACATTCACAAATATGCATTTCAAAAACAAAACAAAAACAAATCAGTGAGCAATATAGCCACCTTTCTTTGCAAGGACACTCAAAAGCCTGCCATCCATGGATTCTGTCAGTATTTGATCTGTTCACCATCAACATTGCGTGCAGCAAGCAACCACAGCCTCCCAGACACTGTTCAGAAAGGTGTACTGTTTTCCCTCCTTGTAAATCTCACATTTGATGATGGACCACAGGTTCTCTATGGGGTTCAGATCAGGTGAACAAGGAGGCCATGACATTAGTTTTTCTTCTTTTATACCTTTTCTTGCCAGCCACGCTGTGGAGTACTTGGTCGTGTGGGATGGAGCATTGTCCTGCATGAAAATCATGTTTTTCTTGAAGGATGCAGACTTCTTCCTGTACCACTGCTTGAAGAAGGTGTCTTCCAGAAACTGGCAGTAGGACTAGGCGTTGAGCTTGACTCCATCCTCAACCCGAAAAGGCTCATCTTTGATGATACCAGCCCAAACCAGTATCCCACCTTCACCTTGCTGGCGTCTGAGTCGGCTGGAGATCTCTGCCCTTTACCGATCCAGCCACGAGCCCATCCATCAGGCCCATCAAGACTCACTCTCATTTCATCAGTCCATAAAACCTTAGAAAAATCTGTCTTCAGATATTTCTTAGCCCAGTCTTGACGTTTCCGCTTGTGTGTCTTGTTCAGTGGTGGTCGTTTTTCAGCCTTTCTTACCTTGGCCATGTCTCTGAGTATTGCACACCTTGTGCTTTTGGGCACTCCAGTGATGTTGCAGCTCGGAAATATGGCAACACTGGTGGCAAGTGGCATCTTGGCAGCTGCACGCTTGACTTTTCTCAGTTCATGGGCATTTATTTTGTACCTTGGTTTTTCCACACGCTTCTTGCGTCCCTGTTGACTACTTTGAATGAAACGCTTGATTGTTCGATGATCACGCTTCAGAAGCTTGGCAGTCTTAAGAGTGCTGCATCCCTCTGCGAGATATCTCACTATTTTTGACTTTTTGGAGCCTGTCAAGTCTTTCTTTTGACCCATTTTGCCAAAGGAAAGGAAGTTGCCTAATAATTATGCACACCTGATATAAGGTGTTTATGTCATTAGACCACACGCCTTCTCATTACAGAGATGCAAATCACCTAATATGCTTAATTGGTAGTAGGCTTTCCAGCCTATACAGCTTGGAGTAAGACAACATGCATAAAGAGGATGATGTGGTCAAAATACTCATTTGCCTAAAAATTATGCACTACCTGT